>VXAA01002712.1:630762-675611 GCA_013399115.1 Anseranas semipalmata | reverse complement strand
AAAAAAAAAAAAAAAGGCTGTGCTTTTGACAGTTGATTTAACTGCTCACTTTTAATTATATTTTGTCATTTGAAGTGAAATGTATTCCCTTGAAATGTTTTATCCACATAGCTCTTAGCCTGTCTTCCAATTACATCGCACCCATCCTCTTAAAGATTAACAAGCTTTAATGAACTCTATTGTTGTTAATTCATCTCCCTTTTATTTTGACAGTGTGACTTTTGTTTACAATTAGTACAGCTAACTCTATGCAGGGTCATGTGGGTCGAAAGAAAGAAAAAGATTTCAACACAGTAAGAAAACAAATGAGTCCATTCCTCTGGAGTGCTTGTTAGTTTTGTTTTGTTTTGTTTTGTTTTGTTTTTAATGAAGAAAAATCTCCCAGAAATAGATCTTCTGGTGGGACTTAATCAAACTCAAGCATCTGATTCCAAAACATACCTTTGAAAACCCTCCTTCAGCTGTGACCTACGTCTGGAAGGACCTAAGCTTCACAGGTACGGGGGATTTTTGCTTAGTTTCTTAAGGAAGTAAGACTGATGTGATCAACCAGTACACATTTTTTTCACCTACAGATCCTCTTTAAGTACATTTTGAACTCATTATTTAGTTTCAACCAGATTTGAAAGCAGAATGGCAGTCTTAAATATACTAAATTCCACACGTTTGATGAAAATAAACAGCTGTGTAGAGGAGTAAGACTTTAATTAGGGTACCTACTATGAGAAAGCCTGCAGCATGAGCTTAATCCTTATTAGCCACTGAAGACTCTACGAGAGAAAGAGAGAGGGAGTAAGAAATCCCAGCCGTTGTCTCAGGAGTCTCTGGTCAGAATTCATATTCTCTCAGATAGTAGATAATCCAACAGTGAAACCAGCTTCTGGGTGCATTACTTACAGAATTTCTCCTTTAACTCTATTATTACATTAGTTAATTATTTTATTTATTCAGCTGTGAAAATGCCTAAAGATTCAGTTTGATACCTATCAACTTCACCCAGTTTTAAAAGAGCTGAGCAGCCCATCCTCAACCTGAGATCAAGCCCAGAGGAGCTCTGAAACCAGACTTTCCCTCTGATGAGTCATCTGCTGTGCAGCCTGAGCAGTCTTCGGAGGCCATGGGAATTCCTGGGGAAGCCAAAGCTCCTGTGTCCTCTTGGAGAACAGCTCTGAGAGCAACTGCCTCCTCTTTCCCTTTACCTTCTCTACATTAGTGTACAACCATTGCTGGTAGTTACTATGCTTGTCTGTTCAGTGGTCAACTGAACCCTGCTCGGTTCCCCTTTACCTGAAGGGCTTTTCCAGATCCTCTAACCCTCAGGCCTAGGACTGCCCTGGGACAAGGGCAGAGGTGCCTCTGAAGCTGTGGCAGTGTGCACTAAGCAAGTTCAGAGATGATGTAGTAGACTGCTTATGATACTATAGACTGTACTGGTTCAGAGGCTCAATTGGGATGGCAAACGCTACACTTTGGTCATCATTCTCGGGTTGTTGCATTCAACAGTGTTGGAACCCAAGCCACTCTTCTCACAATCAAGCATCCTTTCCTTAAGCTATGGGATTTATATTATCTGTGAGTTTTCTCTATAAATATTTCTCATCAGGCCCTTCCTCCTGGTTCCTGTACCTATTTTACATTATTTTAACATAGTGGCACATGCTGAAGAGAGGGGCTACTTAGCATCCTTTCCCAAGCTAGCCTATAGCTCGCTGGCTTGTCCTTTGTGTAGAGAGTAAGGAGATGTAAATAACAATTAACTGGACCAAAAGTGGAATTAGCATCAAGAACTGAGATCCCACTCGGGCCTTGGAAAGAAAGAAAGGAGTACAGAAGTCAGTCTTCAAGAGAGAGTTCCGGTGGTGACTTCTGCCTGAGGGACAGGACTTACTGTTGTCATTAGCTGTGTGTGTCAATTAGCTCCAGGCAGTTTCCTGCCAAGCATGATGGTTATTTTCAAGCCCATGTTGCACATAAGAATGACTGTATGATGCATGGTTTTGTGGTGCTATGGAGACCAGGCTGGATGCCCCATGAACTGGGGACATGGTGCTGCTACACAGACCCACATGTGATGCAGTTAGGGTATAGTTATTGCATGGGGCCAAGGCCGCCTGAGCCTCCACTGAGCACTGTTGAATCTAAATCTGGTGTTTACACACAGCAGTGCAGAGGTGTTGTAGCTCATGCCAGTTTGCCTTCTTTCTCAATGCTGCTTCAAATTCTGGAGATAGCTGGGCATATCTTTGCATGGTGTGACCTTCACGATGAAGTTATACAAGATTATATGGAACGGCCTGAAGCTGCGTCAGGGGAGGTTTAGGCTAGATATCAGGAAAAAGTTCTTCACCGAGAGGGTGGTCGGGCACTGGAACAGGATCCCCAGGGAAGTGGTCATGGCACCGAGCCTGACAGAGTTCAAGAAGCATTTGGACTACGCTCTCAGACACATGGTATGATTTTGGTTTGCCCTTTAGGGACCTAGGAGTTGGACTCAATGATCCTTGTGGGTCTCTTCTAACTCAGGATATTCTATGATTCTATGATTATCTATGCCAACAACTTTTTGGGTTGCGTGAGATATCTGGAGTCTCATCAGGATCAGGCAGCTAAGAGTTCAGCACCGCAGAGTCTGGCTGTTATTCCGTTTTACTTTGGACCTAGTTTTAAGTCTTTGTCATTGACCATCTGTCTTTTCATGAATGATTTTGGATGTTCTGAAACTCTTTATTCTGTCAGTCTTTGTAACTGTATAATGAATTTAAACCTCCCATAATTCAACCTGAAGAACTATAAATAGATTTTGCTTTGGGCTATATTTCATTTCCAGCAAGCCCAGTGTCTGTGGCTAGTTGATTGCCTATTTGCATTTCTACCTCTGAATATAATCAAGTAGGTACCATATTCACACTCCCTTATTATTTTTTGCTGGTGTTCTGCCTTCCTATGCAGGAAGTCTTTGCCTTCGTACCAATGATAACAGTGCCTCTTTTTTCTTGGCACACTGCAGACTATTCAGGAACGCAATGGTCATACAATCCTACAGCAATACCTCATAGGTAACACACATGTAGAGGCTCTGCAAGGTGCTGAGCTCCTTTAGTTCCTGCAGGAGCCCTGGTGTTCAATTTGACTACGATGGGGAGCTGGCACTTCATCAGAGAGCCCCAGGGTAAATAATGATCACTAGGAACATAAACCTGCGGCTTTTCAAACCTCTTCTGGATAATGCAGGAGTCTGATGAATATAATGTTTTTCTCTTTAATAGTTCAGCTATGCTTGGCATAACAGTCTTCTCAGGCCTGTGGTATCATGGAGGTGTCTAACTCAGAACAGTCAATAGCATGAAAAATGTGTTCACAACTTCTTTTTTTCATGCATTCATGCAGAGGAGGTACCTTTAGATTTCTCTGGTGGCTGGTGAAATCTAAACATACAACAGTTCCTGTCTTTGATGAAGTCAAATATTAGACTCCTGAACTGAGATCAGAATCAACAGTGGAACATTTAGATGTAGGCACACATAACTTTGTTTGTTGTAAGTTTTCTCCCAGGTAAAAAGGAGATGATCAGTGGTTTCAAACAGAGCATAGATTTTAATTGCTTAGTTATTTGCCAGGAGGCAGTAGTCGCTAATATGTGACTACACTATACAAATTACTTTTATAATGTAAACTGGTATTTTTACAGGAACGTGAATGAGATGCATAAACTGGATTTGAATAGAATTGGAGCAGCTGACTCCTTAAATCCCTTGTGAAAAACATGGGCATGGCCTATTACCACTGTACCAGAGCGTGTTTGGAACACTAAGGATTGGGATTTTTTTCAGAACCTGAATACTGTTTGAGCCATTTCCCATTCTGTGACAGCAAAACAGATTAATTGTATCTCAGGCTCCATTTTCAGTATGTTTGTCACCAGATTGGGTGAATAGGATCATAATCCTTCTATTCAGCTGAACTGCAGCTTACTGCATGACCTTTTCAACAAATGTATTTTAATTAGCTGTATGTTCACCTTCTTCCTATTGCTGAAAGCAGGAAAAATGGATTATCTACAGTATGGGGTATTATGTATTTAACCTTTTAGGCTGAGAATTTGGGCTAGTGTGAAACCAATCTGTAAGGACAGCTACCAATATTGTACAGGTCAAACTGTGGCTAAACCACAGCTTAATTTTGTACATTCAGGTGTATACAATGAACATCTCTGGAGCCACAAAATGTTTGTGGTAATTAAATCATCTTTAGAGTTTTCTTTCCTTCCCTGATTCTTGTCCTTCCCCTTTGCTAATGGCACCCTCAATCTCTGCATCTAAAGGGCATGACAAGGGTCCCCAGTATGTGTTTTGTGCAGAGGTGAGGCAATACTGAAAACATTTACCCATCTTGCAAGGATGTCTAATTCCAGTCCATTGGTCAAGTACAGCCAGGTCCAAGGGCGGTGTGTGGAAAGGGAGGGGGCTGATTAGAGTCAGTACTTCCGGACACTCCCCAAATGGAACTAATTCATTTTTTTACTAAAATGGTGGGAATCCCAGATGAGAGGGCATATTCTACTGCGGAAGTGTTGGCCACTGGCTTCCCCTTCAATCTGTAGCCTTAAAAGTCTTCAAAGACTTCTTGTTAAAATAAAAAGTATGTTGTTAGATCCCTACCCACTGATGCATTTTGTGTATTTGGTCATGGTTCTTTATAAATGCTGCAGTTGTCTTCACTTGAGGATAGTGAGTCTTATTCAACAGCCTGATTCAGAAACCTCTGTTGTCCACCATGGCATCCTGCTTGAAGGACCCTGGAGTGAGTCACAGGCATCCAGGGACTCTGTTAACATTTTTGTCCCTGAGCTGCTATTTTGACCTTGGGACATCTCTCCAACTCTCTGACCCCCACCCCTAGCTTTCATTTGCCTTGCCTGTTCACAGTGCAGGCTCTTGCAGGAGGTGGCTTACCTTTACCTGTGTATCCACATGCTGCCTAGCAAAATGCAGCTGCACGCAATGTAGCTGGTGTGATGCAAATGCATTGTCAGTGCTAATCCAACACAAATGAGGGAAGATGCCTGAGTGGTTCAACCTTAACCACTGAGGGAGTTCATATGAAAAATGCAGCTACCACAGCGTGCAGTCCTCTGCATTTCCAAATCTTGACCTAAGCCTCTGTACCAGAGCCCACGCTGAGCTGCTTGTAATTTCACTGGCTGTGCTGTGTCCAGGCTGAGCTGGAAGGAGAGCTGCTGGACCATGCAATGGGGCCAGCAGCACAGCCTCAGCACTGCATGCAGCCCTGGACGGCCATGGAGAATGAGGTATTCACAGCCATGGGCGCTCAGAGAACAATTTGGACCCCAGTAGAGTGGACTGTGAATAGCGTCTGGTTTTCAGGAAACATAAATGACAAGCTATCAACCCCAGCAATTGGTTTCTATCAGCTTATATTGGTTACATTTTCAAAGCTATGTTCAAAAGGAAAAGGGCAGGAAATATAATGCTTCAATGATACTGCCATTTGCTAGATTCCCTTAATAAGCCAGCTGTGAATAGATGAAATTGCTTTGTGAACCTGCTGCATGAAGCACACATTCCTGGTAGTTTTCTCATGCAGAGGAATAGCTGCAGAGGTTACAAAACGCCCTGTGGATCAGCAGAACAATTCTGCTGCCAATACCCCGAGTCAAGTTAACTCCTTTGGAAGGGTGCAAAGGAGGAGTGCAGGCAATGAGGTCATTTTGACCTCTCTCTAGCCAGACGCAGGCACCTATAGCAGCGATGAGGGCAGGAGGCTAACCCAGATAAGGGAGAACAAAACAAGTGCCAGTTTGATATACGAGTACATACCAAGCTTTAAGCCTGGCTTCTACCCTTTTCTGTGTGTAATAAATGAAATGACCTTCCAGTTAAAGTGTAAGAGATTGGAAAAGACAAAGCTGAGCAGTGAGGCCCTTTATCCCAGTGCATACCCACATTAGAATTCTGCTCTCACGCTCTCGCAAAGGAAAACTGTAGCTTGAAGAGAAAACAACATAGCATTAAGCCATCCTGGTGTCAAATATTGTAAAAGAAAACAGTTAACGACACAAACTCACTGCATTCTCATTACCAGCTTTGGGTATAATAGCCTCCCTCCCTCAACACCAAACAGGATTTCTTAGTGCTCTTTTGTGCTTAAGCCTCCAACTTGGCAATTCCACCCGGCCTGCTGCTCATAAACTGTAACTCCTTTGTCATTCCCAGGTATTTTCTGTGGTTTTTGCTTTTATTGTGACTTGAAACTATTTTATGACCGTGTTCTATTGTTGTTCTGTGTACAGTGGGTAATGAAACACCTTTATCTGCATCTTTTGCTTCTTTCTTTTATTCTCCCAGCTTAATGACATTATTGTGAGCACCACTGGGACTGTTATGCAGATGTACTGCGTACTGGAGAAGTTGCTGCTTCAGGATAAGCCATTACTTTTTGTTGCCCCCACAGGCCTGGGAAAGATAGCTATTACAAACAACTTCCTGCGACAGTTACGTCATGAAAAATATGTTGTATGTCAAATTAACTTCTCAGCACAGGCCTCAGCTAATCATACTCAGGACATCTTCCTAACGAAAGTCGAAAGGTACCCGGAGTTTTAATTAAAATCAAATATGTAATTGTGCTTAGTTTACTCCACAGAGATTATCCACAAAATAATATGAAATGTTCTCCTTCCATTTCTGACAGAACAAATGAAAGCTGATTTGCTTCTCCAAGTAATGTTTATTACTGGGGAAACTACACTCTAACTGATGTTGACAAATATTCTGATTTATGGGGTATGTGGAACAGAACACAATCCAGAAAGCACATCTCCTTAACTTCATCTTCTTATCTGGTTTTGCTTAGGAGAATGAATCAGCTGCCCGTCCCTGGATATTCTTCCATCTAAAGCATATTAAAGGGAATCACCATACTGGGTCCCAACCAGTAAAGAGAGCCATCTGTTAGGGAAAGATCTGAACAGTGGGCTATATATGGTACTCGCCAACACATGGAGGGCAAAAAGATCAACTGGAAGAATGGCAGCATCCAGGGGATTATATCTAGAAAATGGCTAGCTCTCCAGCATCTAAATCATGCATTTTTAATTCAGTGCATGGCAGACAAACAAGTCAAACATTAATTGGCATGATAAAAGGGAGCTCATACTGTATTCTACACCTTTCAGTATGGAGAGCCTCGCCTGTCAGCCAGCCCGGGCAAAACTTGGAGCTTTGCATTTGCAAGGACCAGAAGTGAGATCTGTGGGCAACACCATGCACCAGTTATTAATGAAAACAAAAAAGTAAGGAGAAAGTGCTGAAAATACTTAGCGTGGGCATGAGTCGTTAAGAATGTTATGGATGATATTTTTGCTGTTAAAATGTACTGTAATAATTGCAACTTCCCTGAGCAAACAAAATTGAGAGTTTGACTCAGACATAGCATGAATAGTTCAACTACATCAAGAATACATTTTTATGCACACTGGAGTTTGATAAATATTATTATGAAAACTGACAGACTCTAGTGAATGGAGAAATATATCCTACCAACAGTACAAAGGACGAGAAAATGCCGTGAGGGTATTTGCTGAAGAAGCTCACAAGTCATGATTGTTTTCATCTCTAGTCTAAGATAAAGCCACTTGCACAACATATTTTTGTTTTACATTTATATTTTTCTTTAAGCTGTGTTTCCAGACTTCTGTCATCATCAAAGAGAATATTAAGGTAGTCTAAGCAGAAGGTCTGGAGTAACTAGACACCCAAAAATGACGAGTACCAATGCTGGCAAGGTCACCATAAGGTTGTGCTCTCTGAGGTAGGCAGCTGGACTGTTTTAGCCCACACTAAAAGAGAAATTTTCTCGCAAGTGAGGAAATTCTCAGGAGGGAACCATTTGCAATTTATACACGTACTGTTCTATTTATTTTTAATTTTTACATACACAACGTCTCAAGAAAACCAATCCATCTAGAGTTTATCTTAAAGGAATGGTATGTAAAGAAAAAAAAGACAAACCCCGAGATTAAAAAAAAAAAGAAGTATGGATAAAATATGTTTTGCTACCTTCTGGTACCTCTTCCCTCAGGCCCTGTCCTCATGTCTCCCACCACATACACACACACTGACTTCCTTGTTTGTGGATAGGCTATTCCTGTGGGTCTGGTTAGAAATATAGCACTTGAGCAGGCTCTAGAAAAGTGCTAGTTCAAGACAGAGAAGGTAAAAAATTGCTGAATTTTGATTACTAACATAATCACTTTCTCCTTTGTAAAAATGATTAGAAAAGTCCATGTTTGGATGATTGATTGTGGTGGATTAGCTATGAAGTGAGTGAGAACATGCAGATTCTGAAAAAAAAAATGTAATAAATGGCTGGAAAAAGTTAAATATTTTCTAAAAAGTGACTTTCGTGCTGTTTTTATATCTCCTCTGAGCCAAAAGCTGCTGAAGAACCTGAAATGTGCTGTTCCAAATCCGTAAGAAAGAAATGTATTTTTTTTAGTGAGAAACACCAGCTACACATCTTAGAGAGTTTTATGGACTAGAAGAGGTTCTCTCCCTGATTCTGCCTTGCCAGGAACACTTGGGGTTATTCATTAGAGGCTAGGATCACAGTGGTACAACTTGTAGCGTAGTTTCCCATCCACTGAAACAGATAGGGAACATTTCAGAAACATTTACTCAGACCGAAAGAATCTTTAATGTATGCATTTACAAGCACTTCCTGGGAATGAAATCAAACTGTAGTACAGATGTTGCAGAGCATCATTTTAAGGTTTCCAGTTGATCACAGAGACTTGTAAAAGCAAAGAACAGAGAAACTGTTCTTGTACGAAAGGTCATTGTTTGTATTTTATTAACTTTTTTATTGCTAAACATCTGCCACTAAATTGGAAGCCTCAGCACAAAGCATGTTGCATTTTATGTACAAATCATCACAATCTAGTCTAGCAAAAGTTGATGCTGGGGATGACACAGCACCCAGCTTGGCCCACATGATATAGGTGGCTGTCGTCCTGATGCAGGTGTTCTGAAAGTTAGATGTTTGGAAACACAGGTAGCGATTTGGAAAATGCAGCCTGGCTGTGGGTGGTCATGGTGTCAGGGAAACCCCCCACAAAGCATCTCCAGTGCAGGTGTTCGCGGTGAGGATCAAGGGGAACCTGGCTGTAGTGCAGGGCTCTCCTGTGGGTGCAGAAGTAGGATGAGGAAAGTCAAATGAATACGGGTCCATCCGGACAGTCATCAGCTGAGACCAGTGAGGTGGTGGCCCCAGAGGAGAGAGGAGGAGGGAGTCAGTCATACAGGGTTTTCAGGCAGAGTGGAGGCAGCAGGAGACTGTGACAGTGGTACACGACACGCCTTTGGTGTTACAAACACTGCCAAACTGCCTGATAAAAGAGGTGTTTAAGTTACATACAGCACAAGGCAACTTTCTGGTCTATAAAGAAATCAGCTAAAGGAGAACCCATCCTGGATCTGTCAGAGTGATTCAGTCAGTGATTATTTCAGTGGAGTATTTGATCAAATGACTCAAACTTCCAGGCATTTTGTCAACTGACTGAAAATGAACACCAGACGTCTGACTACATGCCTGAAGTCACGTACTGAATTAAGCAGTCAAATAAATAAGGGGACTAACAGTTAGTGCACAGTGTGCTCTCAAAAATGAGATTTCTTTTGTTCCCTGATGACAAAGATTGGACTGCCCTTCTTTGAACCAATGGGGGAGTAAGGACACCCTGTACTTCTCTGCCTGTGTCTGCTTGGTTTGTATCTGGTCCAAACCTGCTGAAGGGCAGTGAGGGGGAGGTGAGGGCTGGAGTGTACCCTCTTCTGTGTCAATCAAAAGTCTCTGGCCTGGTACACAAGATGGGGTAAGATGCTCTTCAGGGGCTGGTGAAGCAACTTCATCTTCTTCCTTGGAGCTTTTTTTGTGCTGCCTGTCTCTCAGAGCAGATTGCATTTACCCACCTGCTGAAGCAAATGTGGGTTGAGTGATGTTCATAGTTTGATTACAGCTTCTGTTTTTGAAATTCTTTGCCGGAGCTGTTTCATCATTCCTTGGTGGCCATATTTAATTAATTCTTGAAAAAAAGAGGGAGATCTTTGCCAAGTAACTTCTCTCACAGACAAGGTCTTTTCAGGGTGTACAGTTAGGGCCCTGAGTAGAAACTTATTTGCTTGCAGCATTATTTTCCATCAGGGCATATAGGTAGGTTGCACTGTTAAGCATATCACTTCACGCCTGCTTGGGGAACATGAAGTGCTCTTCTGAAAGGCAAGGAGTGAACCAGCACTTTTCCATGCTTGTCTGCACAGCCCTCTGGTGAGCGAAGGGAACTCCACATCCAAGTTCTCCCTGGAGAGGGAAGGATTAACGCAAACCTTTCCTTTTGTGGGGGGAGGGGAGGGAGTAAAGAGAAGATACAGTCCTTACCGGCATATCTGGGCCCACCGGGCACTGCTGGAGCTGATGCCTGTTGCTGGGCCAAAGATGCAGCCTTACGACAGGCTACAATACAGAGAGAAACTTCGTGGCAGATTTCCCAACATGCAGATATCTGACAAGGTACTTTGTGAACTGAAAATGAGACATCTGTATTTGGAAAAAGGCTTTCCTTATCTAAATATATTCCTGCGGATTTGCTTTGTGCTCAGCTTCAAGCTCAAAAGAGCTTGCAGGAGCCCTCCGAACTCCCAGTCCCCTTTTCCTTCCATGCAAAGAAACTGCCTGAGAATCTGTGGCTGTCCAGCTGTTCTACATGGAGGGAAAAAGACCTGCTATGAGTACTGCCAGCAGTTCCTTTCATCACTAGAGAAAAACCCCTCAGAAATGGCATCCCGTTGGTATTTCTGCAGGGCTCCCTCATCTAGAAGGTTTCAGAACAGATCTTACTCATCTAGATGAGTTACCACTTCCATTTATTCTAGGCAAGAGGCCTAAGTTAAAATGGAAATTAATGTGTTTGTTAACTTCCCTCTCATTTATGTTTGTTAGCTTTTCTCTTATGCACAGTGAATTAAAAAATAATAATAGCTAATCATGGCCTGGCAGGGATTTTTAATGGATTTAATTTTTCTCCATCGTGCTTACATGTAATCTCTAACATTCAGTGTTTTATGGGCTTGTTATCACTCTAGTAGTGCTTGCAGAGCATGCTTGGAGTGCTTGCAGAATAACTGCAGGAAATATGTGCTCCCCAAGACCAACAGGTGCTGGTTACCATTCCCAAGCCAAGCAGCACATGTCCTGTATCTGGATGGCTGGTTTAGCATGATTCACATCAAAGGGGGTTTTGTCTTTCTGGAACCACACTGAGGGAAGGGAGCATTTAAAGGAATGACTTACAGCACATAATCGGTAGGTGGCCTGGAAACACGCTCAGGCTTGGCCCTTGAACTGCCCTTGCTGCAATGAAGCTGACAGACTGTGTGTGCTTTTTTGTCAAAATGAAGGGTGGTTACCTTTCACTGTGTTGTGACACATTACATATGAAATTATGACATTATTACACATGAAATAGTAGAACCTGAACGATGCCTGTGCAGGCACGAGTGATGTGCGTGTCAGCTGCCCAGGGGATCATGACCATCTGGGGTTCATCACTCTCCCCACACAGGTCCTGCGACTGCCCAGGGGGATATTTAGGTTTTCCCAATCAGCTTCTTTCTATAAAGCATGAATCCATTGCAATGCTCCAAAATAGTGAGGGATTGTTGGTCCATGCAATGCAAGAAGCACTGTTGCTATGGTAACCAGTCCTGTATCATTTTTTTGTGTTTCTGTAACAAAAAACAATACATATATATGTGTGTGTGCATTACTTTTATTAGATTATTGTACGTTTGAAAAGCATTGCTCAGCTTTTTACCTCAGAATCAACAGTTTAATTTCAGACTGGGTCAGTACCAAAATGATGATCATTGTTATTCCAGATGCTTTTTTGGTGGCCTTTGTGAATTTGCTGATGGTCTCAGCTCAATAGATAGTGACAGGTGTCTACACTATTAGTGTCTACTACAATTAGCACTAATTGGTACCTCTATTGGCAGCAGAGATTGGCTAGGGATTTAATGGAGATGAGAGATGAACACGCTCTCTCTGTGTTCATCCCTTCTTCCCCCAAATACAGAGCAACATACTTCTGAAATAAGTACACATGGTCAAAGTAAAGAGAGAAAGTTTCAATATTTATTACTTGGTTTGTTCCTGAGTTGTGGCTTAATGGAAGCATTCAATCTCTGAGACTTCCAATTTGGCACTTTTCAGGTGAAATTTTCATTACTAGCCTAATTTTTTCCAGGTGCACTTCTGCAGCTGCGATGTATTGTGCCATAATTTAGCACCTGCAGTTCTTTCTAGCAGCAAGAATTTCCAACCAGGAAAACAAAGGTTGGGTCCAGCCTTGATTTAAATAAATAAAATTTAAAAAGCAGCCCCATCGTGAAAAGAGCAACAACAAGCTGTTTTCAAAGAAGGTTTAATCAAGTAAAAGTGTTAGTGATACAATACTGTTTGCTGATAACCATTAACAAAAAGAGGAAGGAATCTCTGTGTATTGTATTTTAAAGCATTTCCTACAAGAATGTTCTTTTACTTAACTGTTACTTCCCTTTGTAGAAAAATCTCCCCCATATGTTAATTTGTTTCTTTTCTTCTTATGCCTAACAAACAGCTCTAACCATGTTAAATTGTTCTCTTGTGCTAGGGGAAAGGTTTTATTTATGCCTGTGAAGTTAGTTGAAAGTCTTAGAAACATGAAATATATAGTGGGTTCAAAACAGGTGAATTACACTCCAAATAAGTGTTGGCAGCTCTTTATCTTTTCCTTGTTTTCCATATTTAATTCCACCCTTGAAAGATGGAATATGCATCATTTCCCCATCGTCTCTCTCTGGTTCACATTGAGTGAAGTGTTTTGAATTAATTATGTAAAATTATTAATAGCTCAAGATTTGAAAACATTACAAGGTTTGAGTAATGTTTTATCAGGCAGTAGCTGTATGATAATTCTGACGTTTTCATACAGTAGAGTACATTTCCAGCTGATAGGTAAAAATAACGACTATATGCTGGAAGCACTGAATTCAGTTCATTGTGAAGCATAATAAGGTAATGAACGTTTAGGCTGCATATTAGGAAAAAAAACTGCCATTAATGAATAGACTCCAGGAGAAACAATGAAAGCAGCATTTCTTAGGTCATGTAAAATGAACTGTACAGAAATATAGAATACAAAACAGCTCTGTATTGGTAAGGACATGAATGACATAAGAGGTTTCTTCTGCATCTAATTCCTGTGATTCTCTGACACAAAAATATTCTCTGATATTTCACCTCTACCTGTCCGTTATTAACTGATGGCTAACTAACTGTTCCTTTGTCAGGGAAAAGGAAAAATACCACAGCACTAAGTCCTCTAAACAAAGCACTGCACTGCTAGAATTATTCTAGCTTAAAGCGCCAAATACAAAGTTTATCTTCCGTTAAATCTCCCCGACATTTTAACTAGGGCTATGAAATAAATGGTCATCTAAATCAAGCTGTATTAATTTCAAGCGTTATTTTGAACCTGTTTTATGGTGCTACAACCATCCGACAGTGTTTAAGAGAGAGGCAAGACAGCTGACAAAAGACCTGAGAATTAGTTCTATAACTATTTGCACAGGGAAAATGGCTTCTTTCCACTTTAAGCCCACGGTGTAGTTCTTGATACATTTCATCAGCCTCGCGTAATAAACCCTGTGGAGGAATTAAGGAGCCAGGAAATATAGGTTAGACTCACAAGACAGACACCAGCATTTAGCGCTCATTGAAGCCCCTGGGTGCTTGCAACCCACCCCGCCTGCTCTGCCCCCCAGCTGCCTGCGCGTCCCCTGGGAGGAGCCAGGAGGACCCAGCTCAAGGGTCCTGCCCCTCCACCTGGGCAGGTATTTAGGCCATTTCTCAGGAGAACTGCCCAACCCAGGGCATTTTTCTGGGGTTGGCACAGTTCCCACTTCTCATACCAAGTAACAGGCTGTTACACGGGCTAATGAGAAATGAGAGCAAAGTGGTGTCTAACTCTCCTTAAAAAGTGGGATTTTGCCTTGCTCTGATACTTGCTGTCTCCTGGTGGTTAAGGTCTCTGCACGGGTGGTGGTTCTGGATCTGCTCTTCAGTGACCAAGTCTCCCCAGGGGTTCTATGGAGCAGCCTCCAACATCCAGCCTGTGTTTGTGTGGAAGAAGGCAGAGTGCCTAAAAGCTGTGTGTGGCATGACCTAAATCTTCCCTGTGAGTTTACATCCATCCAAGTAACAAGTCTTAGTGGGAGAGAAAAAATATGTATACATCTGTTCTCATATATCTAACCATAAAGGGTTATATTTCCAAAGGTATTTAGACGTCTGTTGAGTCATGTAACTGCTAGAGTGATTTTCAAACGTACCTTAGTAGGTCTGACAGCCACTTCTTATTTCAAAGAGTTATTTGGACAGCCAGCAAGATTTTCAAAACGTATATCTATTTCTCTGCGTATTGCATATATACTGAAAATCCAGCCTACAGTCTTTTGCAGGGAGAAGCATGATGCTAGTTATATGCATCTATAATGTTAAAATACCCATTCATTGACTATTTTATAGTATGTTCTATAAGCCTCAGCACCTGAATTCAGTGCTCACAAGGACTCCTGCAACACTGGGCTTCACTAAGACGGTATCTGCCTTCTCCAAAAGAAGCAAGTGCATTACTCCTCCTCCAGTCAGGAAGTTTTCAAGTTGTTTCACAACTTGCACACTTGGTAGCTGCTATTTCAATTCTGCCTCCTAACCTTGCATCGCCTGACCCTCCTGTCCCAGCAGTGTGGGTACTTTTGTATATTAGACTTTCAGCAGGGACGCAGCACAACAAATCCAGCTTCAGTAGACAAATATCTTATTTTTGACTCTTTAGCTTACCTAATACCCACACTTGAGCACAGTACCTTTTGCTGACAGCCCTACCAGGTACTTTTAGGGAAGAAAAAAGAAAAGATAGAGAAGTTCTTGCAGGGCCTGTAATTAAAATTTGTTTTCATACTACATACTGAAAAGCAGGGTGTAATATCTCAGCTCACTTACATTTATGCTGTTATTTCACAGTGTCACAAGTGTTCACGGTGCAATCAGGATACAAACTGGCAGAACTGAAGCAATCTGCTCTGTAGTCGCCTTTAGTTCAAGTTCTCATTGTCTTGTAATTAGCTGGAGTGAATGCAGCTCCCCAGCAGCACGCTGCGCACAGTGACATGCTTTGGAACGAGGCGCAGGGCTGGAAATAAAAGCACTTCACTCAGGGTGCCAAAGTGCCTACTGTAGGTGCAACACCGAAATTCGCTTATTATAATCCCTCTTGCCTAATTAATTCCATTGATAACCATTCATGTTCATCAGTTTTGTTGACAGTCTTTTACAAATATTTTTCTTTTCCTTTTTTTTTCTTTTTTTTTTTTTGTTTAAACTGGAATAGTTTTATTAGCTTGTTTACTTCAGAGCAACATGCCATCTTTGATTAAACTCCATGTGGATTTATAACTATGTCCTCCCCATGTTTCTGTGACCTTTACGGCACATCTGATAAAAATAAAAGGTCATGGATTCCAAAAGAACTGGTTCTAATAATAATGTCAGGCAGGCTCCCTGAAAGTGTGTGATTTTCCTTCCTTCTTTCTTGTCTTTTCTTCTTTTTTTTCTCTCTCTCTCTTTCTTCTGCTGTTTCAAAGTAAGATGAAAATTAACATGAATAAAATTAATGGTTTAATTTTGCAGGAGAAAGAAGAGGGTTTACAGTGCTCCACTGGGGAAAAGGGCTTTTGTCTTTGTTGATGACCTAAACATGCCTGCCAAGGAGAAATATGGTGCCCAGCCTCCCATTGAACTGCTGCAGCAATGGATTGACCATGGCTACTGGTTTGACAGGTGCAATAAATATTAATTAGCGTGCTTGGCTACAGCGGAGTAATGATATACACTGTTTCTCTGAAGCGTTAAATTGTAGTGTTAGTCTTTTATAATTCCTCATCTTCTCAGTCACAACAGGAAAACACTCCGAGTTACATGACTCCCTGTATAGAAAAAGGAATAAAGGCTTATATGTTGAAGTGAATTACAGCATGAGAAAGGCAAGCCTATATGGGAGAGAGGTACAACATGCATTTTCATGTTTTTGAGAAAACATCATTAGTATTTAAGCCACAGCAAAACAGTTTCAAATAAATTTTTAGTTCTTGGTTGCTAAGGACTAAAACAAAATCATTTGTCTTTCAATGGATGACTTTGAGGTTAAAATGCATTTGAAGATGGCTTTTCTAACATGCAGCCAGTGTTTAGGGGAAGAGTGTGTAACAGACTCAAGCACTTTTCTGCATGAATCATGTTGATACTGGTTGTTAGAAAGACTTCTGGTTCTTCCTTTTTTATGTCTCATATGTCTGAATTTAAAATAAGTTTATGTTATTTAAGAGCAAGCCTAGTTAATCTTCAGCTTTAAAAAAAAGAAAAATAGCACTTAGTCATGGAGGATCCATTACAGTGCTTGATTATGTAACCATACTTTATGATATACTTAATTATATACAGCTAAGGTATAAAGCAGCTGCACTTTTACCAAAAAGAATGGGCCATTAATTAAGAATTGGTACTTCCTGTATGCTTTATTACTATTATGGTTCACAATTATGCTTAAACCAGTCATTACACATATTACTGTACTGAAGATCTTGTTTTCTAGTAATATGTGTTTAACATTGTATTACAACTTTACATGGCAGCCTCAGCCTGTTCCCTCTGTGCTTTTCAAAAGAGAGGCATGAAAGTTGGCAGGTAGTGTCTGCATTTCAATTGGAACTCCTACCTTTCTCTTTACCCTTAACCATATAAAATAAAGGCTTTAGCTTTTCTGTAGTACAATACAAAAGAGCCAGGAAATAAAAGAGGAGAAATGTGGGTGTTTTCAAGTCTGATGTTTTCTCAAAACTATAGAACGTTTCTTAATATTTCCAAAGTGAAATTGCACTAGAAGCTTAAAGCATTAGGTAGAATCTTTTTATCATTTTATACTGAACTTGGGAAACAATGATTGAAATGCATGTAATTTTCCAGCTCCAAAATCCCTCATTTTCTAATGAATACAGCAGAATTTCTTTCCTTTTAGGAACAATAAGGCTTTTCATTGTCAGCAGCGTTCATACTACTCTACCCTCTGTATAAACCATGAGATGAAGTTTGGGAAGATGCAGGTGGGGACAATGAGAAAACAAACTCGTGCCATTTTAAATATAAAGGGTTTACTCCTTTATATACTCAGAATTACTTCTGCTTGTGGGTGCAGCTTGTCACTTGTCAGCCTGTCTGGATGAGCAATATACACAGAAAGAACAATTCGAGGAAGACGATCTTCGCTGGATAAACAACAAAGCATTACTTACCTGCAAGGCAAGAAGACTGGCATGTTTTTTTCCTGCAATGACAATCTATAACAAGCAAATATTTGCTGATAATGTCTGACAATATAGCCACAGGAAGACGCAGCTGAGGTAATTCGAGGTAGTATCCTTTACTGTTAGAGGGATCCATGGCTTTCTAAGGTGATTAAACTGTTGGCAGCAATGCCATTGAGGATGCTAAATGGGAGAGATTTGTTAGTAAAAGACCCACCACTGCCTCAGAGCCTGCTTTATATCACACTGTCTGCATGGTTACTGCAGACAATGAAAAAGGTTCCTGACTGCATGCAGGTAAGAAGTCCCAAGGAAATGGTGCTCTCGTGTTTGCATTGTCTGTTAGCCCCTACCCCCTGCTAATTTGTGATCCAGTTTTTACAGAGCTACTGCAGTCTCAGAGATGTAAAAGCATCCTGAACACAGCAGGTATGACCCTTCTGCGGGAAAGACAGGTGTGGTGCAGGACCAGGCCCACCATGTGTAGTGTGTGGCTGGGGATTGGGCTGGGCATGTGAGGGAACCTGAAGCTGTAGTGCTACATGAAGGGGTGAAAGCTCCCTTGGTTACCCTGTCATTTGGAAACAAGTAATTTTTATAACAAATAATCAAGAGAGCTTTGCAACTGGACCTTTACCTGGACAATCTGCTTCATGGTATATTTTCATTTCTCTACTGGTCTGGCTTTTCAGTGACTGCCACAGTCCCCAAGATACCCTCAGACTGCAGGAGCCCAACATACTGAGCTCTATGCCCATACCCTTTTGAACATGCCCATGTGTCAGAGAGAAAAGCAAATGGTGTGAACTCATTCATACCAGAATTACCCCACATGAAGACTCCTCAAAGAATTCCCAGCTGGAAGTGAGTAGCTCCATCGCCTTTGTGCTACCTGAACAGAGCAAGGGAGCAGGAGCCAGGAGCTAATATCTGGTCTCTGGAATAGCTCCATCTGGCAGAAGACCAGAGTTGAAGTTGCCTCTATGACATGATGAACACAGCACTCTTTACAGGGGAGCATGAACTGCCAGAACAAAGTAACAAACAAGACTTGCTTTCTTACTACTAGAGCTGTTATGACTTTCAATCTCCTTTCCGGTAATTTGTTTAAAACCTGTTGCGAACCCACAAGGTATACTTGTGTTTGCTCTTCTGTGTTTATTTGTTTGCGTCTGTGTGTATCACATTCAAGTCTACTGGGGGTATGTCTTGAATATGCTAATGAAATGCTTTGACAAACACAGATACCCTGTGCAAACGAGGTGTGGGAGAGGGAGTCACAAGTGCACTAATGAGGGAAGGAAGATCTAAGCTTAGTTTTGGACTAGGAAGCCTCACTGGCTGGAGCCACATGTACTGCCAGCAGAAGACAGGTGTACTCTGCAGGAGAAGCTGAATAAATCTGATTCTGAGCAGTATCATCATCATTTTGTATCCACAGCACGTTCATCCCCACGTTCATTTGCGCATCTGTTGTATACCTAGGTCTTTGTACTCCAGCAAGCCTTAAGTTATGTAAGCGGTTGCACGTCTACACCTGATAGACCATATGTTACAAAATGGCTCTGAGGTGGAAAAATAAGGATGGGCTCAACATGAGGCAGAGAACTTAACTGTACCAGGGAAGAAATGGAGGGGGCGTGTAGCAATAAAAAAGGAATAAATACGGCCTTAAGATATATACTGTGAGGTGCGTAACTTTTCCCATGATGACACAACTGTTATTTCCTGATGCTAGAAAAAAGAAAAGAATAGAATAGACAAAAAACTTGTGTGCTTCTCTCTTTTCCTCTCCCCTTTTTCTTCTTCCCCCTACATAGGCATTGACTGCTTTATTTACTGATACCATACCTGAGGAAAGATTGTATTTAAAAGGTTAATTTTAAATGGAGTACAGCTCAGTCTGATTTCTTTCAGGACCAAGCTCTACATCCAGTGCATGGCCAGACACTCCTGTGTCTTCAACTTACATCACTTTAAAACTACGTTTTTTCAGTGGCACAGTACTAGTGGACAATATGAACCTTGGTGAATGTTTCTCAGGTGGATCACTCTCAGTTTGGGAAAGATTTTTGTTAAGCAGGACTTGGCCTTTGAACTTGGCCTGAAGGAATGTGTGATCAGGGAATTTTATAAAGAAAAATGAGATGTATTCACTTGGGCCGTTGCAGGTTACTGGACTATCTGACTCAAGCCTTCTGAGATAGTTGTGTTTGGCTCCAAATAGACTGAGACTCTGCTCCTAGGGCAGGCAAATGGATGGAGAACAGTTCTTGCTGGGGACAAGCAAATGAAAGTATGTCAGCCAGGCAAAGATGACAGAAGGCTTTCCTCATTCCTGTGCTTCCATCCAGGTATCCCATAAGACCCAGAAGATATTGCATATTTGACAAAGGTCAGGATTCTGGCCAATTTTGTGTAGTATTCTCTATTCCTGTAAATATCACATTTCCTGTGTTAATCAAGAACCAGCTGCTTCATCTGTCCACTACTTGCTTCTATCCACTCTAGGGAGAAAGAAATGTGCACATATAGATATATTTATATATTTATATCTGTGTGTCTGCGTATGCATATATATATGTGTATGTATGTATCTAGTTAGTATAATATCATACAGATAGCGAATAGGTCTCTGGATATGTATGCCATTTCTTGTAGTTATGAACACAGTAGGGAAGCAGTCCATTATCTTGGGCTTTCCATCATAACAGTTGTGCATCAAAACAGCATCTTTTCTTTCATCTCATTAAGAAAATCACTACCTCCTCTGTGCCCATTGCTCAAGAATTCTCTGATTTGAGTGTTTGAACTTTGAATAATATGGCAGAGTCTGACCCAGATACCCCTGCAGGCTGTTTATTTGTAAGGGGTGGAAAAATCCTAATGCACCAGCTGTGCTGGATGAGGACAAGAGGTCTAGAACATTACAGTTTGTAAGTACATGTGTAAGTACAGAGTACTGTGTGACTGTACTCTGAAGAGTCAGGCAAGTGCCACTTTGCACTGCTGTCAGGGCTGAGCCTAAGGGCTGACTGCCTGTTCCGGCCCTTCCGAGGCCTCCTTGAAGTAGCGTGAAGCTACTGGAAGGGCAGTCATGGCAACACAGGGCTTTCCATGGGCTTTGCGTGAGCTGCAAAACCTACCTGGAAATCTGAGCAAATGCACAGATGTCTGTGCCAGTCTCTGTGCTGTCCCAGCTCATTTTAATATGGGTGCAAGCATGTCTCTGGAGACTGTAGTCACAGCAGTGTCTGCAGAGCAGAGCAGTCCTAAGGAGGTACACATCTAGGACTTCAGTTTTCAGCTGTGCTACCAAACAAAAAAGGACCATGGAATGTGGAAAGCTTGGGTGCAGATTGGCTGACTTTTCTGCAACTTTTTAGCCTCCACATACCATTTCTATATCTCCTCTGTTCCTATCCAGCCACTTTTTCCCCTTGTTTCCTTCTGAACCTCCATTTTTGAAAAATGAACCCCCTTGAGTGACACTTTTTCAGTTTTAGATTTCATACTCTTCAGTCTCTGGTGGTTCTGTGATGTTGTAGACAAGTGAAACCAACAGGATTTGTGGACTCAGCTTATATGACCTGGAGGGTTCCCTGTCAATAGTCCCTACCTTCTCCAGGCTGAACTCAGCCCCAAATCCCCAATGCAGACACAGAATATCAGTTGAGTTACCTGTGAAAGGACTGTTGCAAATGATTTGGCTTCTCTGTAGGGCACTGGGAGCAGGCACAGAAGAAGAGAAATTATCTTCCCCATACTCCTCAAGCGATAGATGGTATGAATCTTGCTACAGCAATAAAATATTCTGGCAGCATCTGAGGCTGCATTATGGAGTGTATCATTTATTATTTCTTCATACAGTCATACTTATCATGAGATTATAAAGTTAAATTTATGTATATCATATTTTGAAAATTACCAGAGCCAACTGTGTGGGCTATTTATACTTGATCTATTAATGAGAGAACTCACTCGGCAGGCACAAAATAAGAAAAGAAAAATATGTTTCAATCCTTTCTTGGATTCTAGATTTTGGAGAGCATTTACATGCAAAAAAAGTTTCAGAGCTTTAATCTTTTTAATCCTCCATCATCTAACACGTTATTTTAGAAGGCCAAGAGAGTATGCTGTTTTCTGTTGAATGCAATCCTGCCTAGAAAGCTGGTTCACACTGTGCAAGGGGCAAGAATGAGGAAGACAAGATCAGCCCAGCACCTCCTTCTTTCTCTTGGCTTGTACCTTACAATAGCGCTCATGAAGTCCTTGTGTATAACAACATGGCTGAGAAGGAGCTGTATAATGGAAATGTACACATCTCCTTGGATTCACAAACTGATGATTTACAGGAGGTGTGTGCATACTTGTCCATCGTGTCTATCATGATAGAGTTTATATAGACCATATGGGATTGACCAGCATGTTTTTCTGCCCCACTTCTCAGTGGCCTTATCCCACACAAATCCTTATTTACATGATTAAAGATGACACTCTTGCTATATGCTGTCCTGGTTGATTCTTCAGATAGCTAACACAGATTACCAGGCAGCTACTGACCATTTCTTCTCCTCAAATGCAGCCCCATAGAACCCCTTAGTCCTTTCCACATTCTGTGCAAATCTTTCCTTGGAACCTAGGCAATGACCCTAGCCGTATTTCTCTCTCTATCTCTTGCTTTCAAATTCTTTCAGGTTCCATAATGTATTATACCCACCACTCCTTGAATGATAGTTACTTCCCACTGTATCTTACCATCAATACACAGTTTCAAAACACAGACTTGTGGAGGTCACCAATGAGTGAACGGTGTTAAAAAGTTTTGTTGCATAAAATCCAGAATTGTTCTTATTGAAATGATGTGTTCAGAAGTGTTAGTCTAACATTCTGGGAGTGTTACTATTTCTACTCCTTACACCAATGCTCTTGGAAAAAAGCATATGCATTTAACAGTTACTCCTAGCAAATTGAGATATGAAAACAAGACCATATCTTTGTTCCTATCACAATTATTTTAGTTTTGTTGTTCACTGAATAAGAGCATCACTGAAACTGTCACATGTTTCTAACAAGAAAGCAGTTCTTGCCAAGAAATTAAGGGGTTTTATTGAGAAATTTAGGTTGCTTTTTTTTGTTTATTTTTATTTTTATTTTTTTTTAAGAAATTAAAACCAACTCAGATGAACAACAGAATACGCTAAAATGAATAGCCAGGTAATTTTTAATAAACTATTTCTATTGAAAATTTAGAAACATAACTAGTATTATTTGACTTTGCTTTATATTTTGATTTTATTCTATTTCAAACTTTTTAAACAACAACAACAAAAAGTATATTTTTATATTTACTTATTCAGTTCTTTTTCTGGCAATACCTACTGTTTTATTTCTCAGTCAAAAGTTCTCCCAAACTGAATGGTGTATATATATATATATAGGCTATATATGTAAGTATATGTATATACTTAAATATATAGTATATAATATATATGCTATATATTGTATATACTTATATATAAGGATATATATAGCCTAAACCTATCATGCAAATCACATTTTGAGTCTGGGCCTTGTTTACCTTCTCTACTGTATTTTTGTCGTTAACTTGGGAATATTTCAGAGACAAAAAAGGGGAATGACTGTGGAGAAAGATTACACTGACATTTTTCTGCTGAAATGAAGCATTCTTGGTCAGAGTGTAACCAGCTTAAAACAACAGTCCACTGACAGCCTTAAAACAAGGTGGAGAGTTTGAATGAGCCTTCTAGGGACAAAGGAGCCCAACGGGAAGCCATGAAGGACAGGTTTGTTTCATAGAACATAGAACTTCTCTCAAGAAGAGAAGGAGCCAGGAGAAACCCCAAGGATGGATAAGAAGATGCCTCTTGTATGCTTTAAAAGAGTCTGACACTTTAATTTGGTAAGGAAACAGAATTGGGGAAAATCAGGTGGGAATGTTGCATATATTTTTTATTTATGCATATATTATTCTTTTGCATATATTTCTTACTTCTTGTGCAGTCTTGATGTATGAAAAAGAGTGGGGCTAGAAACCTCTGCAATGCCTGTTGGATTTTTGAACTACTGCACATTTGAGGAAAACTAAATGGCAAAGCAAAGAGGCTGCAGGGCTTGCACACTGGAAAACTCTTGGGTTAAGCAGTGAAGGGGTTATTGGTGGCCCTGAGAGCGTAGCAGTCATACCCCAGGTCCCCACCTCTGTCAAGAGGGAATCTGTGGTGGGAAGCTTGACAAGAAGTCAGAAGACAGGGAGTCACCAAGCGCAGCTGAAACAGGAATTAGCATTTCCATTAATTTCATTTGTAAAATTTCCCCAGCTGCTCATAATCATTTTCAGGGGGAAGAATAGTTGTCCGACAGACACCGACGATCAGGAATCTTGCGTGTCACTGAGGAAAGTGAGATTGCGTTCTCCCTCCCCTTCCTCTGCTCAGGTTTTTCTGCCCTTCTCTTGCTGCTCTCTCCCTCTTGCGCTGGTAGGCTGGGGTGACGCTCAGCCTGTCGGTGGCGGCAGACAGCACCACGTTTCAGATCACAGCAGCGACCCTCTGTCTTCTCTGCTTCTTTCATGCGCGAATGGAGCCGTGCAATTGTCTCACAGCAAGCCATAAAGAAGCTGAACCACCAGATGGACTGATCTAGCACCAGTCACGCTGCACTTTTCTAAGGCTCAGGCATCATCCACATCTTCCCCTCCATCCCACCCCCAGGGGTAGTAGCTTTATGAACTGGAACAAAAATGTGATGAGGCTTTCAAGCCTTCTGACACTGCAGTCCAGGCTCTTTCCTTGCCCACTGCACATTTTCAGTTGAAATTTAGCAGCAGTTTTTTGGAGAAGAAGGAGACAGTGAGTTGACAGAATTACTGCCAAGACCGTTTAAGCACAATAAAAGAAGCAGGCAAAACAAAAGCAAGGGAGAAGTACTGATTGTCAACAGGGAGCCTCAGAATTATTAGTACAATAGGGATTAAGTCTCTGCTCTGTTAGTCTGGTGTAACTGCAGGAACTGGTCATAGCAAGGGCACCTGAGCAAAACTCCAGAGAAAGGAGTCAGCTCCAGTGTGTGAGCAGAGGGAACGGGGGCTGCTGGGCTAGGGGAAGAACTGAGGAAATGTAGTGGGGGGGGGATGTCCCCTAACCACATCAGGTTACTGTGTGTTGCAAAAGGATGGCTTTTCTGGGGGAATAGTGCCTATCCCAGAGGACAAACCTGGGCAGAACATGTCCTCTTGGGGCTGTGGGTTTGCCTGTCTGGAGACAGGCAGGAGGACTGGGGACAGCAATTTATTCCTTTAATGTTTTTCCACTGTCTGAGTGGCAGACCAGAGATTAAGCCTGGTCCAGTAATTTCTCTGAGAATGCAAATCTTAATTTGCTGTTTGTTAAATGCTTAACTAAAATCTGAGGCCTTTGTTTTAAACTCAAACTGTTAGAATGGGAACTGTCAGGCATCCATTTGCTNATTTGCAGTAAACAGCAAAGCCTGTCCTTATTTTGTGCTATGACTCTATTCTACTTTCTGAGGTGCACTTAATAGCACAGGGATGGCATGGGGTGCTTTGCGCTATCCATTAAAGGGATTTTGTGGATGGAGAGCAGGCATATTCATTGGTTTGGGGGGGGTGGCAATGACATGAAAAAAAAAAGAATTAAGTCATGTTTGGTTTTGATGTAGGGAACACACGGGTGTGGTACAAGTCAAGGACATGCTCTTGGTTGCAGCTATGGCCCCTCCTGGTGGTGGAAGTCATGCAGAGACTCCTCGGTCTCACTGTCGGTTTTTGATGTAATCTCCACAGATCCCTTCCCTAACGAAAACAGGAAGATCATCCTTCCATTAGGAGCTGGCTGAACGTTTTGATGCAGAGTTTGACGCTTTTCTGAAATTGTATCCAGGCTTTAAAACTTTGTAACTATGTGTCCTGCCTTCCCTGCCCCTATTGACAGTACTGTGCCAAGGATTTGTGCCCCAAGGAAGGGAACAGGACTTCTGCATTTGCCTTGAAAGAAGAAAGCAGTGCTAAGATTATACCATTTTTCCAATAAAGAGAAAAAAAAAACTGATATGCATTCATTAAAATAATTTCTCAGTGGTTTTCAGAGCTGTAAGTCATGTATTAGCCATTTCCTACATTTAGGTCAGAACCAAGGTCTGTTTAATAGGCTATTCTATATCCAAAGTAACTAAGAACAAGTGTTTTGATAGGAAGGGATAAGGTTTTTACTGTAGGCAAACACAGTATGCCCTGCTAATCTCTTAGCTAACTTGATATATAGCCCTGTTCAAGAGAAGGGAATTGTCACTAAATTGTTGCCTTATTTTACCCTTCAGTAGGAATAAAATCAGCCTATAAGAATGAAAAATTTTAATACATCTCTATTACTATACATGCTCCTAATTGGTATTGATCTTCCCTGTGGTACCTGAAATGCCAGAAATGATTTCAGAGAGATTTAAGCTAACACAAATGGGAAATGGAGAGAAAGATTGAAACCAAAAAAAGGTGGTGGGGAAGGGTAGAATGTATGGCTTCAGCAGCAAGTAAAGAAAATACTTTTTTCAAAGGGAGCGGGTATAAACCAGTCTGAGATTGCAACTGAGACAATAAATAGCTTTAAAAGGAGAGAAATAGAAGAAAATATGTGGTAAGGGGAAAAAAAAGTAAGATTTTCTAAAGAGGAAAGAGATCTTTTCAGTGAGCCACCAAAGTGGACAAGCTTCAGGAATGGATCTGGAACACAGCTCATGTCCAGCAAGATCGGATGAAGTGAGACAACTCCCTGTTGGCAGCTCAGAGCCCCAGTAAAGCAGCCAGTGCCAGAACCCTGCCAAGAAACGCCTCTGCAAGTGGCAGTGTGTTACAAAGAGGTAGGATCAGAGGAATTCCTGAGATTAGTTGAAGCACATATGTCTTGGGATTTTTGTTTAGTTTGTTTTGCATCCCCTTCAGTTTATGAAGTTCAAATTACCCTAAACTGTATTATGCCAAACAAGCAGAGACAGTCTCCCCTAACACAAGCAGTGCTTGACAACCCAATGGGCTACATACAAGATAACGTTGTTTGCTAATAATACAATGTATTATTACACAAATGTATTTATCTTGCAACAGACCACCAGGTAAGTAAGTAATTTAAAAGTTGATACGTATGGCTTCCTTGAAATGGAGAACAGCATTAGTTCTGAAACATAGGATTTGTAATTTAGTGAGGACATTCAGCGTTGTGTGGAAAGCCTGGTTAATCATAGTTTTTCAGAAGCCTCGTCCCATCCTCATAAATAGAACAGTGTAATAATGAAGCTCTCTATCACCATGTCATAATGGAGCAAGGGGGGCAAAACTTCATTACACTCTTTTGACTCACCTTCCATCAATGTGAGTGAGATAAACACAGGGACCCAAAATATTCCATCAGTTTCTGGATGTGTAATTTAGTTCCTTGGTGGAAAGTTCTTCATTCTTCTTCAGTGAGTGATGGGGAAACCACTGAGACTGTATAACCCTCAAACATGAGCAAACTGGGTTATATATGATTTTACACAAAGTGCTACACAGCTTTGAAGTGCAAGTCTTAAACAACCTGAATGAGATGCATTTTTTCACATTTAACTTTGTATGTGTGCATTCATCCACATTTTTCTTCAGTTATGCAGCTACTTGGAAGGTAGTACTCCAGCTAGAATACAGGTGCTGAGTTTTGTCTCTATAACCTCCCTGAGTTGAATTTGAGCACAGACAAAAGCGACATAGAATAAATTTAATTCTCAGACTTCATTCAGCATTCAACAGCATTACAACATAACAGGTCTGAATTATTTCACTTCTTTGCCAGGTAAACTTCAGGCTCTCTAAATTATTTCTGACTGACATGAATGTAAAAGAAGGGGAAGCATCTGTGGCATGCACAAGGAGTAAACATTTTCTGAAGAGTTCAAAATTATACAGCTCATATTTCTGTGATGGTCCCAGGCCGCACTCAGTGAAGGTGCTTATTCAGGACCTAATTTTCATTTGCAAGACAACTGTAACTCTGGGATATCTTCTGGGCTCTATCTCTGTCCAGTGCACCTGTTTTTACAAAAATCAATGCAATCCTTGGCTAAGTCCTTGTTTCAGGGCCGCTGACATCCAGCCAACAGAGGGAGCACTAGTTTAATTAACAAACCCAATTTCCAGCACTGCCAATATTACTGCTGGCTGCACAGATAAGGAGGTCAGTACAGAAAAGCTATGCAAGCCTTTTCCCCTAAGAACTGGAGGAGAGCAAAACGATTGCCAATGGTACAGAAAGGAAACCTAGTGAGGAATCATTGTCAGGCCATTGTGTGGAATTGACAAAAAAAAAAGGGGGGGGGGGGGGATGGGGGGGGGGGGGAGATTGGGAGGGAGACAAAAATGTGAAGCTATAGCCATTAAAACAAAAGGCAGCTCCCAGGGTACCGCCCAGACCTGGGGTTCAGCTGCTACCCGTGAACAAGCAGAGCCCCCTGAGCCAGTGCAACCTTGTATTGAATTCAGGGCCATCTGTCACCTCATTTATTAGAACGGGTTAAAAAAAAAGATGAAATTCTTTGCAAAGAGTCCTGGTAGTGAATTTTGGCATTTCTTTCAATGAGGACTTAATTGCAAATCTTATTTATCCAGTCTAGAGATCTGCCACTCTCTGTCTAAATAGCAATATATTGATGCAGTGAGCTGGAAAACCAAACTAAGCCAAATCTTCCACTACCATGCTAAAGTTTTGTATGTGTCTTTGTTTTCTTCTTTCTAAAATAGGTCTCCTGTTTTTTTTCTTTTTTTTTGTTTTGTTTTGTTTTGTTTGTTTGTTTGTTTGTTTGTTGTTTTTGTTTTTGTTTTGACAGGGAGCTGTGCTCAAAGGTTTAATCACCCTTAACATTTTGTCACGTTCAGGGTCTACTTGCCTACATCTTTAAACTCAGGTTTATTCTTTCCATAGCTGTGAAGAAGAAATTAAATACATGAAATCTGTACTTAAATATGTATATATGTATATATATCCCAAGAACTGTGGGTTAGGTGAAACTGAAAACTTTTAACAAGGCAAATTCTCTTGTCCTGAATCCTACTGAGGAAATGAATAGGGAAACTTTTCATGGAGGAGCCCCAACACAGCAGGGAGAGAAACATACTTATGCCAAAAGAGCTCCACGGACACTCATCTCTGCTTGCCTGTCTTTTTTTTTGTGGTGCAGGCCACTGCACTGGATAACCTAAGTAGGAGTATAAGGTCATAAGATAATAAGACAACCGCAAATGGCCAACCCTGAGGAAAAGTTAAGTTTTATTTGGATTTTCAGTCTTTCAGAAAACCTTCCCTCTTGCTGATTAAAAGCTCATACCTCCTGTTTCTGTAGTGTACCTTTTCCAGTCTTTCCTGTCTATAAAAGCTGGTAGAGCCCTTAAAATACCTGGGAAACATAAACTGAGGAGGAAAAGTAAAATGGGGAAGATGCAAATGGAGACTCTGGCAGTGTAAGAAGCAACACCTAAGAGCAATGAAAATAGCAGAGAAAGCCATGGATGAATTAAAAAGACAAAGGAGTCATGTTAAATTTATATGTTCTTTTACCATTTACTTCTTCACGTTGTTTCTTTTTTTTCTTGTGTTTTGATTATATCCATGCTTAGTCTTGTTGTCTGGTCAAACTCACAGCTTCTCTGGCATGATCGTCTAGAAACATGATCAGAGGGCAGACGTTTATAACTCTAAAAGTTTCCTTCCAAACAACTTTATGGCTCTCCTAGGAGTCCAAGGACACAGGAAATGCAGGATATGTCCAAGCTCACTTTATCTCCAAAGGATTTCTAAGAACTGCAGATGCTCATAAACAAGATTTGGCTGAACTCTTGACTGACAGTCTAGAGCTGCTGTTTGATATCAGTGTATCCAGTTTCCTGCTGATAAACCTGAGCTCTAATGTGGTGCTTTGAAACATCAATAGAAATGTACTTTTAAAATTTTATTTTATTTTATTTTATTTTATTTTATTTTATTTTTAGTGTTTTATCTTTTTCACATTCTCACCTTGCCTTCTATTCTACAACAGTTTTGGACAACTACATACATGAATGGCCAAGCTGTTGCTGGTGTTTATGTAAACGTTGTTACACCTTCCCCAGAAAGGATTTTTTAGCAAACTCTCTGGGTAACATGTTCAGCTTGAAATAGCTAAATGTAACGCATACGAAAATATTTTTGTGACTCTGAAAAGATGTAAGTAGAAATCTGTATTTCCAAGGGGAAAAAAAGGGGGAGGAATGGTGGGAGGAAGAAGTTTTTTGTAAGGTACTTCTTATATTCCTTGATCTGAGCACACTTGAAGGGATGAAATTTGAGAGCAGTTTTAAGCTATGCTTCACCAACACAGAGAGGACTGGGTTGCTGAGGGTGTCCGCTCCATTATGCTGTACTTAGGAAATGGTCAAAAACAGAGAAAGTCAAGGTTGTGAATCTGGTCTTTCAGTTTTAAGGACTAAGCAAATAGAAAGTAAAAACATCAGAAACTGAGGTTAGATTTGAACAAACACTGCTGCTGCAGTGTGGACAAATGTGAAAACACACACTTTTGTGTCAGCCACCTTTATCTCTCATCATCTGCTACTGCCAAACTCTGTACTTTCTTTGTAGGAAAGCAAACAGACGTGAGTGTGGAGCTCAGAATGAGTGCTAAGAAAGACTTCAAGAAATTCATTCGCAGCCTGCAAACATCTCAGATTCAGAAAAGCCTCTCTGTTTGAAAAGGTTGTACAGTTACAAGGAAATGGTTAGATATCTTGGAATTTGAAGACTGCAGGCTTCTTAAAAACATGACATCGATTTATTATTTAGGAAGCAGTGCATTCCCTAGAGCACCCACCAGCTAACTTCCTAATATGACTGAAAAACATTGTGAAGAAGAGGAGTACCCCAGCCCTTCACCCAAGGGACTAGCTCCTCACCGAATGTAGACTTTTCAAGCTGCTTTCAGCTTGCATTGTTCCAATCATATCTAACTAGCCTCGTGATTTTTCCTTCTGTAAGGCTGCCTCGTGAATCCTCTTTGTACCATATAAATGGCTAGTGTGAGGGGTGAGCACTGAAATACACTGTTTTGTTCTTTGCCACTTCATCTGAACTCTGCCATTTCAATGGGCAGCCAGCAGTACAAAGTTTTTGATCACACTGAAAATCTTTGCATTTAAGTGGAGCTTGTTTTGTGAAAGCTGAGGGAATAGGCTGAGGAGTTAATACACCCACTCATCATCTAATCTTGACACTGGCTCATACAAAAGCACAAGTGAATAAAGCTGCATCATTTTCTGCTACTTTTTGAAGGTTTTGAGATCATGGGTCTTGGGATTTGCTTTGACACACTGGCTGTCACTAGCATACTTGTGTAATTATTGTACATATTATTGATTTTGAAAGATTCATATTCTCTGCTTTTTTTATTGATTGGTAAGGGGTGATTTTATTGAAGGCAGAACAAGCACCTCCAGCTATTGAAGGAACATGAAAATTAATGCGACTATGGGTACAAGAAGTCTACTGGGTCCTTTGTGATAAAGTTGTAGACAGTCGAATCTGGCAGAGAGGGAACTTTCCTTTCAGACTGTGAAAGTAACGAGAAAATCGGCTAATGATTTCAGGCAATTCATGAAAGCCTTGGAGCTTCTAACAGTAGAAATATTATGAAAGATGCACTGACTCTTCTTTCTCTTGCTTGCTTGATTTTTAACTTGATGAGCCCAAAATATGTTCAGGTTAATGAAATTCTGCCCTTGGAACCTACATTGTACAGTGCAAAGTCAAAATTGTTAATGGTAGTGTAGAAATGAGGTGTTCAGTCTAGCTGCCTGTAAGCTTAATTTCACTTCACAAGTGATTACTGCTAGTCTGCTCTCTGGTTCCTGAGACAGAAATAGTCATCCATTCATTTAGCATATAGTAATAAGCAAAGTCTATATTTGATGTTGTTCAGAACTTGCTTTGAACTGTTAAATGGACAACAGTTACCATGCAACTAAAAGGCAATAAATTCTCTGTGATTCGTGTTTTAAAGGGAGAGAAATTCTTTGATTTTTAACTTAGTGATGCTGCTCATGAAACATCCAGCTAATGGTGTGAACTATGAATTCCCTCCCTCAATGAGGACAAAGAGTGAACAAGCTTTGCAACCACACAGCCTCCTTCAGTCACATGTGAAACAAAGCCTCTCCAGCTCTGTGAAGAGGGTATGCTCAGTAGTTAAAATAAGTTCAAACAGGACAGAGAATTCACCTCTTTTTTGGTAGTCTTTGCAGGGGAGCTTAGCATCATGTAATGATGCAGTTTTGCTTTACCTTGCCATGGCAGGATTGAACACCATGAAGAGACCAGCAACGTGAGAAAAAGTACATATGAAGACAATTTGTGTCTTGAGGCAAGCCCACCGCCAAGAAATGAAAGCAAGCGCATGCAGTTTGTAAAGGTCCAGAGGGCCGCTTTTGATGAATGAGTAATGTGGCAACATCACAAGCAGATCCCTGGAAATTACAAAACACCTGACACGGGTTCTTGCATTTTGGAGATTTCATGATATTGAAGAGAGATTTTGTACCCAAAGTGAGTTGATGCAGTATTCATAACATACCAGTGACGAGTCATGTTCTGCTGAGCAAACTTGCTGAAGCTAGACCTCAGCTCACCATCAAGCTTGCTCACTGGCAGCTACCGACATTAGCAATGGAGAAGGTGTTGTGAAGCTGTTGTTCTTTTCTTTCTTTCTTTCCTTCTTTCCTTCTTTCCTTCTTTCTTTCTTTCTTTCTTTCCTTCTTTCCTTCTTGCTTTCTTTTTTAAGCTTTAGATGGGTATATTCTCCAAAATTATTTTCTACAATATTTCTTTTCTCCCCTCCTTCAAACGTTGCTTCTTTTGTACCTCCACTTTTTCCTCTTCATTCATCACCTCTCCTATAACCTGATCTTCTTTAAACAATTGAGCATTTCTTCTGATGTAGCAGCATCTTGCAGTTGTAAGGGAGGCATTTCCCTGCAATGGAAAGTCGACAGATACAGGCAGATTGAGCTGTGGATATGCACTGATACAGCTATTGCTTACTGTAGTGGCTTGATGAGCTATCCTAGGTGATAGCTCTGGGATTATGTATCACCGGGGCTTTTTTGGATGATGATGACTTTATCTCAGTGATGCCATTCTTACCCTTGTGTTGAATATTTAAAGTTCTTTGTCTCATCCAGGATATGGGGGAAGCAGGGTGGACCTATGACTAAAGATCCACCACAAGGCTTGCTGTAAAGAGTTAAGATTACCCTCATTTTGCAAAAAGTCTGTCCCCTGAGGCTAACTGCAGTTTTAGCTGCACTTGATGGCTGGGAAACAGTGACAGTGAAATCCCCCGGGAGTCCATCACTAGATTCTTGAGACCTATTGGAAAATGCTCAGTCACCATGCAGCCATTGAACGTGGAGGACAACAGCTCCTTTATCAAAGTCACATAGCATGAATGTGGTGTGGCATGCAGCTACAGGGAGCAAGGAGTGTTCAGCTTTTGAAGTGCTACTAAGACAAGTCAATCTTGTCTGTCCCCAGGTAAATATGCCTTGTCTCACATGGAGCCTCATCCTTTTCTTTGGGATGGACTAGGTAGGCCTTAGAAATAGTCTTTGAAGAGTAATCAGGATGTAATGACTCTCTCCAAGGGAGTGTCTCATGTTCAATGACTCAGATGAATTCACCTGCTTTTCAATTTCTTTTTGGAGGAAAAAGAAAGTAATGAAAAATACTCTGAAATCCCCAAATAAAATGTCTCTGAAAGACAGTCTAGGAGTTTGGAAAAAGAAATCAGAATACACCAATGCTGAAGTTGGATACGAAGCTAGACAGAAGGTCCTGTCTCTATGCCAGCAGAGCAGAAAGGGCTGACAGTGGGGAACATGGTCCTTCCATGTCTTAACTGATGGAGGGCAACACCCCTGATGAGGAAGAAATTTAATTACTTCTCAATGTTTGTTACAGACCTAGTCTTCCTTCCTTCTAGGCATGTCAACACTGCAAAATGGCAAGAGAAATTACTGGAAGCTCTGTGGTCTTATCAAGATATTTCACCTGACTTAATACACTCTGTTTTTTAGAAGTAAATGAATGGCTTCAGCCAAAGTTTTCCATTTTGCACATGTAAGAGCACTGTCATTCACAAACGTAAGGTTCATTTGCATGGGTTAGCTGGCAACATTCACGTTCCCAATGATTAAATCTTAGCAGTAAAACCCCTACCATTATGGTACACTATAGCTCGTAATTGTGTCCAGTTTACGTGTCAAGAGCAGTCTCAGGTATGTCCATGTACTTTTCATCCTTTTATTGATTCCTTTGCACCTAAAAAGTCACAGCTTCTTCCATTTCAGGAGATGTACTATAGTTCTTTTAAAACAGTATGACACAGTTCAGTAGCTGGAATGTGCTGCAGAGCTGGAACTGCTAGATAGCTTGTTTTTAATTTTCTCCACAGGAAAGAGTAATGTGTAACTTCTCAGCAGAGTAACTGTCACAAAGAAAGAGGATAGAATAAAAGGCATATTTTGGCTCATGTCAAGATAAAACTGAACAAAAAAAAATCTTTCTCACAGTTCTGTCTTTATAACTCTGAAACTGAATTTATATCAAGATTTCCGGTTCAAATGAGAAATCAGCCTCAGCCACTCACTGGAGACTGAGATAATTCAAACTTTCCAAAATTTTCTCTGTGTTGGTTTTTAGTATTAGAAATAGATCTCTAATTAATCCTGTAAAAAAAAAAAAAAAAAAATCCTGTAAAGAAACCAGTATCAGCAAAGATGCAAGCATAGGGGTAGAATTGTTAACTGGGGGAAAACTTCATTACATTTTCACATTTTGCAGGCTGTCTTTCACAAATACCTAGGTAGCAATCTTAGCAGTCGTGGGCAATGGCTATGGGGGCACTCTAAAGTAATAGGAACTTGACCTAACTGCTTTTATTTGCTAAAAATGTTTAACAACTGTTTTTTTATATTCTGCTAGCGTTGGAAGTAGTGATTTCTTTTTAATTAAAATCTCCTAAAAAACTGATTTGACAGGGTCGTCTGAAAGAAAAAAAAAAAAAAAGGAAAGAACTGGCAAATTAATTAACTAAACTAGAAGGTCAGTTTTAAAATCCTGCTGCAGACTAATTAAATCCTAGACACTGACATTTTTGGCTAAAAATTGCAACCATAGTAATTAGTGTTGCAGGAAATTTCCATATGCCATTGTGCCCAATGAATGAGAGTATTTCATAATTGTTCCTGTAGGACTTCTTGCAAATAGCTGGGAGGGACATGATTCTATTGTAGGAAATATGCAAAGGCATCGTAGCACTTTCATTCCAGTAACACTGGCTCCCCAGGTTAGTTGTGTGAAGGAGGGAGACGTCTGACAAATGTTAGGAATATTATAAATTATTATTATAGCGATCTCTTCTTCTTGTTGCCTAACCACTTTTTAAAATATTGCTATTTTAAGACACAACCACTACTTACAGAAATAGGGCAAGCTATTAGTCAAAAGGCTGTGAATAAATACATGCTGAATATGCAATTAAAAATCACCATTGTGAACAGTTTTATATGATAAAACAAAAGGTGCTGTTAATTATTTTACTTGCATATATTTAAGATAACTATGCAGAGAGGTTTTTTTTTTTTTTAATCATTAACTTTTTCAGGACTGCTAAGGATTTGCTAAATGTCAGGCAGTAAAATTAAAATGTCAGTATATGACATAAGGGTCAAGTAGACTTAATAAACCTGAACTACATCATTCTACATCTATTTCCAAATTTTCTACTGGAAAAGGGGGTAGAAATGTGAAATTTTTTCTGTGCAGCTCATGTGCCTTTTGGATATAATAGATTGATTGAGCAAGTTATTCAGACCTTTCTTATTTTAGAACATTGTACAAACTTCACTCAAAGGGAAAAAGACTACTTCCATCTTGAGGGGCCTTGACATAAGATGATGATCTTGGTAGTTTTTTCTTTAATTATTCTATCTCTTCAAAGAAAATTAAAATGTCAGAATAAGAAAATGACCAATTTACCCAATAATTAAAATAAGTAAAAGACAAATGACTGGTTCAGATGAGAACAAAAAGAGATCGTGATGTTGCAGTGAAGGACCAGCCTGAAGGAGTGGGCAGTCTGGGCTCATAGAGGCAAGTGTGTCTGAAACGGTGCTCTCAGATGGGCCATCTCCATCCTTCTATTCCCAGGCACTACTTGTTCCTATTATGTCCCTCTTTTATTCTCCACAAAAGTGGCGTGATTAGCACTTGGAAAAATAGTTGACAGTCTCCTCTGCAGTTAGCTAAACTGCAAAATGCTCAGCAGAGCCGCACCATATGAGATGGGAGAGAAACTTTCAGAGTATCTCCAAGCCCTGCTGGCCTAATGTCCCCAAGTCTCTGCAGTTAGTCTGCAGTTTCTTCTTTCACAGACTAATGTGATGGTCTGTGACTGACTGCAGCAATCAAAGAGCATTCAGGTGCACGTAGAGAACAATTTTCTGGTTGATGTGTTCTTTCAGGTGAACTCATTCAGTAAAATGGCATTTATTTCATACTTCTCTTACAAAATTTCAGTATTTTATTTCAGGTGGATAATATATGTCTTTCAAGCTGTTGTTTTAGGCTCTATGCAAACCTAAGTCTTCCCACAGTAAAACTTGGGGTGAGACTGAATAGCAAATGGTATAATTCGTGCTCATAATAGCAGAATTTTGGACACATGCAGTCTTATACAATTGGTCACCTGGAAATTGACCAGAGGACATGGTTGTTCCAACTCCTGGGTGCCCCAAGATTTACACAGGATCTTGAAGTTTTGGGAGATTCATACAAAGCCTGCTCCACAGGGTTGTCCAGTCCGTAGTCCAGGAGCTTTGCTAATGATTTTCCTATGCAGCCTGTCTCCACTGAGCCTAGGAGTGAGTTGGCTTTGGGGACACTCCCACTAAAGTGATGCGCTTCCTCCTCCTTGCAGAAATGTAGTTGGGGTAAAAACAAGTGTGTTCCAATGCTAAATACTGCACAAACATACATCTAAGTAAAAGTAAAGATAGGAATGTGTGACCAAAACACTTGTTTGGGCCCCTCCTAAACAACATGACAAGCCCGGGCAGGTTTTACAAATACAATTTTACCTGGTTTTTTTTTTGTTTGTTTGTTTGTTTTTTTTCTGGGTGTCTCAGAATTGTTTTTCCTTTGCGGGAACTTTCTTCATCAACTACTTCTCCACTGCCCAGGAGACACATGTCCACCATGTCCACTGCTAGGATATTATCCTTCCACACAGGAAAACAGTAAGCTGTAAGGATATTTCAAGTGTTTTGCTCTTGTGGCACCAAAATGAGCTGTTAATCACAATAAATCATGCATTTTCACAATAAAGCCATCATTTCTGTTCACCGTGGCAAGTTAACAGCTTTGGCTTCTTCTAGAAATAACCCTTAAGGCTCTTTGAATGCTTAGGCAGAGGAGAGGGCTATGCTTTCCATGTGCTCATCTCCAGAACTGGACTCCTGCATTTCTTCAAAGATTACAAATACAGGACAAAATCCCAACAAAAACGGGCTTGCGATCTGCAGGGACACAGGAGTCCTTTATTCAGGCCCAAACTTGCAATAACAGGTATTTGTCCAGTGGCAAATGTTGCTGTTAACTTGATACAGCTGTCTGTGTGGGCATTGTCACTAGAATGCATTTGTGTCAGCCATTTAACATATTTGATTAGGGCACCAAGCAAGGGAATTTTTTATAGATCTGCTGTACAACACCAAGATAGGTATTTCACATCTCTGGGGCTTATTTCCCAAGCCATAAAAGGCAATACTGATGCTAAGCTTCCCTTGCTTCATACACAGTATGTGTACAAGTAAGGTACCTATGCTGTTTTACAGGCTTTGAAGTTTGGAAGGAGAAGAGCAGAAGACCATGGGAGGGCTTTGTCATGCATAATTTGTCCTTTTGCAGCTTTCAGAGCACCCCAGTGTATTTTCCCAAATGTCCAGTTTGTATAAAGCTGTCTGAAAACATTTTCAGTACAAGTGTATATCTAATGCAGGCATGGTGGTATAGTCTCTGGATTTTGAATGCATATTTAAAATTGAAATGGTCTTTCGATATCTTCAAATAGCAGCAGGATGCTGTACAATTTACATTGTGCCTCATGCAGGCAGGCATATAATCCAGCACCCTGAAGCAGTGCGTGCCACACACTGAGTACTAAGAAGTTACTTGTGCTCGTAGCGTGTTTGAGAGGAGAGACTGGTAAACTCCCTGAGCAACAGTGCTTTTCTTGAGACAGAGTTCATCCTCTTTGAAGGCTTTGGAGCACATGAAGCTGAGCTAATCATCAAGAAACCCTCTAATCTCTATCATTACTTCCGTTTTCATGTTAGGCATTGTGACAGCTTTTCCCTCTTGTCATCAGTAGGAGAAAGCTGTGGTTGCTCTCTGGAGAGACTGGAGCCACTGATGGCAGCCTGAGCTTTCCCAAGTTAGTATTCAGGCTTCATAGGCAGGCAGGGAATGGAGAGATGATCTCAGAAAGGTGTCGAGAAGGGCCTGGCACAATGGGGGGCTGGCGTCACGTCACTCTCTGCTGATTGTCAAACAAAGGTAGAGCCAGCCATTACTGAAATGTATTAATTTGTGGAGAAATACAAAAATAAACCAACGACTCAGGGCCCTAACTATTACAGCCAAAGAAATAATACAATAAATCATCAAAATGAAGAAATGTGGCAAGAGGCACTGGAAATTGAGAGATATTTTGTCACTAAATTGCAGCATTAATAGTGTTTTGAAGCTTCACATTTAAATTGCCTATTTCTGACACTCAAAATGCACATTAGGAAAATGATGCTTATTTTATAGTTACTCATTAAAAAGAAAGGGATAAATAAGATGGAGTTTTAAACTATAAATCTCTTTCATAACAAACAACCTATGAGAAAGCATGGGGAAGACAAATAAATGGATAGTGAAAGAATGATTTTTAAAATGGTTTTGTAATCTGGGGTATAAATGAGCAACTGTCTCATCTGGTCTAGGATGAGTCATTTTTAGAAGATCTGAGTATGATCCTGAATGCTGGAGATATTGGTAATGAAGAACAACTAGAAATAACAGAAACGGTTATTTCTTTTTCCCTTGCAATAATTCAGGCATTGTGCAATTATACTATTTGTCTCTTCTTTACATGATAGTAATTTTACATGTATTTCCTCACCTACAGATACATCATCTGTTCTCAACTAACAAGGCATAACTTCAGATTGCCTCGTATAGCCTGTATGACACATTCAAGGAAAGAATCAGAAGGAACTTACATGTCACTGTGGCATTTAGTCTTGTTGGAAAGGTCTTTCATGATCACCTGTATAACTTTCCACCACTCATTAATAGCTGCTCAGTAGCCTGCTGCTGATCGACTATTTGCATAACATCTGCATTTATCTAATCTTTATTTATTTTTTAAAGACTGCAAAGTTACAGCTCATTTGCAGTGCTTCAGGATTTGAGTATTAAACAAAAATGCAAATACAGCAGTAAGCCCTTAATGAGATGTATCCAGCTAATTTTTTTCAGCATTAACTTCATTCTTTATCTTGTTTGAGCATCCACAGTATAAACTATTCATCAGTTCCAAAACTTCATTTTATTATATGATCAGCTTCTGCCATGTATTTTACAAGTTTAAATGTTAATTTTATCCACAATAAGAATAATAATTATGTCTCAGACTGGCATTTATTGTCCAAAGGAAAAGAGCTCAAATACTGTAAGAAACTGTATCTTCTTCTGCAACTTATGGAGTTACCAAACCAAAATGCAATGATACACACTGCTGGCTTGGTGGTACTTGACTGCTACTTTGCACTGACTTGAAAGGCAATAAAGTCACAACCTAAGGGAGATGCTAGTTCCACTCATTTGTAGCCATAAAAAGAGGTCTTCTTGAGGAAATATAAATGCCCCAAGGGAAATTCCTATGTTTGGAAGTACCTGAGCATACACCAAATTTTGGCTCCTAATTTTAGTCTTCTGCAGCAAATGGTATAAAACACAGTTTTGTGTCCAAGAAAAGGGAATGCAGTTCTTTGCTAAGGCTGCAGAGTGGTCTGAATCCTCGTGCCCAGGCCACCTGCTAGCTTGTGTCCTCTGACATTACCTGTGTCTGACCTGAGAGCTCTGCTTAGCTTCCAGGTGTTCCGGCAGCCCTTCCCTAGAGCCCTTGGAGCTCCCCTTCACCTCCCTTACTTTAGGGCTGGATTGCACAGGTTAAGGAGAAAGGATGAAAGACTTCCTCTGTCTTCAGTAGTAATATTTATTCTTTGTCTCTCCTGAAGATTTAACTGTCTGGGAGAGAACAGCCTGCAGTTCTGGTCACCCATAAATATGACTTGTTGGTGCTGTTAGGGTCACATTCCTCTGTGATGACATGGTCTGCACCAAGGACCATCAGTCTCTCCATCAGCTTTGGGAGGTCGTGTCTGTCCCTGATGATGTTGATGGTCCTGATTCTGCTACTTTTTTTTTTCCCAAAATTAAAATTGAAAAACAAAGTTCAAAGCCGAAAAGTGCCTGAGTATTTTGTGAATGTTTCTATTGCAGCATTGATGTCAGTTAAGCTTCTAAACCAAAGTCAGCACCACTGTGAGCTACAGAAACTCTGTGTTCCTGGAAACTGCACTCACATTCATTAGGGCTCAGTTTTATCTCTAATTTTTTAAAAGCTCCATCTGCATTCTTCCTGTTCTCTCTCCATCTTGTGCTCTAATCCATGAGTGTGTACGTACTGCAGTTTTGATGAATGAGCTACAGAGAGCAGGGTGCATTTTGCTGCATGCCTCACAGCAAATTTCCATTCATATTCACTACAAGCAAAATAAGACTCTATAGGTTTTCCTTCCAATTTTAAAACATGCTTATATGAGTTACTGAATTTTATGCCCAGTTTGGTTTTTATTACTAATGGGTTTATTTGGGCAACAGAGGCAAAAACTTTGTCACTGTGACAACTTTTATAGCATCTTTGGTATCTTACTTGGGAAAGAACAAGCTTTTGCAATATTGGGTTGTTGGTCTTAAAATCCTCATGATAAAAACTTCATCAATGTATCATCTATAAAGCTGATAACATAACATAACATAACATAACATAACATATATTGTAATACGATATATATTGTAACATAATAATATAATATATATTATAACATAAATAATGCAATAAAGATGGTAATATAATAAAATCTTGGGGTTTTTAATCTTCTACATTTTCTCTGGATGCTGCAATGTTTCCCAATTTTCACAGTGGAAAATTTTATAAGTGGCTTGTCTTTATTGTTAGTTCATTTGCACTAAAGAATTATCAGCTTCACAAACTTCTTTGTAGCTCCCAGTGGAACTAGTGCAATTATAAAGTTGTGCCAATTTGGCTTCTTAGCAGAAGGTATCTATTGGAAGAAAACAAATCTCTACATTAGATTCCATCATGAACAAACAAATCGTTTTAATTGGCTGCGTAATGAGATGGCCTTTTGTAAAGTATGTACTTGGAAAGTTCACTGTTAAAGTGGATCTCAAGTTCTGCACAGGATGAGCATTGCAGCAAAACTAATTGTATAAAGTACAAGACAGCTCTGTTTCAGCTTTTGAAATGTAGATCATTCATGTATTGCTTTTTATTATCTGTTTACATATTTTTAATAATTTAGCAGACTGAAATCCCACTATTTTTTGACATTATGTACCTGTTTTTATTTTTTTAAGAGAAAATGGCAAAGTGTTATACTGCAGTTATAGATCAGTGTCATTTCAAAACGATGGTATAGCTCATTGTCTCTTAAAACATAACTGGCTTTAAACAGGTAACTCAGAGTTTCAAAGACATTATGTTCAGATTGCTTAATTCTACTGCAACATTTGCATTCTATCAATGACTCTGATAATGGGTGAACTGCTATCTTTCTGGTAGTGGAGCAGTGGAGCAGCTCTCACCTTTGAGATGATGGGATCCATTCCCACAATAGTGTCATAACCCTCGGTAAAATCTTTCTTATTTCCCCCTTGTGCTGAGCACAGATGGTGCACACGCCTGCACCCAGCCCACACCACAGCACAGCACACCGGAGGTGGAAGCACACCCACAGTGGTGATTTCCTTGGCTATCTCCAAGGTCACAAATGTGGGCATGTGTCAGCTTGGGCAGAGTGAAAAGTGGCATTTAGGATATAATTAGAAGGTCCCCAAAGCCCTCCTGTCCTGTGATTTTGTTGATGAGTTAAGTGGTAAGAATTTCTTGTATAACTGAGTGCTTCAGCTGTCCATTTTACAGTGAAGCTGAACAAGGTAGATTGGCTTTTTGTTGAAAAGCAAGTTCAATAAATCCATTGCAGAGCTCTTGTAACTTTGTGGGCCAGTGCAGTGGGTAGCTGTTAGTGGGGTTTTTCTTGGCTGTCCCCAAGCTCATATAGGTGGGTACATGGCAACTTGGCTTGAGTTTGATAAGAGGTCATAGAAGAAAGGTACAAGGCTCTTCACAGTGTAACAGCCATTTTGTCTGTTTTCCAGTGTCTAACAACTAAATATTTTTGTCTCATTAGGATTATCTTTCTAAAGTATATGTATAAATTTACTGTTATTTTGTGCAATCTTACTCCTGTAAACATAGAGCACATGCACACACTTGCACACATTTACTACCAACTTTTCTGTTGAGATCCCCATCAGCTAAAAGGCATCAGTGCCAACACTGCAGTATATAAGCATGGTCTCGAAAGACTACAAAATATTCCTGTGGTTAAGCTTAGACATGTCTAATTAATGAAGATGTGTTGAATGAAAAATGGAGTTGCACTTTTCATACAAGTACTTCCGTCAAGCTTTTAGAAACATTTTCATAAGGTATCTTAAGCTTTCACATTACTCATTTGATTATGATCAATGTATGTGAAATTTTTAAACTCCTGCTTTACTATATATTTTTTGCTACTTTTCTATGCTCACTTTTACTACTTAGAAGATATTATCCCTGCTTGTTTTTTTTTTCCTTCTCAAAGAGGTGCTGTATAACACAAAAGCAGAAAGTGGGAAAGCTGTATCTGAAAACAAGGTCTTTAAGGTGTGGTGGTTTAACACCAATAGATAGCTAAGCACCACCATGCTGCTCTCTCACTCTCTCTCCTCAATAGAACACGGAGAGAAAATATGATGAAAAAAGGCTCATGGATTGAAATAAGGACAGAAAGACCACTCACCAATTAACATCATGAGCAAAGCAGACCAGCATAGGGAAAATTAATGTAATTTATTGCCAATTAATAACAAACTAGAGCAGCGAGAACTGCAAGCAAACTAAAAACACCTTCCCCCACCCACCCTCTTCTACGTCCTCCCCCCGAGCGGCACAGGGGAAGGGGAATGGGGGCTGCGGTCAGTCCCTAACGCTGCGTCTCCGCCGCTCCTTCACGGTCACTCTCTGCCCCTGCTCCACGTGGGGTCCCTCCCACGGGATGCCGTCCTTCCCGAACTGATCCTGCGTGGGCTTCCCACAGGCTGCAGCTCTTCAAGAACTGCTCCAATATGGGACCGTACTACGGTCAAAAGAAGTCACAGATTAGATGGACCACAGAAATAAACAACTTTTATCCCTTGGATCCCTTGCTCCAGGTCAGCTGGCAGCACACTGCTGCCTGGTCTGGCCTGTCTGCCACCTTTGCTGTATGTGGCTGCTACCTTTGGCCCATTTGTTCAGGGGGATGTGGAACAAAACAAAACAAAAAAAAAGTTAATGTTTCCATTGTGGTGTCTTTCAAAAGCACTGTGTTCACTGTCATTAAATCTCTCTCCATTTAATTTCAAAAATACCTGTTCCAATGGTAACTAAATGCAGTAACCATCTTCCTATGTAGTATTCGGCAGACACTTGCCTTGACCTCACCTCCCCAAGCATCCAAGGTTTGTTCCTCTCCTTTATATCCATCGCCTGTCTCATAGCAAAATCTCAGCCAAGCTTCTTGCTCGGCGATCTCATCCTTTTCCCTTCAGTATTGGTGAGATACAGCTATGAGGTTTGTATTCAGACTGAAAGATACTAATGAACCATACTAATACTCCGTTGCGAGATTGCTGCCGAAGCCGAGGTTGCACCCCGCCTGACACCAGCATGCTGGTGCCTGAGCCACCAGCACACATCTTGGCCATGAAAGCTTCCAGTTCAGCAGCAGTCCCTGTTGCAGCCCCACTGCTTCAGAAGAGACCGAGATTTAGAAATTGGTATCCCGGTCTGTGCTTTTTATGAAATGACTTCTACAGGGCAATTGGATGTTTTCATGAATCAGATATGTTTGAATTATTTACAGAATGTGCTAGCTTCAAAGAACCTAATTAGGGTAGAGTAGCATGTTTTAGGACTGAAAAAAGCAAGCTATGCTCTTGTAAGTAATTACTGCTCTAATGAACAAACTCAGGAGAGTGAATGCATAAACAGATTCGGTGGGATCAGGGCACAGAACATATTTTCATGTCCAAGGACTTTGTTGGTGTAATATCTATGAAATGCCACAAGTATATTGTTGCAAAAAGAATAGCAGTACTAAAAGCTTTATCGTGCAGTATAATCTATTCAGCAACAAAGAGGCAAGTATATTGTTTCAGTATAAATTAATACAAAATCAGTACTTACATACCTACAATGGAATTCTTATATTTTCAGAGAATACTATATTTGAATTTTGCATCAAAATGGATCGTATTTATCCTCTATGCTGCTGACACACCTGTTATCTCAAATTATTTGTCTTCATTTCAGCAGTCACAAACTCTGCCATAAACCTTAAGGAGTTTCATATTCCATAATTCAGTTTATAGCAGCTTCAGTTACTGTAAGAAGTGTCCTTATAAAAATGACATCCAAACATACCCTACATATTTCTGCATGATAAATTCTGTATGAAATTCACTCAGTTTTAAAGTCAATTCAAGATTCTTTGATCAAGAGTGGAGATTCAGCCTGGTAGCTTCAAGTTAAACTGTTATTTCTGTATTTTATGTATCATTGCTGACTATAAAAATTGTAGAATAAGAACTTAACTGGAAATTCTCCAGGGAAGTGTTTGAGACAGAATACAGTATGTTCATGTGTAGCTATATTGCCTCTACTCTGGTGACAGAAAGAAAAATATGTTTTTTTTTCAGTAAACTGAATGCATATCTCTCAAAAGTCTCACAGGGAATGGTTATTTATAACACCAAGCTGCCATTTTAAGATGGGTGCTTTTTT
>VXAA01002712.1:511081-623582 GCA_013399115.1 Anseranas semipalmata | reverse complement strand
TGCCTGGACAGGTGTAGGGAGGGGGAAATACATTAACCAAATGCTTCTAGCTGAAATTAAAATGTCCATCATACATTACATGATGATAATAAATTTACCCCTTCTGTTTTTTCTATGATACAGTTAAAACTGTCTTAGAATGTAACAGAGAATACATGATTCAAATTAAAGAGGTCAGAATTGAACATTTTGGATAGTTCTATAAAAAGGAAAAGAAAACAGTGATGAAGGACAGCAAAGCAGAGATGCCAGCAGCCAAAAAGCCAACAAGGGACTGGTGCTGTTGCCTTCTCAGTATGGGCTGGTGACAGTTCCTTAGCCAGGGAAAACCTCTGCTGACTGCTTAGATGAGTTTTCTTCCCAGCATATATCTCATCATTTCTCTTCATGTGTTAGGTCTATTATTACAAAGCATTGTAATTTCCACTGTCATATGACTAAAAGAAAGTATTTCTAAAGCTTAGCCATAAGAACACGTAACAGTTTAGATTCCTTTGTCATCCGTAATCTGCTGAAGAATTTAATTCCTTTTATTATAATGAAAATACTATACTTCTGTTATCGTGTCCAGAGAATTCTGGTGGAAATTATAAGTTTTCTCAGACAAAGTTGTGTTTGAGTATTTCTCTGATGAGGTTAAAGGTCAATTCGCTTATAGTTTCCATGCTTCATTAAAATTCAGCTTCTGTGCTCTGTAATGTGGGTAATATTAATTTTCTAAACATTGATGTACAGCAGCTGCTAACTAATTTCCATAATGGTTGTTCTATTCTAAGGGCATTAAACCTGAAACAAGGTGGATCCAAATGGAAAAAAATGTAGATGATTACTGGCCATCTGCCAAAAAAGACGCTTGGGGACGTGAAATTTCTGGAATCACTGAAGTTTCATTTTGATCAAATATTCATATTCTGAGCCATGTGTCAACAATTTTACTGTTTAAAGATAAGAAGGTTGTGGAGGGGAATATTGACACCATCCTTCACGTAGGAGTTTGCTTTCAGACTTATACGAAGTAGAATATGTTGTTAAAGAAGAATGGAGTTAACATTAAGATGTGTTCAAAGGAAGGTGCAAAAGTACTGGAGACATGAGTTGCTTCCCTCGGGAAAAGGGAGTGGGCGGGGGAGAGATAGGTCACAGTAATGCACTCAGCTTTGAAGTCAAGAATAACCATATGCATGACCATTTGGGAAATGCCTCTTCTATTTTCATTTCCACAGATTCATTATACTAATACCATTAGACAGGACTGTTTTTAATGGAGGGAGCCGCAGTCCTACATTAATAGGTTCACATGCCCAGGTGGAGTCCCAGACTTGGGGGTCTGAACTGGCAGAGCAGCCAACATCTTCTCATTGCATCCATTCTGTAATACTCTATTGCTCCGCTCCTGAAAGGCATCTCCTTCTCAGAGAAATTGCCTGCTCCATCCCATTTGGTTCACTTATTGCAGAATAGTTTACCAAGATCTTTCTGCGATCAGCAATGAGTTTTTCCAGCAGACTATTTTTTATATTCCTAAGAATTTCACAAACCACCCCTGATTTTCTCAAGTGGATTTGATAAGCAATGTTATTCAAAAATACCTCAATTCATGGGTTATGCAGAATGTGGTTGTGTGATTTGTCTTCATTACTGTTCCAGATTGACTGCACATCTTGGTCACACGGCACCACACAATGACAGACTGCTTTCTTCCTGGTAAGCTGAGCCTAAATGTGATAAACCAAGGAAGATCTGTAAACAAATGAAATGGTTATGAAGGCTGTTCTGCCAGTGGAAGATTGATTAGTACTCCACCTATTCTAGCCTCGCTTCCTTATCACTTGCATTTCCTCGACATACAGGCTATGAATATAAAAATGTGAAAAAATAAAAAATAAAAAACAGCTACAGATGAAGGAATTCCTACTACTGGGAGATCCCTCTGGATTTACTGAATGCCAGTCCAAGTGTTGTTTTACTCATTAGGAGCAGTGAGAAGGGAACCAAGGCAGGGTCAGACTTATGGGGCCATCCCTGGAAGAGAGCAACAGCATTCTCAGGTCTTACTAGCTTGGGAATGGTACAGGAACAGCCCACCTTCCACATCAGACCATGGGCAGAAATGAAGTTTTGTACCTACTCCTGGCTGTGCAGACCTGTGCTGAACTGCCAGGGGTTTACATGTCAGAAATGTCAAATACAGCTTGGCAGTGGTCTATTTTTCACCTTTAATTTCCCTGCTGTCTAGGCTCCTCTGATTTCAGCCTTGCTTCCCCTCCTTTACCCCCATCCCAGCAATGATTAGGTCAGCTATTGATAGGATTTGTCTGTGTGTGACCTGTAATGAGAAAGTTGTCATGAACATCAGAAACAACCACCCAGCCTCTGTGGGAACTGCACTCACCACTTCTGAATATTTCCGCAACATTCTAACTCACTTGTCAAGGCCTTTCCCTGCATGTGTGAAGACCTAATGAGGACTGTCTCCATTTTTCCATTGCCCATATTTTTCTCCAATGTAGACAATGCTGTGTGTTGCTGTGTAAAACATGGGCTCCATAACCACTCCCCTGCAGTGTGTCTAGTGGTGACAGACTGGCTCCTGGTTTCTGATGCAATCCATGCCAAAGAAATCCACATGACAAATACATTAAAAAGGTACTTTTGGTTCTTTGTGCTCTGGTTTTACGACATAAAAATGGCCAAGTCACCTCCTGTGGTGTATCTAGACCAGCTCCATCTGGTCAAACACAAGAATAAAAGCAAGGTAAGAACCAAGAGGTATTTCAGTTTCCAGTAGTCCCAGAGACTTAGCTTAGTGGCTTCCTAAGACAAAGACTGAATTTGCACCTTTGTGTTTAATAGTCCTTGGTGGATGTTTCTTTTGTTTATTTATCTAACTGCCTTTTCAACTGTTTTATACCTGGGCAGCAGTGAAATGAAATGGGAGATGAAGACTGTCTTTACTAATAAGAATCCTCACTCTCTTATCTTTTTATATTGATATTATTTAAACACAAGTTTAACACTTTTTTAAAGATCTTTCAGAACAGGTTATTTTTGAAATGAGGAGAAACATAACAATTTCCAGTCAAAATGTGATATTTTGGGAAAGGTAGATGTTTCTGTAAATAAGGGCTTGGAACAAGAAAAAAAGAAAGATTTCTTAGCTCTAAATATAGAACTATAATGAGAGATTATGTAGAAAATTAATGACTGCATTTTAGCAAGCTGAACAGACTCTCCCCTTTTGCCCTCAGAGTGGCCATTCAATTTTAACCCTGCTAAGAGCACCACGTAAATAATTAAAGCTGCTGGGTGGGATGAGTGGAAGGGACAGTGGGTGGGCACGGCTTGGGACACTGCTCCCGCCCTGCAGGGCTGCATCCCCATCTCTCTCCCCACCCACGAAGGACTTAGGGACCGCTTCCCACTGGCCCCAAGCCCACCCGCCCAGCACTGAAATGCCTTCACCCCTCGGGGTACCAGCAGGCACAGTGACGGGGGCATCCCTCTCTACTTGTCACCTCCCTCCCTAATACAAGCATCTGGCATAGCTGCCCACATGGCTCATTTTGGCCAAAATTGCCAGGTTTGGAGTTGCTGGGTTACCCAGTGGGTCTTGCCGGTCCACAGCAGTTTCCCCTTCAGTTATGGCAGGTCCCGAAATAATATGCCCATTTTATATGTGGGAAATCCCAAGTTTTCAGTGTTTATGATAGGAAAATAAAGACAAGCTGTGCGGGCATTATTTCCCCAGAGAATTAACAAACTGGGAATGCCAGCATCTGGTGTGAAAGTTGTGCTCATGATCTATTCAAAATAAAGGCGTTATGAAAGGAGAGGGAGAACATGGTTTTGTGTTTGCCATTAAAAGTGTTGTTATGGTGCTCTGTGTTCTGTTACACGTTTTATTAGGATAATAATTTCAGTAAACTACATCTGGCTTTCCTGAAGGCTGTCCCCTCAGGTTAAGCAGGCTGTCTAAAAATATCTCCGTTTTTTCTTAAATGTTCCTCCTTTTTATCTTCCTTTTGATGGCTTTTCATTTGAATTATTTCTCTCTCTTTTTTTTTTTTTAAGATTACATTAGCACTTTTTTCCCATAATTCTATAATCTTTTCAACTTTAGGCTCCTTTGTACTTTGTGCTTTTGTACCCTTTTCTTCTCAAGTCCTTTTCATGTTTCCTCCCTTTTGTTTTTCCCTGGGAGCCTTTATTGTCATTCTATCCTTTATTTTTAGTCTTGAGCTGTACAGTAGGAACTAATGCTAAGAAAATTGAAAAGGAAAAAAGCTGCATAAGCCAATGTAGTAAAGAACAGTCGTATACTGAGCCATAGGAGAACTTACAAATGAAGGCACAGTGGTGAAGCCCATATACTTCTGGTCTCTGTGGTGCAATACCCATGAAAAATAAAACAGTGACATTTCCTTTAAAAACAAAAAAGGCAAGCCAATAAACAAGTAAAAAAAAAAAAAAAACCCACACCTGTGTACGTCTATGACTTCGCTATAAAAATGGCCTGGAAATGGACCTTTTTGCAATCGGAATCTGAGCTAAATCCCCCACGCATTAAGATAAATCTGTTTTTAAGGCACAGATGTGAGAGAATTTGCCTGGAGACTCCTACCAAGTGAGCAGAACCTGACAGTGACTGATTTTGGCTTGTGTTGGAAGCTGACTTATTGTTTTATGAGTTAACAACTTATTGTTTAAATGCTTTAATGCTGATTTATGCCAAGATTGCTTGCTTTGTATAAAAAGGTATAAAACCAGCTATCTTTTATATAAATCACATTCCTGATAAAGTCTCTTTTCAACTGAGGAGACAAACGTGGCCAATTAATATTGGGAATGTGACAGATTGTTGCTACCGTTAAGCTGAACTATCTTTGCGTGTATCAATCTCTTCCTCTTATTTTATTTTTCCATGCTGCAACTACAACTGAGTAAAAATAAAAGTTAAAAAGGGGAGGCTCCAAGCAGCAGCAGACCCTTTGTTTCTTTCTTGCTTATCGTTAATTTCCTTCATGCCCCTCCTTATGAGTTGCTCCGCTGATGCTGTTGGTTCCCACCAAGCCCAGAGCAGGGGTAGGTCCAGTCCCACGGGCAGGTAGCTCCCATGGGTAAGGTCAGTCTTGGTCCCCATGGCAGAGGGGAGCACAAGGTGCACTGCATCCCACTGGTCCCCTGGGCCACCACGCGTGGGCTTCCCAGGGAACGGAAATGACCAGGGAGGGAAGTGGGAAGGCAGCTTTTCTGATCCTGCCAGTCTCCTGAGGGAACCACTCCAGCAGTTCAAAGGGACCAGAATGCAAAAAGGGATCTCACCCCTCATCTCCTTCCTCATGTGCTGAGTTCATATATTCTCTATTTCTAAGTTGATCACTCCAGCTGTTTTAGACTCTGATAACTGACTTAAAATTTCCTTTACATCTGTGTAGCATACATTATCATTTGATTCATCTAAGAAGCTACCTCAATGAATTCCCTGTCTTTCTGTAGCTGCTTCTCCATCCCAGCTCTTCTGCTCCTTGATCCCTGGAGTCTCTCTCTGCTGGAGGCCTTTGTACTAGAGCTTATTTTTAAGAGTTTGATAGCATTATGTATTGTTACAATATATAAGAAAATAATCTCACTGTTTCAATATGAATTCAATATGCAAAACTACTAGCTGAAACTATGAACTGGAAAGAAAGAAGTGAATTGGTTTGTGGGGTGATGTCAATTCAAGTGTTTTCTCATCAGCGTTTTAACCATAAAGATCAGGCAGGTTGTAGATACATTTAAAGCATTAGCCAGGGGACTTGGACTGGAATTCAGCTTCCAGGGTCTAGAGTCACTCACCAACCCCAACATGAGCAGTTGGACCCAGCAGAGCAGTATCAAGGTAGAGCCAATGACTTGAGCTGGAGCTCAGGCTCAGGCTTGTAGCCACTCCACTACTCATCCCTTTCCTCACCAGGCCACTGTGGGGGGCAGGAGGTGCAAAATGCCTCAAAAAATGTCTGAATGTCTGCTGCTATGGATATATGGGGCTGATGTGATTAGCCAGCTGCATGGCAATTGTTCTACAAACATTTCCCTCACACCCAAAAATCATAAATAACCATTTAAGTTAAATTCTTCAGTCAGGAGCCTTGGCAGAATGATGCCTCCATAAATTTTTATGGAGACATAACCAGGGATGATGAGTTCTTGGGCTGTGATGTTTATTAAAGTGTTTATTGGAACCTTGTGATATAGTAACAAATGATATCATAAAATAAATTAGGTTATTTCTAATCAGCAAAACAACACAAATCTAGGTATCTGAGACAGACATGGTTCTTCTTTTCCTTCATTTACCATTCCATGTAAAATTACAGATATCATTCTGAAATCTTTTCAATCACGCCTAATTTAGAGCACTGTGCTAGCAAGAATGTCCTTTCTCCCATCCTACATATTTCACCACCTATTCTGTAAATATTTTAGTCCACTTCAGAGATGACATCCCTGGAGTCAACACCTCCCTCTTTGTTTTAAAAATCTAAAATTTTCAACAGTCATGGCTCATAATCTCAGAGAGCACCACCATGGATATTAATATGTCAATATTTTTTCATTGTAACATCCTAAATTCTTTCTCATTTGAGCTAGGTTTTTAGAGGGTTAAAATTCAACCTTTTCAAGGATCACATGGTTGATCATAAAATCTTGGTACCCCTGCTTTCTGTGAGTGATGGTCCCCTAGCCATACCCTGTTCTTTTTGAGATGCAGGTCCACATTAGCACATCTAGCTCTGAAGACATTACCGATGTCCTCTGTGTTGGGCTGTCATATTTCTTTTCTCTGCTTTCCTGTTTCCTTTCTCATAAGCCTGTGCTCATCCTGTCTACTGAGACTGTAAATTTTTCATCGCAGTGACTTTCATGGCCAGAGCTTTTGTCAGCTTTGCACTATTGGCATCACGATGCTGAGGGGCTGGTGCATAGCTGACAGTTCCAGTTTGCTCCTCATGGCCTTGTGGCAAGAGCTTGGGCTGGCAGAAGCTATGCCAGTACATGGGCAGAGCTAAGACATTGGCACAGCTCTGCTGCTGGAGCATGTTGGTGTCGAGGAAGGCTGTCATTATTTGGGGATGATGGGGGTACACACAGGGGCTGGGCAAAAAGGAGGGTTTTGGTCTGAGGTCTGGAAGGCTTACGTCAAATGTATAGCTAGGAGCGAACAAACCCAGAGTGAAAAGGAACAACACAGGTGCAGCATAGGGATTGTGGGGAAAGGCATATGCCAACTGGGAAGAGACATATCAGGGACTGGGAATGGCAAATGCCTGGGGAGAAGGGAGAGAAGGAAGAGGGCTTGGTGCAGCAGAGGGATGGAAAGTTTCAGTGGCTTGGGGAAGTTTGGGGAGACTAAGGAAGAGTTTTGGTGGTGCTGGGTAATGGCACATGTCTCCTCACTTCTCTCCCTGAATGTGTGTCCTTGCACAAATGGTGTGGGGAAGGAGGGAAGGTGAAGACATGGAGATCAGCAGTGCAACGAGCCTGACCCTCTCTTTCCACCCCTAGAAAAATCCCCCAGCACCTCACCTGACCCCAGCTACAGGGCAGTGGCACATCCAGCTGTGCAGGAAGCGAGAAACATCTGCTTTGCAGGTACCTCAGTGGCTCAGGCAGCCAGTCCCCATCCCTTCTGGCAGAAAGGATAGGCAAAAGCAGGCAAAAAAAGCCAAATCTGCAGCAGCTAGAGCTGACCACTTGCAGCCACAACCAGTTAGACATCTAAGGCAGCTACCTGCTCTGACTGTGCCTCAACTTTGTCCCAGCTGATCTCAAGGTGAAAGGATGATTCAAAAGGACAAACTGTATATGTGTGTCTACCCATAATAAGGGATATCTTTTAGCTTTGGAGACTAGTGAGTAATCTGAGGAAAATCACTTTAAATAACATGAGGCATGGAAGCATAGTTTATGTATTTATCGGCATTTAATCTAAACCTACTTATTTCTATTTCTGAATGGCTACAGATGCAGAATTGAGGCTTAAAATGAGTAGTAGTTTAGACTGAGTGTATTTGCCCTAAAACACCTCATCTTCCCCACAATCAACCCCTCCAAAATGCAAATCTGTGGAAAGAAGGTTCATGCTCACCCCAGCATGACAGAACGCTGAGGCTGCTGTCACACGCACTGTCACATCCCAGCCGCGGTCTTGCACGGCTACACAGTGCTCATTTTTCAGCCACAACTTTTACAATTTCTTGCCTAGCACAAGCTGTGAAAGGGAATATCTCCCTTTGACATGCAGATTTTCTGTTTACATGAGCAACTTTTATCTTGGAAACCGAGGGGTTCATCCCTATCAGAACCTTATAAATCTTGTTATAGTTCTGTCTTAATACTGATATGAATAATATAATGGAGGTAACCGCAAGCTTTAGTCAAACTTGTTGCAACATGCAATAGTTTGCACTGTGTAGTAACTATTATAGCATATAACACATTTTCATAGTTTTTCTTTTCTTTTTTTTTCTTTCTTTTTTTTAAAGGTGGGGAGGCACTACTGAGTTCTCATGTGTTTGTGCACTGGCACAGTTGTCCTTAGTGGGGATTTCACTGTTTAATTCTAGCTTGCAGAGATGGGCATGTGGTGACAGGGGCTGAGCGTGAAAAGGTGCTCACCAGAGAGAGCTGAGATGCTAATGGCCATTTTTTTGTTTTCTGACATATAACAACTTACTGTTCTCATCTTGTTGGTATTATCCTGATTAGTAACCTATAGAGAAAATGTTTTCTTGTGTTCTGTGACAGCTGTCTTGAACCTCCATTATCTTAAGCATACAAGCACACAAACACACTAAAAGTTTTCTGTTACAGTCCCTGCAAGCTAAACATTGTCTTTGTCCATAAACCTGCTCCAGTTTGAAGTGGAGGAGATTAAAAAAACTCAGAAGGCTGGAAGGCAGCACCTTGTGACCAAGCAGAGAGGCCAACACCAGCAACCTCTCTGTGGAGAGAGTTGTTTGATTTTTGCTAACTTGGATGGCACAGCTGTCAAACAGGAGGCTCAGCTCTGGCCCAGAGATACCACGTGGATATGTCATTAAAAGCCAGACTTTTGATAGTACTTAGTTTTAGCACTGTGGCTAGAAAGACCTGGGAAATCATCGCAATATTTGCACAGGCCATAATGTTATTCTCTAAATGTTTCCTCACTGTTGCAGTACAATCATAATTTACTGCCCTCTCCAGCAAAAGACAAAACTGGCCTTTTTGCACAAAGTGGAGGCTGGGATTGGAAAGCAGGGACATAACTGACAAAAATAGAGAGAGGACAGAGCTGTACGCCAGCTCCAAGACGTGAGGCCAGGCCGGAGCCTGCGCGGGCAGTGGGAGAGCAGGGGAGATGGCAAGGGGCTGCCGGGGTTGGCAGAGGCCTGGCGAGCCAGGCAGGCCCCAACAGCTGCACCTCAGATGGGCCGGAGGGGAGGGAGTGCAATCAGTGTTAATTAATTATGCCGTGTTTATTTTTACTCCGTTATTCAGTGCCCCAGGTGCTTTACTGGTGGAGAGGGAGGGCACACTAATAAATTGGTATCGCTGCTTATTATTATGTACTAATTTGTAGCAGCCGTTTGTGGGCTTTTATTTATTTATTTATTTATTTTTAAAAAGCAAGTCAATAAAGGTAATATTCCTCTAAGGTGATTTCCAGATAAGAAGGCAGTTTACCAGCGCTCCCGAATTTCATCCAGCTGTCATTAAGTGTGTCTCCGTGGCTGGCGGAGGGCTTTGTAGCTGGGTCAGGGCTGCAGGAGCTGGCTGCAGGGTTGCTAAGGGAACCGCTGTGTCCTGAGATCCTTCTTATGCATCAAACTTTCATCTCGCAAAATTTCTGTAGGCAAATCACTGTGAGATGAATGCTAATGTGTTGTGCGACTGGGACAAGTGGGCTGAGGTAGCTAGGAGGACTGAGTCACATTTGTTTGATTTCATTTTTTTATTATGTGTGCACAGATGCATATCTAATAGGACGTAAATATATGGTGTTACACATGCATTTGTGCTTCTGATATACTATACCATAGGGATTGACAGTAATAATATTTGGGTTTGGGCAGGGGGGTGGGAGGGTGCTAGGTTTTTTTGGAAGGTGCTGCACAAAAGAAAATCAATATAAAGGTTACTAGAAGGACCTAAATTTTGATGGGCTTTGGATCAGGCTGAAGTGCAGGCAGTCTCACTGGAGCATTTCTGTCTCTAAAACAGGAGGCAACAGTCAATCACACGAGCGATACAGATTAAGCTGCACAACTCTTCAAGCTGAAAAAATTTGGCCAAGAATTTAAAACAAACTTTCTCTTAAGAAAAAGGCAATAAGCCCTTTAATGTATACAGAGAGTAGATCACATGTCTCTTTTTCAGGTCTCACCTTATCAGAGAGGTCCATAGATAGTCTAGTGCACTGCACACCATTTATCTACCTCAAAAAGTGGAAGGGTTGAGTCAACCCTGCTGGGATTTAAACCTTTGTTTCCAGGGTGTCTGGATATTTCAAAGCTGATACTTAAACTACTAAGCCAACCCCTCTGGCTTAGTTCATTATACAGTGGAGCAGCTTATAGCAAACCCTGACCTATAGTGAAACTGTTTATACCAAAGGAAAGTGAAAATCCTGAACAGCTTCAGTGATGGTGCTGGCTTCTAGCAAGAGTATAATTGGTATATAAACATCTGTAAAAGTTACAGAATTTAGTGTACTTTAACTATTGATTGTTGCAATCCTTCTTTAAGGCAATATTTTAATTTTACACAAGCCTTCACTTTAATTAAGTCTTACATTGAAATGTCATGTCTGTGACACGGGATATGGTCCATCAAGAGAGGACTGTAATGCTCTTTTTGGTCTCAGAAGTTCCCTTGTATTTCCAGCAACTAGCCAACGGGTTGATTTAAGATCAGTAAAAATAAATATGAAATGTTTGAAAAGATTTCTTCTTAACCAAGATCTCTAGCCGTAAAGAGTATAGGCTCAACAGACCATCTGATTATTATAAATTGCTCAGCTCTGCAATTTCCAGGAGTACAGAAGTCTGCTACAACATAGTCTCGTTTGTGTTTGTACTGACGAGCCTTAGATTGATGCAGTTCATAAAGACAAACAGATAACTTTCAATGGCTGACTTGTATCAGCCTTCAGCAGTCTGTAAGAAGTTTTAACCTATATCATGATTAAGACCTAGAGCATTCCACGTTGGGGTAAATTAAACTTTTGTTAGACCAACCGGCTTCACTAGAAAATTCAGTTTACAGGCAGAGTCTGGGCATGCTCTTCCACACAGGGAAATGGGTCATTGTGGAAGAGGGGATTATGCATTTTCTTTGAAAGTATGTTTTGTTTTTTTTTTTTGAAATGATACAATTGGCATTGTTGTTATAATGTGATAATCTATGGATATAAATGTCGCAGGGTTTGCAGGGGGAGATAGTATCTTTTATTAGATGCAGCAGATTGTTGGGAAAAAAAACAGCCTTTCAGATACAAGAGCCATTCTTCAAGGCCGAAATAAAAACAGTATCTTCAGTCTTAAAGGCAATTGAACAGTTGGTCTGAGTTTAACTTGATTACCTTAAATAGTTAGACTATCTGGGTGAGAAAGTGGTTGGTACCTGTGGAGCAGAAGAGTGGTATGAGCAAGGAAAAAGTTGACAAGATTATTAGCTCCTATTGGGGAAAAAGAGAAAAAGAGAGGTAATTCATTGTCTGTGAAAGATGGAGGGGCTTGAGGAGGGAATTACAATGTGCCATAAAGTCAATCTCTCTATTTAGTCTGTAATTTTTAGTGTCCAGCAGGGTTGTGCATTTTAGTACCCACACTCCTCTTTCGAAGGTGCTTTGTTCATCTCCCTGGAGAGTTAGGCCTGAGTGGTAGCAGATGGAGCAGCTGTTTTGTGAAAAAAAAAGTCCTTCTGTTAACTGGCAGGTTTTGTCCTTTAGTGACAATCTCTGTGAGTTTTTCCAGGGTGAGATTATTGTTATTTTACTCCCATGGAAACTGTGTGGGTATCTGTCTCACCACCAGTGCATAGTGTTTTCTGGGATGTGCTCGTGCAGGAGCCAGGCGGGTTGCTACTTCTGTAGTGGTACATTTACCATGGTGGTCATGGAGACATGTTGGCAAGTCTCTTGTGTTGCTCAGACACAGTATAGTTCACAGAACCATTAAAATTTTGATTGGAAGAGTGGTCACTCAGTCCCGAGTCCTGCTTAAGCAAGTCTATTGTAAACACTAAATCAAGCTTTGTGGCTGTCTAGCCAAGCAAGTATTGAAATTCTGCAAAGCCAGAGATTCACCACCTCTCTAGGAAGCCTGTTCCACTGTTGCCCTACACTCCCAGTGAATAAGTCATTCCTGATGTCCACTCTGAATCTTCAAAACTGTGGTTTGTGGCCTTTACATGTTTTTATACCATCTGCTACCTATTAGAAGATTTTGGCTCTGTAACTTCCTTTCAAGCTGTAGTAGTCTGCTCTTAAATTCTCCCCCTATGCATTCTCTCTACCAAATTAAGCAAGACCAGCTCCTTCAATCTCTCTGCATTGGTCATATGCCTCAAGAGGAAGAATGTCATGGTGCACTCCACCAAACCTTCTCTAATTCTCAGTAACAGTCTGGAATTCAGGGGCTCCAGACTGGATATAATATTCCAGATGTAGCCCTGCAAGCATCAAGAAGAGGATAAAAATTTGCTTTGAACTGCTGGCCATGCTCCTCCTAATGTAGTCTAGAACGCAGTTTGTTTTGTTTGTAATGAGAACACACTTTTGGCAAATATTAACTTGATGTCCACTGCAATCCCCAGCCCCATATTTCAGTAGAGCTGACGCTTAGCCAGTAGGCTCCCAGCCGTGCTGGTGAATTTCAGGAGATTCTTTTTATCCCAAACATTAAGTTTCTGAAGCTCTGTCTGAACTAAAGCTCTTCTGTGTAACTTTAGCTACCACCTTTACTTTAGTATCACCTACTGCTTTTTGAGGGTGCATTCTTTATCATCATCCAAGTTAATGATGAAGTATCAGCCCTGTTTGCAAACCCTTGGGCACTCTGTTTGCTACTGGCTGCTGCCTTGACCTTGAGCCTGGTGTCCCAGCCAGTTTTCAATTCATCTAACAGTCCATTTGTCCAGACTGTACTTCAGTTTCCAGGCAAGAATGATACCAGGGCTGGTATACAAAGCCCATATTTGCCACTCTTCCCTCATTAGTTTGAAAGTGAACTCTGAAGGTTGCATAGTCCAAACTCCTACTACGAAACATAACAGGGCTAACTTCAAAGCTGAGATTTGGTTGGTTGGCAACTCATTCAACTGTTTTGAATATTTCTGGTGATGAAAATCACCTTTGCTATAGCATACACTTTCACTGGGCATCTTTGAGAAGTGTCTGTCTCTGTCTTCTCTATGCTTTCCCATTAGGTGGTAGAAATCAACAACCTGATCTTCCTGTAGCCTTCTCTTGTCCAGGCTGAACAGGCCCTGCTCCTCCAGCCTCCAGCCACCCTGGTGANTGCTCGCACAGAGCCAAGGACGTTTCAGCTTCTGGTGCTGCCCTGCCAGCAGGAGGCTGGGGGTGCCCCAGGAGCTGGGAGGGGACACAGCCAGGACAGCTGGCCCAGGCTGGCCAAAGGGGTGTCCCACACCACATGGCACCATGCTCGGCAATAAAAGCTGGGGGAAAGAAGGAGGAAGGGGGGGAAGCTCGGAGTGACGGCGTTTGTCTTCCCCAGAAACCGTTCCACGTGAGGAGCCCTGCTCTCCTGGGAGTGGCTGAACACCTGCCTGCAGTGGGAAGTAGCGAGTGGATTCCTGGTTTGGCTTTGCTTGCACGTGTGGCTTTTGCTTTACCTAGTAACCGGTCCTTATCTCAATCTATGAGTTCTCGCACTTTTATCTTTCCCATTCTCTTCCCCATCCCAGCCGGGGAGAGTGAGCAAGCGGCTGTGAGTTGCTGAGCTGCCTGCCGGGGCTAAACCAAAACAATCCCCAATACTCACTTTAGTATGTTAGTATTTTCTTTGTACTGGGGGCATACAGGAGAAATGGGGTGGCCAAACTTTTGTTCCAGATGTGGCTTCGCAAGTGTCAAATAGAGGGAAATAACCACCACCCTGCCCCAATCTGCTGGCTGTGATCTTTTAATGCAGCCCAGTACTCAGTTAGACTTCATCTTTGCAAATATGATTTGCTTTGGTAAATCTGTTGAGTGTTCCTGGCTACCATCTGTCATTCGTGTGTTTGGAAATGGATGTGCTCTGCTATTTTTTAAAGGACTGAAGTGGGGCTGACCAGCCTACAGCTCTCTGAATCCTCCTCCTGGCCTTTCTTAAAGTTGGCTGTGACATTAGCCTTTTCTCAGGTATCAGGGCCATGATCAGGTCCCAGATGCCATGATTTTTCACAAGTGACAGCTGCCTCAGAAGCGTATCAGCCATTCTTTCAGCACCTGCTGAGGAGCCCCATCTAGCCCCATGGATTTCAATACACCCACCTTCCCTATATAGTCCCAGGTTGTTGTTTCCCCACTGTTGACTGTTCTCATTCCCAAATTGTACTGATGTGTGCAGAGATCTGAGAGCAAGTTTTCTCTGAGACAAAAAGTCACTGAGTACTTTAGCCTTTTCCATCACTAGGTTCTCTTCCATTCAGAAATGGAAGTACATTTTCTCTGAGCTTCCTTTTACTTCTGTCATGCTTGTAAAATCACATCTTGTTAGCTTTTATGTTCTTCTCCAGTTTTAGCTCCAACTGGGCTTTGGTCTTTCTGGTTTTGTCCCTACATGGCTGAGCAGTACTTTTATACTTTTCCTTTGTTGTCTGCCCTTGTTTCCACTTCTTATGTGCTTTGCATTTTAGTTCATTAAGAAGCTTCTTGCTTAGCCAAGTGGGCCTCCTGCCAAAATTCCCAGTCTTCCCGAACAATGGACTGAACAAGTGGTGCATGTTGATCTCCAGGAAACTTACTTTTGGCAATGAACTTAGTGAGACTGGGGCAGGGAAAGTGCTGGGAAATTATTTTCCAAGGAAAGAAATAAATTCTAACTTTCTTTCCCTGTGGATGATATTTCAATATTTCAAGGCTGCGGTGTTAGCCAATTAGTTGCACACAATTGGTGTGACATTTTAAATGGAAGGGAGTTTGTATTTGGTATTGTGGTGGTTTGTTTAAAGGTGGGGTCTATTTTAACAAAAGAATTCCCTTGCTGTGATCTCATTTTGTTAGCTGTGGGGGGAGTTGCATTGATGTAGCAAGATTTTCCTCAAAGCTAATACACCCATGTTTCAGGGTCTGAGTGTATACCTCAATATTTTTGCTTTGTTTTAAATGATTGATTGGTGAACAAATGATCACAGAGGTAGGTGTGCTGGTCTTGGTTCTGGATGTATTCTATCCATTTATGTTGCTGGTTGTGTCTAGGAAATTAGTGTTTGTACAGAAAGTGATTAATGAAGCTGTGGTGGAAATCGATCAGGATTCTAGGTTTTCAGTCCAGATGATGAGGCTTTCTTAAATTTGTTGTTAGTTATTTATGTCTTTTTCATGGTAGGTCCTATAGTATATTGTGGGGGTATATTGTTTTCCCAGCTGTGACAATGCCTGAGGAAAGTGTTTGTTATTGAAGACAAAGTTTTGGGGGCTAAAGGTAAAATGCATGAGACGGTCTTGGTTTCAAGGTCTCTTTCTATCCCACAAATGCTTCTATTTTTTAGCCTAGGATTCTTCTTTGCTCTGAAAGTACCTACTACCTTTTTTCACTGCTAAATATAAACATAGAATTCAGAGCAATTGTTCTCTACTCGTATTCAGCTTTGAAGAGCACCGCTTGTCTTTCAAACCCAATAAAAGATATATCTGTTTTTCTCTTCCAGCTATATCAGTTGATCTAGTAAAACGTATTACTTCTCTCTACAATCCTCTTCTCCCTCTAATTCAGAGAACATAATGGACTGGATTTGAATAGCTACTCAAATCTGCTCTTTCATTTGTGTCTCCTCTCATTTAGCCACTTGCAGAGCAAGAATCAAAATCACAAAATCACAGAACCATTAAGGCTGGGGGATTTCTGGAGGTCTTCTATTCCAATCATTTACTCAAAGCAGAGCTAACTCATTTCAGGTTGCACTTATCTATTCTGAACTTCATGAGGTTCCCCTCAGTCCATTTCTCCAGCCTGTCTCTGAGTGGCAGCCCCACCCTCCAGCATAACAACCATCTTCTTTTTCCCCTTTTGTTGTCATCCATAAACTTGCTGAGGGTGCACTCCATCCTTGGAGATCAACCAGCTGTCCTGGGCCCCTTTGCCCTCCAGAACAAGGGAATACTAGATGTATAAGAGCAAGTTAAATTATTTTGTTCCAATTTCAGTTGATGGGATTTCAAGACTAAGGAAGAGATTTGCCCAGTAGGGCTAGAGTCAAGAGAGAAAATGTCAGAGTGGACTTTTGTTCAGAAGAAATCTTTTTCCTGGCTTCTAAATCTGAGAAATGCAGGCATCAAGCAAGAAAAAACTTTATATGAAGGACTTTGTTTTTCTTTTCAATTTAGTTTGATCAAAATACTATTAATTATCTCTACTAAAAGAAAATCTCTTCCTATAAAAAGGTGCAGTGTGGGACTGACTATCATCTAAGAAGCCAAAAGGGATTCTCTCCAGAAGAATATTTTCCAGTTAGGACATCCTAAGTTGAAAAACATCTTCTCTAAACATTAAAAAAATGTTTTTCAGAGACAGCTGTGCTATGGTCTCTTACTTAGGCAGGCTGTTTCTGAAAAGTTTGCTCTGAGACTGGTTTTATTTGCCCTTGAAGTTTTCTTTCCCTTATGTTTACACATAGGTTTTACATTTTGAGTCTCAGTGGCTGGTGAAGATCTTTAAAACATATTTTAGTTTCGTATCTAAAATAATATTCATGCCACTATATAAAAGACTTGATTTTTACACAGTGAATTTCCTACAAGTTAAACAAAAATATTTAAATAATTAATAAGAGTTAAAAAAAATAAAAAATATCTTTAAAAACATCACTTCTGAGCATGCTTGTATCTTTAGTAAAATCTAAGCAGAATTGAGTCAAGCTCCAACGCTTCTGTGATGCCATTCCACACACTTTGTCCAGGACCATGTTGAAGAATTGTGAAAACATTCCCTGAGAGAATTCACAAGGTAACAATGTAGGTGTCTCACTGAATGCACACATTAAAGAGTGCTTTGTCTTGAAGAAGTGAGAATGGTTTTCTGTTATAAACCAAGCTACTTTTATTTATATTCTTTATCAATTTGTAAACTCTAACTGTGGCACTGGGATGGGGGGGGGGGTGCATTACTTTATAATTCAGTGTGTCTTCTATTTTGAAGGCACCTTCACTTTAAAGTAAACCCTGTAAGGGAATTTCAGCTCAGGCTAACAAAGCAAATAGCCAGAATAGAAACCTGCGACATGTGTCTGAGGATCATTGTAGCCCATGTGAGCGTATGGAGATCCATGCTATAGCAAGAGCCTGGATTTTCTTTCAGTCTGCATTATTAGTATGTTTTTACCTCTACTGCTTTTTTGTTCACTTGACTTGGTGTTGTCCTTTCTTTAGTACTAAACCCCTTCTCCTGTTTGAGGGCTGCATCAATCTGCCCGGTCGTGTCCCAAGGGTGCCGTAGCTAGAAAGGGACGTCCTCTCACTTCATGTTAGAGCACAAAGCTACTTTTCCCTCATTGCACCTACACTGCTCAGGAACTGAGTAGAAACCTTTCATAGGGTGTTTCAAGGTTAAACACGCAGTGCTCTACTGGCAAGAAATTTAAGCTCAGATTTCAATGACCATTTCCTGTTTGGGTTGGCTGCAAATAGTACAACAAAGCCAAAAACTTTGAAGAGAGCAGGCCAGATGGCATAGAGGCTTGCAGACCTCTGCTATGATTCTGGTCATAGGTGATGTACTGATGCCAAACTATTGTGTCTTAATTGTCTGATGTGGCTACCTTGCAGAGAGCATATATGTCCAGTTTCAGACCTTGATGGGAACCAAAAATAAAGGCAATGTCTGTCCTGAACCAGAAGCCATCTGACTTCATTTTGCATTCTGCAATAAACACCTCAGTGTCCATCACCCTTAGTCTGGAGGAGTGACTTGGTCCCATTAAAGGGTCTTCAAGCAGCTATACACAAGATACGGCTGATACCAGCTGAAAAGTCCCTGAAATCAGCTAGTCACTTGGATCTACGGCTATGATGTATTCAACGCATTGCTGAGAGATTTTTGGATTGTCCTGCTTCCCATGTCATCCAATCACCTTTGGTCTTGAGAGCCTCAGCCTGCTCATCTACATCAATGCGGGGAGGTCAGTGTGGATGCTGACAACCTCATTCAGTATCTCAGCCACTCGTTCAAGGTACATGAGAGTGTCACAGGTGAGCGTGTTGCAGACCACTTGTGGAAAGGACAAACAGAAGGTCCTTTCTAGCAGAGATGTAAGTGCTTCTGGGACAGACATCAGACTTGTTGGCAGCCCACATGGCTTGCAGCGTGGATACAAATGAGGTGCCCTGGAGGCACTGCAGGGCCTGTAGGAAGAATAAGAATGATTGACTCCAGTGTGCTGCACTGGCCATCAAAAGCAATCTCAAAGGTTGCTTTTGTGCCCACACATCAAAAAGCAATGCAAACTGCCTGCCCCAAAGCACTACCACATACCCAGGGGTGCCAAAAAAGCTACCGGTACCTCCGTTTTAAGTCTGAGTTACCTGAGTGCTGAAGCAAAGGTTTCCAAATGTACTTAAAAACTTCATGTGTTATGAGAAATAAACCTCCACTTCAGGTCCATCTGAAGTGCACCTGAAATAACTCAGCCTTACTCCTCAGGAAGGCCCCAGTAGTTTAGCTGCGGTCTAAGCACTCCTGGCTCACTTGGACTGCAGTGAGTCCAGTTCAGCTGTGTCCACCTTTGATGTAGTGACTGGTGCTGGGCATCTCTCTGTCTGGAGCGCAGGAGGCCTCCCAGGCAGGAGCTCAGGCTGTGCATTGCTCCCCTGGAGGGATGCTCTTCAGAGGACGTCAAGAGCAACCTCTGTTTCCATTTGGCCAAAAAGCTCTCTCCAATAGCTTCTCTTGGGGTTGTGCACACAAGACTGGTTCAGCCTGTCTGGTGCTCTTCGTCTCTCCTCCATTCTTCTCCAGCCATCACTATTTCTCTATTGTTTCTCTGCTTCTCGTGCAGAGACAGTTGCAGAATGGGAGGCTGCAAATCCCTTTTGCATTACAGATGAAGCAGTTGCTTTTGTTTTGGCTGATGCCACATGCTGGTGTTTGCAGCAGAGGCTGATGATATTTTCAGGCCTTTGTTCTGCAGGACAGCTAAGCTATTCCTTACAACTGTCCTCAATCAAGGCCATTGGTTACACCCATATTAAAACATCAAGCAGTGACAGTTCTCTCACTTCTCACTTCTGTTTAAAATAAAATAAAACCTGGAAAATCCTTTTAATTGTTCCACAAGTAATGTAAACACATACCAGATTCTGAGATATTTTACTTTGTTTTCACTAATTTGGTTTCGTTCAAATAGGATTAAAAAAAAAAAATACATCCAAAACTGATTCTCAAGCTTGCCTGCATTCTGGGCAAGAGGTAATTGCTTTCTACATATATTTTTAAAGAGTATTACAAAGAGACAGCAACTGGAAGTGTAGAAAAGCTACCTTAAAAAAAACACAGACAAATTAAAACAAACATGTTTGCAAGTGGCACTCTTAGGGAGAGAATGGTGAAGAGAAGAAAGCTGGGGGGAAATGTTGAACTGTCAAAGTAAGTGATTTACAATCTCATTCTCATAAAATGTCTTTCAGGCTAAAAACCTAGAGCAAGCTCAATGGGCCACAGAGCCAAAAATCCAGTACAAATGAATTTCCATAATCACTGCCAGAAAAACCCTGCAGTTGGGAGTATCTAACTTAGTCCTGCAAAGTACTAGGCTACATTTGATATAGGTATTGTGGATCTGTTGAAAGAAATGGTACTTCAAAAATACATTTTTTATGTAAAGAAATTACAGACAGGACTTGGAGATAGGGGGAAACATTAGGATTATTTTTGTGTTCTATCACATTCATTTTGTTTGCACTTTCTCTGCCATTCTTCTCCTTCCCAAGGACTTAGGCACTACAAATAAGTGTAGTCATTAAGACTATTTTGGTATGGTTTGTACAGATTTTTTCTCCCCTCTATAATCTGCATGTCTCACAAATGTCTCACAAACAATGCCTGAATCCCAAGACTTTCCTCTCAACAGCATAATTAAAAAAAAAAAAGAAAAAAGAAAAAAAAAGTATTGCTTTATAATATGTGGTTTAATCTACTGCCATCCATTGAACTGCTGAGTCTTGTATTGGGCAAAAAAAATTATCAAACCAAATAGTAACGATAACAGCAAAAGAAAATCAAAAACACCCCAAATCAAATATTTCCCTATGATCTTAAAAAATCCAGAATCAAGGGCTTCTTTTCCTCCAACTTCACCAGAGACTTTTTTCTTGAGTCATTCCTGCAGCCTATCCCAGTTTATGGTTTCAGTTCTTTCATACAACACAGCTATTTGTGATGCTTCTGATCCTGCTGATTTCTTATTAGTGCACCTGCAGATCTTTAAATCTACCATCACAGAGGCCCAATGAGAAACTGATTGCTTTGCAGATTTGAAGATAGATTCTTATTTTAGGTGCCTAAAATGCAGATGGGTATCTAGTGGGATTTTCAAATACACATCATAACCTAACTCCCATTGCTTTTATCATTTCTTTTGCATTTTCAGAAGATAGTTTTATCTCTCTGGCAGGCCTACGAGGTCAAGCTGATATACAAATTAAAAACACAGGGGAAAATTAAAATCCATTTCTGCAAAGCTGATGATATTTGAACTTTGGAGCTTCTATTTATGCAGTTAAAAATGGAAATGCCCTACTTCTATTAAGCCATATTGTTTACCTAATAAATAATCCGCAAATTTTGTTTTTAAAATAAATTCCAATTTTCTTATAGTTTCTCAGAATATCCAAGTTCCTGAAGAGCTGCCACACTGTTCATCTTAACTCAAAACCCACATAGGGTGGCAAAAGAGGATATAGGTACACAACTAATTAGAATTATGCTTATTAAATCACTAGAAGTTGTCTGTCTACAAATGACAGAATTGATGTAACTTGGAAGGTTGCACTTTGGCATATATCATGAGAAGCCAGGATAAGAGCCTATGATCTGCAAATGTATATAGATGTAACAGGAACTTCATACAACAACAAAAACAAATCTATGAATAAATTTGTGCAGATTAGGGTCATATAAAATACACAGGTTTTGTGAAGTCTTACAAAGGAATATAATTCTAACTTGTACTGCAGTCTCTAGGCTACTGAAGTGGGCAGAAAGTTGCACATGCTTTGGATAACCAGAGCTTTACAAGTAGTCCTCTTTTTGTACTAACGTCAAGATGGTACTTGGCAAACCCTGGTACTTGACTAATAATATGAACCACCCCAATTATTTTGTATAGAATCCCTGAAACACTGCATTATGTCCTGGGCACAGTTTCAGCTGAAAGGTCCTTCCTTCGACACCTCTCAGTGCCACCTCCTCTCCATCCTCTGAGTGATGAAACGCTGTTGAGCTTGGCAGTACTTGAGCACTGAATGAAGGAGATGAATACAACCAAGCATAAAATATCAGTGCAATTGAACAGGGAGGTCCAGTTGTACTCCTGCCTTTAAACATACCAAGTATTCATGCCCCTGCAATAGGTAAGCCTGAAATTCTTTTTATCTTGGTTTTCCTCAGGAAATGAAACTTCTGCAAATACACTACATCTGGGCTTTTGGACATATTTCCTTCTCTGGCTCCAAACAACATTGAACATAGGCCAAACCCACTGATATTTAACAGAGAGACGGTGCTTTTGAAACATTTATCTTCAGTAAGAGGAAAGACTCCACTTTTGCCTATCTGGACAAGGACTGTGGCGAACTTGATTTTCCCTATGGGTAGGGGCAACCCCCAGCCTGTGGCTCCTTCCCTAGCTCTTTACCAGCATCTCACCAGGGCAGAGCTTGGAAACCTCTCCTTTCCAAAAGGTTCGGATCACCAATAGGTAAGGAGAAAGATTTTCATCAGACCTACCATGGGAGGTTTCCTTTCAATTGACAATTTTATATTCTGGAAATTTTGAACAAGTGGAAAGAGCAACACTGGAATATTTTCTGCCTAGGGAATGCAGAGAATGTAAGCAAAATGATTTAGACAGGATAGAAAATATTACTATGCTAGGCACATTTTTCTTAGGCCTCCAGGAGCATGATTTTATTTCAAACATGGTATTGCAAAATAAGTATACAGGAGCTCATTCCTAATATTTCTTTTGCCTCTCAGCTTGACTGCTCCTTGCATCATCCTTCAGCTTCCTTGCGCCATCACAAGATGGAGTGTAGCAAATTACATCCACCAACAGACAGTCAACTCCAGATGCTAACAGCCACTAATTAGTAAGGGAGAAAGGGAGAATGCTGTTTTGCTACCTGTTGCCATAGCATTTAATAGACTCTGTTCTCCCAAACCCCACAGTTTTCCATCCCTCCCACTCCCCAGGTGCCATTAGTGGAGAATAATGGTTCCCAAGCTGAGGTCTGCAGATCACAGATGGGCTTCAAAGCCACACTTTGAAAGGTTTCCTAATTGGTAGCTCATATGTATGTTCCTGGCTGCAGTGGAGTATTAATGCTGCCTCCCTGGCTAGGTGAAAGCAGGTGTATTCTCCAGTATAAGAAAGGCCCACATAAGGTCCAGCTGCTGCTTATTGGTCTGGGGAAACTAACAGCAGAGGAGTTCAATAGATGAATTTCTTGTTGAGTAGCAGTAAGTTGCTTCAATAATAAAGTTGTATCTAGAGACAGTACTTCAAAATTTTCCCAGTTCCTTTTAGAAGCTTTCAATACTATGAAACCACAACAAATATTTATGTTATCACATACTTTTAAAACATACTTAGAGCATTTCTGAAACATACAACTACTGTTTGTTTTTGAGGTTTGGTCTTTACTTTGTGTCTGTGTTTGTTCAACATCCATTTGTACCCAGGGAAAGTGATATTTATTTGAAAGAAGCTTATTGTTGAAAGTCAAGGTAAATCTACCAGATGTTGAGACTTCAAGACAGAGAGAAAAGAGGTAGCTATTACTGCTGAGTCCAATGACACTGTGAAATCTTTCTTCTACAGAATTGGTTTACGTAGAAAAGATTTATTCATTTATGTGTTAGGAAATTCAAAGACTGGCCTGTCTTCTATATTTATTCACTGACATTGGTGCCTGCTACTGTTTTCTATCCAAAAGAGGGAACATAGCTGTTTCAAAATGCTTATCTTAATTGCATTTGCACAGTAGCAGGAATTTTGTGAGAAGTACTAGTCACAAATGAGAAGTATATAAAAAGACCAGCAAATCCTTAACAACTCTTATCACCAGCAACAAATGGACAAATGGACAGCAGGTAACTTTATTTTATAAATCTTTTTTATTATTCTGAAGACATATCTATTATAAATACTATTCCTATAAGTGGTGTGCATTATGTTTATCGCTTCACATGAAGCAATTCACCTCTCTAATTTCTGTATGCAATAAATACCTAACTTTTCAGACAGTATTTTTGTATGCCTGTGAGCAGGTAAAATGTCTCACCACTTGAAAAGAATATTTTAAATAAAAGCTGTTGCACAAAACAGTGTCATCCCCTAAAATCCTGCACAAATTTTCCTTCTATATTAAGTGGGTAATTATGGCAAGAAATGGCCTTCCTCCTCCAGCCCACAACACAATTTTGATGTGTTAACTGCATCTTTTCCTGTCAGAGCAGGCACAGTGGTGTTCTTGGCAGTCGGAGCAGAGGATGGAGGGATTTCTGTCTTTTCCTGTCCACTCTCTACTCTGCTGTTATGTCTCCAGTTCCTTCTTTGTTGCATGATAATTTAATCTACTCCTTCATCTTACTATTTCTTCATTCTCTCTTTCTGTTCCCTTCCTCCTGTTCCTCTTCACCTTTAGCTCCCTGTCCTTCAATCACTCACCTTCTTCTATTTTATCATAAATCTGTGGGCCCTGGTGCGTTCAAGCTCCTCTCATGCCATCTGTGGCTTCTCCGCTCTCTCAGTGCATGTCCAATGACATAGAATCACAGACTCACAGAATGGACACGTTGCTCTCTCGGCAATGTGTCATTGAAGGGACAAATCATCACCACATGTTGTGATGCCAAGGCACATAGGCACAGGAATTAAAACTTCATGACACTGATTTTAAGAGTCAGCTGATAACACACCCCTGCTTGCCTTCCCCAGATCTCAGACCCAAGTACGAGCTCTGATATTTTGATTTTTCAATCAGCTAGATTTGCTGAAAAGATTAGCAGAACCCAAGAAAGCTGCTCAGGAGGAAAGGGCACTGATCTTACGTACTTTAACATCTGAATCAACAAGGAAACACTGGAGTATCATGAGATGCGTAGGCTATCACAAGTGCAAATAAGCCCGGCAGTGAAATCCATTAATGAAAATTTTAGTCCATAGCTTTTCACGGTGTTGGAAATCTCTAATAAACATTATGGGTATGCCGATGAGCTGTCAAGAGAGAAGGAAACAGTGTCAAATTCAGATCATCTCCCCACATTCCTGTCTGTAGGAAAGCTTTTCAAAATGATGACAATGGCCACTCTGCACTACCTCTGCCAGTATCCCAGACCTAGTTTTGAGGCCAGGCATGAGAAGATAGGAAAAAGATAATCTCCATCTGTTTTAATTACCAAATGTCTTCATTCCTGCTGACAAGCACTGGTGCAAAATGCCCCATGGGCTCTGGGGCTTACATCCGCAGTCAGAAGCAATAAAATTCAGCTGGAAACATCTACCAATTCAGATGACAATACCTTTTTACCCAATCTCTTCATGTAGCTACCAGGAAGTTAACCTCTTAGATTTTCCTTTCAGTGAAGCAATGCCTGCTTCCATTTTAATGCTCCATTCCGACTCTGCAGACGCAGTCTCATCAAGCCACAGCCAGGCAGTCGTGAGTCACCCAATGTCACAGCGAGCTGTGGCATTACCCTTCTTGTGCCAGGAGCTCCCATTGCATGCAGCAGCTTAAATGCAGGGGCCAGCCTTCTGCATGGCAGTTGTGGTGCTGCCATCCCACAGCCTGCAGTTGTCTTTAAAAAAGAAGGGAAACATTCCAAATGAACGGAAAAATAATTTCTGGAGCATTGTGAGTGGTTGTAACACTTACACTGAGGAACCAAAATCAAGTCACATTCTAACAGAAGAGGAGAAAACTTTTCATCATCTGCTGATGCAAAAGAATCATTTTCTGCTGCCTCTCTTTTTATGATTTTTTTTTCTTATCCTGAATATATGAGCTCAGTTTTCAATTAAAATGTTTCACTTATTTCTGCTCACTACTTAGAAATAAAAAGGAATACGTTGTATCGATTAAAAAAAAAAAAAAGAAATGCTTGACAAGCAGGCAAGCACAGGACTGTCACAATTAGTTCATTAGGCTCCATTCAAATAATGTTTCTTGCTATGCTAAGCAACCAAAGTGGTTTAAGGCTTTTGAAATAAAATTGTTAATTGTTTGCTTTTTTTCTTTTTTCCTTCTGATACATTTTTGCTTTGATAGTTTGGGAACACGGTGCTAATTGAAAACCTTTCAGAGGAACTCAATCGTACTCTATAGTCTGCGAAGCAGAGACAGACATTTAAACAAAGTGAAATGGAACACATCCAGTTGGGGAAAGGCTGTTATTCATTACAGCAGGGATTTCAAGCACCACATGACCACCCATCTCCAAAATCCTCATTATCTGCCTGAAGTATCTGTCAAAGTATGTTTTCTCTATACAAGTTACTGGGAAAAGAAATCACAGGGACTAATCAGATACTGTTGTTGGATATACTTGATGGGAGAGATAGAAAGGAGAAATGATCCAAGAAGGGGTAAAAGGAAAAAAGAAAATGAATAAGTAGCTGGAGACTGTTGTTTAGGAGTTATAGAAAAAGGCAGAGCAGAATAGCAAAGCCGAAAGGCATAACCAGGATGGCAGGAATGGATGGCAACAAAGTGATGCAGACAGAAAGTATAAAATGTTCAGTGTTTTGTCGGGGGAGCAGAATAAGAGAGATAATGTTTGGAAGAAAAGTGTGCTTCGTAAAAAGCATCGTGGTTTCTTAGACTTTTTACTCTTTCCAGGGGCTAAATGGTTGAGTTGTTTCTCTGCAGTGTAGGTCCAACAGTTAGTTTTGGTTAGGTCATTATATAAGACACTTTCAAAGGCATAAATTCAATGTGAAAACACAGAAAAAACTCTTGATTTTTGAACAACTGTGTGTACGCATTGTGACACTGTGCATCTACCTTGTATATAAAATAAGCTAATGTGCAAGGGCAGAGAGTGTCTGTGCATAATGAAGGAGTGGGGAGTAGAGACAGGATGGCTGTGATTCCCTCTTAGCTCTGGAAGCACAAAGATAATCGCTTTGTCGCATAGCATCTGAAGCACCAAACTTAACTACTCTGGCTCTGAAATTGTCCTGGAATTAAAAAAAAAAAGGGGGGGGGGGAAAAAGAGAATAAAAGTAAACTGTTTACAGAAGGAATTTTTTTGAAATTGTTTCAGTTTTAATTATTTCAAGTTGCTGTGCCTAACCCAAACAAATGCAATTTAGAAACATTTTCCCCTTTAACACAGTGTTTAATGTTAATCTGCTATTCTCTTCACTATATGGTGTTAATGGATACACCATCTAGTGTGTTTTATGGTACATTTAAACCAGACATCTGGAGAAATAGCCATCAGAGTACTTATCTCTAACACCTATTGTAAAAACAGACTTAATAAAATGGGAACAAATAACAGTGCTAGCAATTACACTTATCGTGTGTATTCTGGCAAGAAAGGTCAAAAGGTTGTTGGTCTGTATATATATGAACTGATTTTCTCTGATACAGTTTCTTACCTGATTTCCCATAGGTTTTTAGAGGCTTTTTGTCTGAGGGGGGGCGGGGGAGGGAAAGTTGGGTTAAGCTACAATAAGCCAGAAAATAATCATGTAACTAATGAAGAATCCGGTCCCCCTACCAAGTAGCCATTTATGTTAGCAAAGAGAGAAAGAACCTGTCACAATCTCAGAAGATAAAAAGTCCAGCAATCTCACAGATTTTACAGGTATGTGGACAGGGCAGCCACAGCCTCAGCTGTTATTACTAGCAAATCAAAAACTATAATTTTAATAATATTTTTGAGTTATAGATCTGTTCCAAGGAACATCATTTTTTAGTTTTCACCTTTTTTTTTTTTTCCCACATGGATTCAGCATGGAGTTTATGTCTGTTGTATGCAGCTCCAAGCATCTGATGCTCAGTAAGTCCAGAAGATAAACAGATAGGAACTGAAATAGTAAATGCAGTAGGAAGAAGTTTAAATCAGTACACAGGCAATTTCATTCTGACAGTACTTACCCAAGTTTAGAGGATCCACAATGGTTAGGTCTTTCACATAAAAACAGAAAGAATGCTTTTTTTTTTCTACAGTGCCTGTAAAGAAACAAATCTGGATTAAATTCAGGCATGAATTTAATGTAGAATAGTTTTGCAAGACTATTTCCTTTATGTATACACTAATTCTGGAGGAAGAATGCCCTTTTTCTGATTGATATTAACCCAGCATCTGTGTGGAGAATTAATCTAGAATAACTATCATAGCTAATTTCCCCTGGCAGACATACCCCAAACAGAAGAAATAATCTTTTCTTATAAATTGCAAAGAACAGGTGTTTTTCCATATACTATATCTTAGTAAACTTAAGTCCTCCATCTAAATCAGCTTATTTCTCTCTACAACCCATCTAGAACACAGATGTTTGTTTGCATTGGTGCTCTTACTTCCTTATCTCTGTTTTTACAACAATACCACCAACACCACAAAACATCCTCATATTGCACATGCTAAGAAATATCTTACAGCCCCAGGAAAATATAAACTAGTTCCTTAAAATAAATATTCCAGCAGACCAACCTACAGGTACACAAAGTTTAATTACAAGTTTGAGGGATATGTAAGTGAATTCAAAAATAAAACAAAGCAAAAAACCCCTCACAGATAAACTCTGAGCTAGTCTGAACTTAGTGCCTAAAACGGTCCTGAATTTCATTAATGGATTTCTGAAAGTTATAGTCTATTTTAATATCCCTTTATACAAACCAAGCAAAACCAGACAGTTATTACACAGCAGCCTTATTCAGATGGTGCTCATGTTTCTTGAAATAATTTTTTTTCCTTGATTTTACAGAAAAGAGGCAAAAGAACTAGATTAAATTTGGGGAGTATTCTCATTGTTGCAAGGAAACATCCTGGAGGACGAATGAGCTATTGACATTCTCTCCTGAAGCAAGAAGCTGTCTCAGGGGATCCATAAGAAACAAGAAATAACAACAAAGACTGAAAAACAAATTGATGAAACCAGAGATGGCTGCAGACCTGTAAATAGCTTTTCACACTGTTGCAGTTACTTTTTGAATTGAATAGTTTAGATTTGCAAATTGATGGAGAAATCCACTCATTTCTTAAAAAAAATCTGTATGAAGAACAGATTTCACTTTAAATCCAACTTTAAAATAAATACCAATGCTTATGTTTAGTCTGCAAAACCATTCTTAGTGTAATATGAAGGAGTGCTGAGGGGACAAATCATGTCATAATCTGAACCATTGTTTTTAATACTTCAGCTAAGATTCATTGTTTCAGTGTTCACAAGTTAGGTTTCCAATTGTATAGGATTAGATTGTAAATCGCTCAAGCATGTTAATTAGCTTCCCTCTAACCTGCTTTACATCAATTCCATGTATCAATACTCTTTGGCTTAGTTTATTAATTTTGCATCATGTCTATTTACAACAGTGAAAAGTCTAATTCATTACACAGAGGATCAGCAACGTTGAAGATTATTACACATACAGGTGTATTTAAACATACACGCCATTATGGCAAATTTGGGAAATCAAAGAGCTTGTAACTATCGAAGCCTTTAGCAGACATAAAAATGCAAATATTTCGTGAAAATTATTTAAAACCTAGCAGTGATTAAACCATGTTGCGATTTGTCCTTGGTGAAACCTGCAGTCGCAAGCACCCCACTTTAATTCATTCTTGCTCTCCTCACTGCAGGCTGCTGATGATGTGCAGGCTCAAGTCATAAGCTTCAGAATCACTACAAATATTTCCCTCCTTACAAAAGGCATCCTCATGTAAGAAATCTTCTCCACATCCCAAAATATTACAAAGAAACAATAATTATGGCTAATTACTCACTCCCAGTACACTTATTTGTGGTCTACGATTTCAAAAGAGTGAATAGAAGACAGGTGCATAAAATAGGCTTAATGAGAATACCAGAAATTAGTTGCTTTAGCTGTAAATTACCACTTTTACATGCTGTATTTTATTTTTAAAAGTAAATGTGTTGCTCATAAAAGATATAAAATAAGTAGGGCTAGAAACTGAGTTCTTTTATTCCACCCTAGAAAAGGCACAATATATTGCCAGTGGTACTGAAAGCTTGCTAACGACATAATATTAATATTCACTAATACCTGGGGGGTAAGTGAATATTGCTTGGCATTAGCTGTAACAAGCACTGAGTCCCACTGCCTCTCTTGAAGAGTTTCATTCACCATCTATATTTGGTGCTTGCTATTATGGTGCAAACTACATAATTTCTACTACTGTGATCATTTTTCCTTCCCTAACTGAGCAACTCTTTCCTGGTTTGTCTTTCCTTTTGGTCTTATCCTCCAAGCAGAGATACCATCTTTTTTGGCTCTTTTCCTTCCAAGGAAATTCTTCATTCAGTATTATGTTTCTGTGTTTCTCCTGTCTCAAAGAGCTGTCCCTTCCTTCGCAATACATAATTTCCTTTGTTATTCTTTGGCCCCTATAAACATTGGGATTTTTCTCAAGGCTCCCACTTTCAGGCTCTTCCTCTCTCACCTAGCAAGGGTCAAAGCCATCAGACCTCATGACTATGCTTTCCTCTCCTCCCTGGCATGAAGCATAAGATACCAACGTAGAGGGAAGCATTTCCCCTCTGTCTCCTGCCTTTGTTGTGACTCATTTTGTAGGGTGTCTCTGACTGTCAGACAGATGCTAGATCAGACAACATGAGATGAGAGGCAGCAGCTGAAAGCAAAACAGCTTTAACTTGTGTTGGGAGGCTTGTCTTTTAGCTGCAGATAATTTCTCCTTGCTTTCCACATTCTCCTGTTTGAGCACTTCTGCAGCCTCAGGTCAGATCTGTAGATGCGAAAAAATAAGCTTTGTCAGCAAGTGAAGGCCTGAGACAAAAGCACTCTCTTGCCTTCCAAGGACAAAAATGTATTTTGATCACTGTTAATCTGAGCCAGACTCAGAAACACTTCCCAAGAGGTGGAAGACTCCTCAGTTTTATCAGCCATACTGAAACTCTTTTAACACTTTTTTTTTTTTTTTTTGCTTATATAGTTCCTGATGAGATAAATTAACTTTGTCCATCTTTAGAGGAAGGTGCTAGCATCTCCTGAAATTGTCATGAAATCCTTGTGCACCTAAAGCCTAGTCAGTGACCTGGACATCCCAAGAGGTCCCCTGGTCCAAGGCAATGATGGAGAATCCTAAGATCTAGGAAGTACTGTCTGAAATTCCCTGGCTTACAGTATTAACATTGGCCTGGGTGACCAGAAAAACACTAGGCTTGTCCCCAGGTTTATGCAGGTATGCAATAGTCCTTGATAAAAAAAAAAGCAAGGAATTACCAGGCAAATTACAAAGACCATAGCCTGATTTAGTACATCCAGCTGTGTCACACACACTCCTGGTTACCTGATACGGCTGCAAGTCTTCCCCATTAATGTTGATGCTGGATGATCCCTGGAAGAACATGTCTGTAAAACTTAATAAAATTGGGTAAAAAAAATCATTAAAGCTTCCAGCGTTTTGTGCATATATGTATATATACACATGTGTATATGATATTTTTTCCCTAAGACAGATTCTCTCTCAGAACAGTAAGTACTTGAGGTTTAGTTTTATTATAACACTCTTTTCTGACTATCTATGCTGATGTAATACCTCTGAATTTCTCTTAACCAGTCAGATTTAGGATTCAGTTTTCTCTATCTACCATACAGACTTGCCATTCAACATCTCCATCCCTCAGCATAAGTAGCAATGAATTATGTCCTTTTAACTATAGGTAACCTTTCTTAAATTTTTATACTTAATTGAAATTTCTAGTCTCTTTTAAATTGTAGTCTGTCTGGATATTTAATTGGTCCTAGATTTTAAAGGTCTATATTCAACTTACGGTATTTGATAGATCCCAAGAGTCTTGTTGCTGGCAGCAAGAACTGCCTCTTTGCCTGGTATATACTCAGGCTTAAATAATATCTTTCTAATTGCTTTTTTCCTTTAACTTAACTTTGATTGAGGAAAAAGTCCTTATCATAATTTGGAAAATAAATTGCTATCCCAATTCCTTGTGGCCAGCCTCTTGTGGCTTACAGATTAGTGGCTGACCAATAGTTTGAATGTGTTAGAAATTCTCATTGCAAGGAATGTGGAAGTCAGAAATGTAAACTGTGTTCCCAATCTGGAAAAAAAAAGTCTAATGTTTTACGGTGTTTGTATGAGTTTATCTGAAACAGATTGTAGAGGATGGGAGACATTATCTAGGTGCAAAGACTGCTAATAGTCCAACAATATTCTCTTACCTCAGCTACTACACAGCTATTCTAGATCTCTAATCATAGAATCATGGGTGAATACACTCCTTGCCATAATGTCTTGTTACTAAACACATATTGTCTGTAACAGTTTCCCTGGCGAAAACAAACCAAATTCAAATTCTTCTGGACTTTGTTTCAGGATGCATTTTTCAGATGTCATCACCACATATTCCTGGTTTCTTCTATCAGCTGTCACAGATAAGGGAAATTTGTCCTGTTCTGAAAGTTTCTGCACACCTGGAAAAGGATATCAGAGTCCCCTCAGCTTATACAGGTATGAGTGACTAGTTTGAAGCACAGGACCCATTATGCTCCAGAGGACTTGAGTGTGGGTGTAAATACTTGGGAAGCTGCAGCAGGATCTCAGCCCCAGTGCATCAGGTTTGAGCAGGGCATCCTTAGCTGCCCAGCAGAAGGGCGAGCCAGGTCCTGGCTTGGCTGCACACTAATGAAGTGCAGTAAGTCAAGGCCTGGTTATTTGGAGCAACTTTTTCCATGGCATTGTGCTTAACTGTCTGTTCTACTTTATGGTACCAAGGACAATTGTACATTTTCTATTTTTAATACAGACTTGACTTGAGGGAGAGTTTACTGTAAGGAATGGTAAAGGCTATAGGTACAATAAAAATTGACACCAAATGCTGCACTAAGCTCTCTAATTTGACCTACTGTATGTCATGAACCTATTAAATGTCACTCCAGTATTCTGTAAAAAGCTCATAGACTATAGCTTTATATGTCCCACAGCAAGCCATGCTGTGGGTCACAGAGGGAAGCATCTGAGATGTCCTGGCTACCCAGGACTGACAAGGACAAGGATGGATTCAGATAAAAGCACTCATAGCAGTGACCGAACCATGCCCCAGGCTGCAAAGGCCAGGTCTCTTGCTCCTCCAGCCTCCCCGACATACTCCATCGCCTGCTTGACCTGGTCCCTGCAGACACCCGGAGGAGAAGGCACCCGGACGGAGGCTGTGTGCCCGGGCAAAGCAGCAGTCCCTCCGGGCAGGTGCTGCCTCCAGCCTGGCTGGGTGAACAGCGAGCCACGCTTCCCTGCAACAAGTATGCCGGACACCAGAGAAATATTTAAAGAAACTAAATGCAGCCCAAGAGGGAAATTTGCTTATTTACCTTGCGGGTGAGCATCTGAATCCATGCTTTTCATAATGATTTCTGTCCCCATGTGGAGCTGCGAGGATCAGGGCCCCAAGGGAAGGGGAATACAGAGAGTCATGCATCCACAGGTACAAGGCCAGGAATAAATACCCCAGCCTGCCTCTTTCCTTCATCAAAAATCAGAGCCAAACATTTTAAAATTTAGGATTTTATCAGATGATCAATTTTAAACAGCAACTTGGGTTTGAGTTAAGCATGTGCAGGAAAAAAGGGAATTAATTTCTTTCTGTCTCGTCCGTGTGCCACTCAGGAGTTGTTTCAAATAGGATTATTTTGTCATTCAAGTTTCAAGGTTAAGATTCGCTTCTATTTATGACTGCAACTCTAAAATCCTTCAAACCAGTAAACTATCACAGTAATTCCAGAAACAAAGCATGCATAATGAAAAAAACGAACTGAGAATTGAGAATCCTGTGGGCCATGAGGAGTGGAATATATTAACATTCACCTCTAAATGCTTTCCTCGGTTGCTTATATATTAAAAATATAATAAAAAAAAATCCTTGAAGCATCTATGAGAATGTGTATTGGTCTCCTTTTGAGAAACACAAATTACTCTTTTTATTTCTTCTCTGCAAGGGCTTGTAGCAGAACAAAAGCCCAGTAAATAGTGATGAATGACTCTTCCTTCTCACTGGGGGAGCAGCTTTGGAGAGCCCACATGCTAATCCTGCCCTTACCTGGTTGAAAGATAAATTGTGGGGTGAAATTCTCCGACTTTCAACCCTACCAACCAACCTCCTCTGGCTGCAAGAGCCACTTCTGTGCACATTTGATTTGATAGAGCATTTTGTTTTCCTCTTTCATTTTCTGCCTTTGAAGCGGGAGCAAATTGCAACTACCCATGCCTATTATTAAGACCTGAAGAGAAAATGTTTAGATTAAAGATTGTACAAACATTCAAGCAGCAGTGTAATAAGCTCCATTTGGGAAGCAATGTAGCAAGTTCTGTATTTTTTATCTGGTTCATTACTTAAAACTAAATAACAATTGCTAGTTTTATTGCTGCCATTTAACAATGCTGGGATTTTCTCTGTTGGTGTTGAAATGTAGTATGATTTCAAATTTTTTTCTCCTTGACATTTTACTCTACTAGTTTAATATTGATCAACAGCTACATATTGTAATACCTGTTTTCTGCAAGCTGTGACAAAGCACGAAAACACAAAAATAACTCTGGAGAAAGCCTAACCACACTGTTCTTTATTGTAAAATAAGGCTTACATCTGAGACTACTATATCTCTCTAGCTTTATTCCACTTGTTACCTTGAGTGAGTCACTTAATGATGGGAGGCAAACCTTTGCTAAAAGGTAATTTGATGATTAAATAGTTAGATCAAAATTCTAGCAAGCTATACTTATTATTTGTGAAAAGGACAGTAGCATCTGTAGCATCTTCCAAAGCTGCTATTTTGAAATATGTTGGAAACAGATCAGAGTAAAAGACCAATTTTATCATTCGCCCATTTGTTTTTCCGTACATTTCTGTCTGTTTACTTCTCAGAGGTTCACTTCTGTAGAATCTAGTCCTCAGAAAGAAAATAACATTTGTTCACTTAGAAATGTTTTTTGCATCAAATACTTGCCATAATCTCAAACATTTAAACAGAGACGCTGACAGAGATGCAAGCTTGGGCTTGGGTTGTTAAATGGAGTGCCATGAACTGCTGCTTGGAAGAGCACTTTTTCAGGCAAGATGCTGAAGGTGACCCAGGGACAGTTTGTGCTCACAGTGACTCTCTGAGACCTCTGGAGTCAGCAGCAATTTCTATATTTTCATGAATGTTGTATAGACGGGAAAGCTAGCTAGGGGACTGGGAGAGAAGAAAATATTTCTGGGTCTCCTTGTTGCCTTCTTGTTGGCTGGGACCACAGGCAAGACACTGGGTGCGCACGGTGAATGGGGACATTTGGGTGCAGCACGCAGCAGGAGAGCCGGGAGGAGGGATGGTGCCAGGAGGTGTGGATGGGGTGCCAGTGCTGGCAAATGGTCCCTACTACGCTGCAGGGCTGAGATGCCCGGAGGGAGAGGAGAGCTTGTTCTTGCAGGAAAGAGGCAGGGAGGACAGTGAGCTGGGGGCAGGCTGTCGCACCAGAGGATTGGGTTTTGATGTAAATTACTTAGCAAGAAGGAGATGGCTGTTTTGGGGTAGTTTGTTCAGAAGTCAGAATTCCCAAAATTTTGCAACTTTGGGCAAATATTGCACAAGGCTCACAGAGTCCCTGTTGCCTCTTTCAATCTCCTTATTGAAATTTCAGTGCTGGGAATACAAGACATCTTGTGAAAGAGACAAGTTAGTTGGGTTTTCGAAAACTTTTGTTCAGATATAGCACTAGCAGAATTTCTCAGAACATGTTCCCTTCCTGAAACCTTCACGTCAAAGCACCTTAGAAAACACAGTTTAATGGGGTGCAAGAATCTATCATTTGGGAACTAATAGGGTAAGTGCTTTAGTTTTAGGAAAAGAGGAAATGAATGTGCAATGGCTATAACAGATTTTGTCATTCTAGTTAAAAGGAAAGCAGGCCTAGAGGGAGACCTAGTACTCTTCTGCTCTAGGAACAGTGAAGCTATTCCTTGCAGGACTTCTCTGGACTGTATGTCACTTTAGGAAAGCAAAATGCCTCAGCACAGTCCCAGAACAGAACAATTCTTGCTGCGAGGAACTATCAACTTGCTTTGCAAAGAAGAACTTGACATCTGGGATAGTCTATAAACACCAAGAAGAACAAGCTGGGAGTACAACCAAAAGCACAAACCCATTCTTGCAAAGTACAGATGGGGCCTACAAAAATATCAAACCAAAAAGGTTGAATAAGTAAGCTACTCCTCTCTCTCTCCCTCTCCCCCTCTATCTGTCTCTGTTTTTAACAACCCTGAGCTTTAGAAATGCCAGTTTTTTTTAATCTATAAAACCATCTGTGTAGCTTTTCTCAGTGGTATCCTTTCACTTACATCCTATGTCATTGGTGTGTCTGTCTCTCTTGATGTTGTTAATGTTGGCAGCTTCTCTTGAAGTTTCCTATAAGCGTACTTTGAATGACAAAGCGGGGGGGGGAGGGGGGGGAGGACAGGCAATGCAAAATGAGTGCAGAACTGATTTTTATAGCCTTGTGCATACAGAATAGGTTTAGTTCTGTCTTGGTCCATTTTTCTTCAGCAGCAACATTTTAAAAACAGAAAATTTTGCAAAAATGGGCTACCTCCCCTTGATCACTTTTCCTCTGCCCTGCAGCAGGTTCCTCAGGAGGACCTCGAAGCTCAACCTAAGTCCAGCTATTGTGATACCTTTATCAGTTGTGCTGACAAATAGGTACAGTGCATTCACAGCCCTTGTAAGAAGAGGACCCTTTGGCTGACCACCTGAGGCAGAGGATGCTCTTAAAACTAGTTTAAAAAAAAATAATAATAAATAAATAACTGCTTAACTGTCAGGTAATTCTGATATTTGCTGTCATGTAATCCTGATATTTAAATGACGCTTTCTGAGCTGCTCCTCTATGTGCCCAGTCTTTCTTTTTGCATAGACCAAGTGCCCCGAAGCCACTTATCTATAGTCCAAAGTACTGAAATTGCTGTATTTCCCCCATCCTGCCAGGAATCCACACTACCATTTTTTCTTGAAGATCACTCATTTGGCTGCTTATGTTTCTCCAGTGCAGAAACTGTGCTGGTTGTATAAGGAGTGGTTAATTCCCCAGTTAACCTCTCTTGGTCTTTCTGCCACAGCAGAGGAATAGGCCTCGAGATCAGGAGGCCAGGGAATAGGATGGCAGAGCAGGTATTAGTTTTAAAAATATATTCTGCTCTGTTCTGTTCTATTCTATGGCGTGGCATGACATCTCCATGCCATCCACCCTGTGTCTTCATCCCAGTGACTTAACTCTTCCTGATCAATCTCCCTTTAGCCCTTGGCGAAATGAGCAAGCCAGACAACTGCAGCTGGGTCCGCAACTGTGTCAGAGCTTGGCATAGACAGGGATAGCAAACGTGCCCTGAAGAATAGCTGAGCATCACTAGCACTGATAATCCCTGTTTCAAAGGATAATAGAGGACAAGACCTTTCAGTGTCTCTCCCCTGGCACATGGAGGTCTGCACACCCCTGGATCAGGACCAGGCTGCCGGGGTCGCCAGCGACACACAGCCTGCAGGCTGCACGTGTCCTGCCCAGCGCCCAGCCTCCACTTACCCTCCCATCCCTGCTGCACCAGCGGCTAGGACAGATGTTCACTGCTGGACCTGGATGCTGCTCCAAGCCCACCTCCTTGCTTCTCCTGGCTCGTGCGGAGTGTCTCTTACTGTGTCTCCACCTGCATTTGCCCTGCCAAGAAATAAACACTTCTTTGAGGAAATAATAAACCAGACGTAGTCTGTGTCTTCAGCTGGCTACATGCAGATAAAAACATAGGCAGACAAGGAAAAATCTGGCCAGTGTTTTCTGTCTTTTTGGTATCTCTCACTGTCCTGTGACATTCGTGCTGGATGAAAGGAAACTGGGGCTAGATGAATAGGCAGGAGGACTCCCCGCTCTCTCCGCCTCTCCATCTCTCTCTCCATCTCTCTATGTCTCTCTCCTTTTTTCCTCAAGATTTGTAATAAACTTAGGAAACCCTTTCTTCTTCATTAGCTATGAAATAAGACCATTCTCATGGACATGTCCTTTGTCCCACCTCAAGGCCTCCTAACTCAGCAACACAGGGAAGTCAGGTTTGGCTCAACAACAGGGACTCACAGAGGGTTTCCGAGTCCCCATGCTGCAACAGCAGAAACTCAGGACGTCACTTGGGAGGTGACTCAGGTGTCCTTATCTGCTCCCCAGCACAGCTGCTGGTGACAAAGAGCATGAAGGAAAGGAGCATCTCTGTGGGGTGCCTACAATTCACAAAGACATTTCAATTGTCCCCCACATCCACAAATTCAGGAAGATTAGGAACTCTTCTCCAACGCACAACAATAGTACAGCTGAAGGTTATTCAAAGCTGCTGCAGCATCCTAAAGAATAACACTGAGATGGGTCTCCTGATGGACAATCGAACATTAGCCTACACTGCAGCAGGTGGGATGTGTGGCACACATCTTTTTCATGCATTGCCAAAAAAATCTACAAAAAAAGATCAGCAAAAGAGACCAGCAAAAGTGTTTTGGCAAACAAACAATTCTACTCTATGTTTTTTCTCTCAGAAATTGCTATACAACAGGAAAATTTCAAAAGGTAAGTAGATTCTGGTCTTCTTCTCTGAAGAGGTCTAAACATAGACTACTAAGCATAAACTACTACTCCTCATCCTTGTATGGCCCAAAGGGGAAAAAAAAAAAAAAAAGGCAATTCAACTAATATCACAGTGATCCTGAGTTGTTCTCTGAGGCAATGGATGCCACCTTCCTGTGTCTTAATGTCTAGGAACATCCCCTAGCATCTTAAAATGCAGTGCTCTTCTTCACCCTCAGAGCCAGAGCAATCCATACACTTAACTTTCTTCCTAAGAAACCTTATCCAAACAGGATAGTGTAAAGTTACAATTATTGCACACAGGGGCTGACACTCTGTCTCCACAGTAGTCCACAGTAGGAACAAACCCTCTTTTTCTAGACCAATTAACAAAACAAAGGCCCTGTGACCTTGCTGTCCTGGCATATTTGGAGTCCTTGCAACACACCACTGACACGGCCTTTCTCCTTGCTTCCCATTCACCCCCACCATTTAGGTGTTTGAAGTGAACAATCCAGCTCTCCTTACAGATATCAGAGAGTACAGAATTTCAACCTTTGAGCTGATGTCATAATTGTCTTCAAACACCTCTCTGATCTTTTCTGACAATATCATTGTTACAAATCTTGCAGTTGTGTAGTTTGCAGTCATGTATTTAATTGGAACTTGCTGATTTAAATCCAGCTTCTATCTGCAGGCCTGTCATTGTACTTCCACAATTAATTGTGAACACAGATACTGTTGCTCAGCAGTTAACAAAACTGATTGCACCAGCACAAATTCATTTAAAAATTCATTAAAAATCAGGATCGTTAACGTGTTACATATTTTTGTGCAGCCTAGAAACCTTTTGCTGGCACAATGTTGTACTAGGCAAAAAAAGCCCCATGCAACAGCTTCTCTAACCTTGCTGACTGCAAAGTCACGTTCCTAGCTCCAATATGATGTCCACCAACAAGAAGAGCAGCTGAGACACCTCATATATGTGGGTGCAGAAGGTAGGGAGATGGAGCATTTTTTTGTAAAAGATATTTGCAGTTGATTCTTGACAATGATTTTAGCAATGTTCTTCTGGCAATAATTCATGTAGTCAAAAATGAAAAATACAAGCACAGAAAAGCAAAATCTCTGGCCTGCCCATCTACAGATAAGTGGCAAAACTCATCCTGGTTTCAGTGGTGCAAAGTCATCCTAATATTACTGATTGTGGGATACAGGCTTTCCTCCACTGGCAGAGTCAAAACTCGGAGCACTTGAATCCCCAAAACAGTATTTTATCTGCTAAATTGAAAAACCTCCCATTTGAAATAATTTCTCCAGATTAATTTGATGTTGCACATCACTCCCACAATGCTGATAAATCCAGTTAATTTTCTTCTGCTGTTGTGTAAGACCAAGGCAGATGGACAATGAAATCCAAGGAAGTGAGCTAGGTCTATGGTTTTCTAAAAACAATGTTGTACCCCTTAGCTTAACAGAGCTAGGTAAGACAGCATGGGGAAGACTTTGCAGCACAAATGATAATCCAAGAAACAAGCAGGACATTACATGTTTTAACATGTAATGTTAAATGTTTTTACATGTCTTAACATGTTTTAATATCCTGTTCTTCAGGCAAGTAACCAGAAAGAAGAAAAGGGGAAAGGGAGACCTGCCCTGAGCACAGCGACAGTACAGGATGGCCTCAGGAACACCGGACAGAGTTCTACACAGGTCAGAAGCCAACATTTTTTATTCATCTTCTCACCATCCCAGTTTTGAGTTTTCCAGAAGCCAGAGAGACTTGCCTGGGACGACCAACGGTCTCAAGTTGCACCACAGGAGGTTTAGGTTGTGTATTAGGAAGAGCTTCTTCACAGAGAGGGAAATTGGGCTGCCCAGGGAAGTGGTGGAGTCTGTGTTCCTGGAGGTATTTAAGAGACGTGTGGACGTGGCACTACGGGACATGGTTTAGTGATGGGACTCAGTAGGTCAGGCTGATGGTTGGACTTGATGATCTTGAAGGTCTTTTCCAACCTCTGTAATTCTATGATCAGCCCCTGGCATGGTACCTACTGCCATCAGCAGCTCCTGAGCGCTGTAGCCCTGTGATGGTTTCACACTGATAAGCAGCTAAACTTCACTACCTCTCTCTCTCAAGCTCCCCTTCTTAACAGGGGGAGAAAAATACAATGAAAAAAGGCTCATGGATTGAGATAAGGACAGGGAGATCTCTCACCAAATACTGTCACAGGCAAAAGAGACAACATAAGGAAAATTAATGTAATTTATTGCAGATTACTAACAGACCAGAGTAGTGAGAAACTAAAAGCAAACTAAAAACACCTTCCCCCCACATCCACCCTCTCCTACCTCCTCCCCCTGAGCAGTGCAGGGGAACGGGGAATGGGGGCTGCGGTCAGTCCCTAACGCTGCGTCTCCGCCGCTCCTTCACGGTCACTCTCTGCCCCTGCTCCACGTGGGCTCCCACAGGATGCCGTCCTTCCCGAGCTGGTCCTGCGTGGGCTTCCCACAGGCTGCAGCTCTTTGAGAACTGCTCCAACATGGGTCCGTACCATGGGGTCCATCCCTCAGGACCAAACTGCTCCAACATGGCTCCCCCACGGGCGGCAGCTCCCGCCAGATCCCCTGCTCCTGCGTGGGCTCCTCTCCATGGGCTGCAGCTCTGGCCTGGGGCCTGCTCCTGTGGGGGCTCCCATGGGCCGCAGCCTCCTTCAGGCCACATCCACCTGCTCCATGTGGGCTCCTCCATGGCTGCAGCGTGGAGATCTGCTCCGTGTGGTACCCATGGGCTGCAGGGGGACGGCCTGCTGCACCTTGGGCCTCTCCACAGGCTGCAGGAGAACTTCTGCTCCGGCACCTGGAGCCCCTCCTGCCCTCCTTCTGCACTGACCTGGGTGCCTGCAGGGCTGTTTCTCACTCCTCTCTCCCAGCTGCTATTGCACAGCAGTTTTTTCCCTTCCTTAACTCTGCTCTCCCAGAGGCACAACCAGTGTCACTCCCTGGCTCGGCTCTGGCCAGCAGCAGGTCCCTTTTGGAGCCAGCTGGAGCTGGCTCTGATCTGACATGGGGCAGCTCCTGGGCTGTGCTCACAGAGGCCACCCCTGAAGCCCCCCAGTACCAAAACCTTGTAATGTAAACCCAATACAACCCCCATGCCACCACGTCCAGCTTGGCTTCTTCATTGCTGAGGAGCCTGCTACCTGCTGCATCCATCACACTTTGGTCAATTTGGGAGCACCACCAGCTGCTTCACTTAACGAAAACCAGTTCCTCAAGCTCCAGTGATTTCATGCAAGTGAAGTGGTGGCACACACCATGCAAATTCACAGTTGTTGATGAAGGAGCAATAGGGACCTTAGTGCACTGTATGTCCGAAGAGGCCTTGGAGGTCAGTACCTGTGGCACGAGTGTTGCTGACATGCTTATCAGTCAATAAACTGTGTGAAGGGCAAAACTGTTATTATTCTGCAAAAATAAAGCTCCTAAAAGGCACAGATCATACTAGTAATTTGCTAATATAGATACAGCTCATTGAATATTTGAGATTTCTTACCAGAATTTAGTGATGTTATCCTATTGATGTCTAAATGTTACTGTAACTTGTATATCTTCATCTGTAGGAGATAAAAGCATACGGGCACTTAGCAGTGAGAGACACTTGGATTTGAGAGCATCTCAACAGTTCTCTGCATTTAAATCTCAAGGCTGCAATCCACACTAAGGTTTTAAAATACTGAACAACTTCATTATTCTTTAGTTTTCTTCATTAGTAGGAAAATGCAAGTTCTTTCATGTAGAGTTACTGATAATAGAAGCTGGCTAGTAGAGAATGCCCCGCTGAATTCACAGTGGGGCTTGTGGAATTGGATTGTATAGCAACAAAAGCCAACTGCTTAATGTCTCACTGAATTATAGATTCTGGAAGACTGTTTAATAAGAAGGAAAACAGTTAAGATGGTTTCCACGGAAGTTTACATGTGTATAAAAAGCATGGGACTGGCTTTGATAACATATCTCAAGAGAATTAAATTATTGTTTCACACTCCTTGTAAATTTGAGCCCTTACTGATACATGCATTACCCTCACTTATATTATGTAAAAGATATCATTAACATACCAAACATCTGGCAGGTCACTTTTTAAAAGGCTTAACACATTTTTTTCCATTGGCAAATGATTTTTTTTCCCTCCACATTTCATGATTTTTTCTCTGAAGGTGTTACCGTGTTTCCAAAAGAGGAATGACCGTGGTGGGTTCCTTCACTTTGTACTTCTGTTGTTTGTACAATTCTGTGTTTACCATTTAAATTCAATTAATTTGAATTAGACCACAACATGAAGCTTTCAGCAATTCTGCGTAGGTGAAACATGAGGAGGTCCTACCTCATTCAGGATGCCATCCATCACTGGGGTGGGAGTCACCTTCTACCACAGTAGGTATGCTCAGCACGATGCGCAATTAATGCCATGGTATTCCTCTGGATTTATTCAGCATTGCCTTCTGATGGGTTCTGCTCTCAGTGGCTGAAAACTTACACCAATTTTATACAAACTCCTGCCGTTTCCATCCACTCAGGATTAAGGCAAACTGTCTGCAAGATTAAGCTCTACAGAAAAGAACAAGTGAAATAAATGAGAGGGCATCCAGCGTCCTGCTAATTATTGTGCTTGTGTATGCACACGAAGTCTCTGTGGGTGCATGCGTGCATGTATATGCCTTCTTATTAGAAGCAAGGCCACTACAAGTACTCTTCAATAGAAAAGTCATCCAGGATTTCCCTGCTTCATAATTTTGCTACACTTTAACCTGTGGGGCTGAAGTCTTCTAGGCAGATTTTCTTGCAGGCTAAATACTTAGGGAAATATCCAACTCCAGACTGTTCAGTTTTTTTCTAAGAACAACTTGAAGGAACAATATATACCCTGGCATCATTTTCTGGAAAGGTTAACAGATCATTTGCTAATTCTGTGCAAATCAACCCAAATTTGCGCACATTATAAGCCTTCCAAAGATTCAGTCATGAAGGCTGGCAGCAGAGTTCCCTCTCAGCTGGCTCTCGGTGGCACGCAGGACAAAGCCACCCCCTCCACCTGGAGGCAAGGATGGGGAGCAGGGCAGCTGGCTGTCCATGGATCATATGCTGCGGAGGGGACGAGCAGGCAAGCCTGTGTCTGTCTACAGCACATTTGCCTTCAGAGTTTGGAAGGAACTCAGGCCTCCAGAGCCTCTCCCATCAGCAAATAGCTGTGACAGTCGCTGGCGAGGCTTTGTTAGCTCTGAACCACATGAAGGCTATTGCTAATGCTATCAGCTTTCCACAAGGGTAATTAGCAGAGATCTTTGGTGGCTGAAATTAGCGGAACCTCTGGACTTTAATCTTCCTGCGTTTTTTCGTTCCACCTGAAAAATGAAGATAACAATGCCCCGTCATCTCAGAGAGGAAAAGCAGAATTCACCGCTATTTGCAAGCCACTTGAAAACAATAGCAGCGACTGCCACCAAAAAGCTGCTGATGAAATTAATAATTATGTATCCAGAGCACAGCTTGAATGGAGTGCAGTACCCGAGACACGGGGCCACGTGCTGAATGATGAAGATAAAACAGAATATTGAAAAGCTGCCCAGCAAGTGATCCTAATCCATCCCAGGCACCCGTGGGTAAAAAACATGTAGCCATACAATCAAGCAGTCATCATAATGCAAAAACCAGAACAGAACACTATTAAATGTGCAATGGCAAGCTTGATTCTGTCACTTCCTAAGTTTTCAGAGTTTCATTTTGTAAACAGTCGTATCCTTTAAAGAGGTCATTTTGAGCATGATATATATATAGGTTATGTTGTGTGTACAAATATGGGTACATATGCACACTTACTTCCCTGACTTGGCTTCCACCTCATTCAGGAAAAAATATTGCCTACTGGTTATTTCTATCACAAAGAAAGAAACAAAGAAAAAAAGGTATAGAGGGTACCACTCGACCTATTAAAGTGAACAGTAGAGCTGGTGATCTCCAGTGCTTTAAACAAAGTAAGGGATTAACAAGAGTGCCTATTTGCATGTTCAGCCTATTTCCAAAGCCAGACATTACGTGCCTGGGCATATACTTACCAACCTGATTATCATAGCAATCTCAAAATCTTGATCACACACTAAATTGGTGCAACTGTCATGAATATTCTTGGGTATACAGTTGCTTATGCCAGTAATTTCCAGCACTATCTTTATTTTCAGTACACTGAAGACCACTGGGACAATCACTTTCAGCTGTAGAGACAGTTCATCCTATGCAGTTGAAACCATCCCAATAGATGGTTGTAGCCCTCCTAAAAATTCCTGAAATTTGGGTACTTGTTTTAACTACCTAGAAAACCAGTCTGGGGGAAATTCAACTCTTCTCTGGGTTTTGCTGCAGATTTGTCACCTGCATCAGGAAATGCTCAGCTATTGTAGCTAAGGCAGCAGTAACACAAAAGAGAACAGTCTTAAGGAAGAGTCCAGGTTTGTCTGCATGGATCCCAAAATAAGTAGACCCATTGAGTAAAAATCAGTAAAGTGTTTGCTATTCACAGTTGCTGCCACAGTGGCTTTGCTGGATTTCACAAGCTGAAGAGGAGAGATTTATTCTTCACCTAACCCCATTTCTGTCAACTGTGCAGAATCCAGGTTAAAGTACTGCTGAGTATCTTCTTCATGACAATCCCAAACATGATGGGGACATCCTAGCTCAGCTGCCCACAGTGTATTTGTGGAAGAGGACACCGTATAAACAGACACTGACTGAAAGTACCACACCCATGGAAACTGAAAAAATACCACCCCAACCCAATTGTTTCCTCACCAGATTTCTCTAACCAGCTGTAAAAGAAACTTCATTAATGAAAATGGACCAAAATAAAAATAGAAAGTAATTACTTTAAACATTTTAATGATTTAGGATTACTAATCAATTTGGACAAGATAAGCTAATTGGTGGCAGGAAGTTAAATGCAGTTTCCTACTATTGAATCAAGCCAAACATTTTGGTTGTGAAGAATTCACAAATACCCTTACTAAGTACATAACTGCCTTGCAATCCTGATGTTTTATACAGTACTGAAATATCTAGCACTTGAAGCAGAAGTGACATGATGGTGCTGTACTTAGTGAAAATTACTGCCTGGGTAGATTTGTCCAAAGTTTCCCAGTGAAACTGTTGACCAGACTATAATCCAAATATGTCTGCATTAAATCCTAAAGCTACCTTCTTTATTGGAAAAAGAAGAAATCCTTCCTTTTTCTTTTGGACAGGAATTAAAGCTTACCTTGTAAACACCAGTGAGGATTTATTACCTAAATGAGTTCCTCTTGTGGTGAACTTCTCAATGACCTGCCTGTCAATAGTAATGAAATCAACCCATCTTTCTAGTTTTGAACAGTGACTTTAAATTCCTAATTGAGTCCTTATGGCCACGTATTATGTCTGACCACTACAAAGCTCCTATCTCTAATGAGTTTAGACTGTGTCAGACTTTGGAAAACGGTACAGTAAATACCTCTGAACTTGGTGAAGGCAATGAAACTGAAAAATAATAATAATAAATAAATAAATCTACTATCTGCCTGAAGCAATGCTTGATATTCCTAATATGAGTGTCACGGGTATTTCAATGTAATAATAATATAATGCATGCAAAATGCATGTAAAATATATGCAACTCATTGTAAGCTTCCCTATCAGAAAGCTAATGCCATGGATTAACGAATGGAGTACTTTCTACACCTGAATAATGCAAGTGGGCAGTGAGAACACCTACGAATCAAGAATATTTCCTTTAGCAGACTTCTTCTGATAAAGGTAGAGATTACTCCAGTTTCTGGCTTCCCTCACTATACCTAAGTATAAATCTAATGTGAAGGTATCTAATTTACAGTAATTTGGGTCTATAATTGATATCCCCTCTGAGGATTAATATATCAAAAGAAAATGGAAAAACTCTACTGGTGATGTAGGTTGTTTGAAATAAAATGTTTTTCCTGAGTTGCCAAACTCCTTATTCAATATGTTGCTAGTACAAAAGCATGTATAATGTGAATTAGAGTTAAAAAAAAAAAAAAGTAGGTTTGTCTTCACATTCAGACTTCTAACTGTTACCATTTAAAAGGGCCATGAGGTACCTGTAGGTACAACTCATTCTTTTTCTACCCGTGCTTTTAGCAGTTTATTCATCTTGGGGAGAGTTTTATTTGTTATTTTGTAGGCAGGAGTGCGCTGGAACTTTGCAGGTTGCTATTCTGAGCGGAGTTTGATTTCCTGCTGTCTCTCTTCATCACCTCTCTCCTTTTGTAGGTTCCCCTGCCATTCTCCTGCTTGTATCTCTGAACAGTGGGCATGCTTTTCATTTTAAAAATTACTCCTACTGGGAGCTCACTTAACAGGACTGAAGATTCGTGATTTTGCTCTTCAGCAGGTCCTTCCGCTTTTGAAGAAAGAGTTCAGGGCTAGGCACTGTGTTCTGGTCATTGCTGCCTCCCTCAAAAATGAACTTCTTTTATACTTTTTCTTTCCCTGCTGCCTCCTTGTCTCATCAGTTTTAAGTGCCAATGTTTCTCATAGGCCCTACAGATGGATATTTGTTTTGCCTTTTAATTCTGACTGCCCACCCAAGAGGCTCCCCATTCATGGCAGACGCCTGCTGGGGCTGGCAGACAGCAGCACCAGGATGTCACATTGGAGGTCCTGTGGAGCAGAGTCTTTCCATGCTCAGGACTCCCATGGAGACAATGATATAACTAGTTTTGGGTTTTCTCACCACAGCACCTGGGTGCTCCCCGCATGAAGGTGTCTGCTCCTGACAACCCCTGTGATGGCACTTGTTGCCAGATGTTGCATTGCAGCCCTGCTGTACCACTGGACTTTGATATCCTAAAAATACATGCACTGCTGGTCTTAACAAGCAGTATTGCTTCTCAAATGACAGTTTGTGGTCATTCCTCATTGCACTATATTGCACTATAACAGTTGGCAAAATTGCTATTGATTGCTCTACCTACCGGACTACCACTCATTGTCACCCTGATGGTAACGACAGCCTGGTAGAGCACCTTAGTCCTCTGTGAATAACTTTTATTCTGCTCCTTTGGTTCTTCATTCATTCAGTGTAAAGACCAGCACCCTCCCTCGTCAGTGCTGAGTTGTCCTCCTCAGCCCAACATGCTTACATAGAGTGAAGCGTTTGATGTACTGCACCTCCTGGAAGAAATATCAGATCTTTGGAGCAGAGATAGTACCTTTCACCCCACCTTTTATTTATTGTGTGGCAACGCTACTTCCATGCAGGCATTGCAGTGTTCTTTAAAATGCAGAAATGTGAGTTTCCTTTCAGACCTTTCAGAGTCAGGAATATGCTCCAGGGAAAGCAGATGTCTCACAAGGAGTGCAAGGCACAGGGAGCACTGTGATTACGCAGGTTTCAATCCCAGGTATCTTGGACTCTGAACTGGTTCACCCAAGTCCTGAATAGGAAATAAGAATTACAGAAGCACCATGCCAAGTGGAACACTTTAATTCTCTTAAATATCCTCCTGCTGTGCCTGTGCATTTCACTTCTTTATTAAGCTTTTCTCAAAATTAGCAAGGTGAAATAAAATTGGAATGTGGAAGTTAACTGAAAGATGATGGATAACAAAAGAAATCTCAAATAACAGGTTGTCCTTTTTCATCTTCATGGAATAATGTCTTCCCTGTAACACCCTCGTGGTGAAGGTGAGGGGTCATTTTTTCCCTCATTTCCACAAAGATAGGCAGAAAAGCATAGATAAAGCCCTTTTCCACAGCTACAGTGAAGCACAAGTTTGGGGGTTTCTGAAGCTAGCTTAAAGTAACGTCCTTTATGGGAAGAGAGTTGTTGGCTGCGTTATCAAGTACCACACAGAATGGTGGAAAGAAATAAACTGTGAACTGTGAATTACGTGTTACCTGTCACATCCAGACCACATATTCAGGCAGTTCTTTAGCTTACCAATTGCTTCCTGAAAGGTCAAAATTAAGCTGGATATTCCCCACCACCACCACTACCTTTGCAGTAATATTACAAATTTCAGTGTGATTTAAGGGGCTCTAGCCCTGCTCTCTGCAGGTTTAGGATGCAAAATTACAATATTTTTTCTTTTATATGCCAATTATATTATGAGTAACATTGGTGTAGTGACACTATTGTTGAAACACAGGTATGACAACTTCTACTGGAAGGTCTCAGGGCTACAGACTCAGTTATCAGGCATTTACATTACCCAGGGGAAAGTAACTACAAATGAAGAAGCATGAGTAGCATTAGGGACAAGATGAGAAGAAAAGCCTCTACTCTTCATTGCATTCTCAGCTGCTGACTTCCAGCAGCACCCATGCTCAGGGATCACTCCCTGGGGCTCCATGGCATGTGGGAGCAAGAAAGATGTCTGAGGATACATCCTTCAGAGAAACAGCAAGGAGGGGTTTGGGACTGCAAGTATAATAAGCTGAACTCGCCTTTGCTAAACCTGTACAACTTCCTCAAATCTCAATGGGTTACACAAGCGTGAAAGGAAGCTAAGCGTTGCACTTTACACATTAGCACTGAAATTTGTTGCTCTGGGAGAAACCTGTAGAAAGTGATGATTAGACAAGGTATAAAGCCTATTTTGAAAAGAGAGGGATTTTTGAAAGCTAGGCTAGAGGTTACTACAAATGAGAGTGGTACTGAGATGCAATAGCTATGGAAAGAAAAGCCAAAGATGTGATAAAAGAAGATAGATGTACAGTAGAAAGCTGACTCCTAAAATAGTGCCACATGAGGAGGTTAAGAATACTTTACTGCACAACTAAAGTTACAAAGGATAAGGGAAAAGCAGCTTAGCATACTTCAAGTCAAAGCTAAAGATGGTGTCCATGATCACAAATGATATCAGTCCTCAATGGAAATAAGATTTAGTGGAGATTTTGAATAGGTCTGCTCTGGAGCATTCTGCTGAAATAAGCACAGAAAAAAAAATAAAATAAAAATAAAAATCAGGTTGTCCTGTTTTTTGTGTGTGTGTTTTTTTTTTTCAGAGGTGCTCCTGTCTTTGTACAGAAAAGTGCTCCTTGTCCTTCCTCAGATTGTTATTGTCTGTCATTGGCCACTGCCATTTACAAAGCAGCATGTTTCTCTTAAGTGCTTTTTGTTCGCAGAGCACCTTGAACCTAAAAGAAACAGAAGCCTGTAGAAAGCTAATGGAAGTTTCAGGTGCTCAACACCTGTGAAGAGAAGGCTCTGGTTTTCTAGTTTCTCTCAACTTCCCTTTAAGCTATCTTTAATAAAAACATAATGTTGAATTGTTCACTCTAATATTCATTTCACATGCACATACAGAGCCTTGGTTCAGCCACAGTTCTCACCTTTTGTTTCTAATGTTTGTGATACAGCACTTTATTTCTGTTTCAGAAAGCTGAGAGGCAAAAGTGAGACTATCTGCAACAACACAGAAAAGACAGGAATGTTAAAACCTGTAAGACAGATTCAAAATAGACAGTCACCTGATGCCTGCTCCATTCCTGGATTTATGCTGAAATACTGGGGAGAGTGTCCATGCATTTGTTGAATGCATAAAATCTGTGAGGCTGTCTATCACGTGGGAATCAGTCAGGAAGTCTGGAGCAAGGATACCCATAATTATGCCGTCAAAAGGCTTGCAATAAGTAGCAGAATATTTTATTTGCCGTCAATCCTACAAAAAGTCTTTTATAACACCTGTGTCAGCAGATTCCAGGTCCCAAGAGGTGCCACTTTTTGAAGGCAGCAGAGAATTCAGAAAGAATTTGTGGTGTGCTTGCCAGGTACATTCAGTGGAAAACCTCACTGGTTTAATGAAGTTAGAGGTGGCAGAGGACATCTCAGTTTTGCCTGGGTTGGAGGCACTAATTGTCTCTCCAGGCGAGTCAGACTTTCACACTAATTGATGCTTAGTTAATTTTCATTTTTAGTGACTCCTGTTGTCTATTACTTTTGTTTCAACAGTATCTAAACACTTTGGTCAACCCCTTCCCACTCCAGTGCTCTACAGTGTGCAAACACCTAAGAAAAGACACCTCCCAGCTGACACAGAAAGTCTGGGAGAGGCACCAGACCATAAAGGTGATTCCTGCCACCTAGCAAAGACCTGAGCCAAAACCTGCACACAGGGATACCATCAGTATTTGCCACCTGAGCTTCATCCCGTGAGCTGCAGCTCCATGATGCACCTCCACAACCTCTGAGTGCTAGCTGGCTAACACCTCAGGAGCATACATTCCTCTGTATGTCACATCCTTCTGCATGTCCAGCTCTGGAAATAGCCCAAAGGGAACCCAAAGGAAGGGTTTCCCAAAGGGAACCCAAAGGAAGCCCAAAGTTTCTGCTTCTTTATATTTCCAAATTACCCGTGCCTTCTGAGATGCTTTACCACAGCAGAACACTCTTACACAGTCACCATGCAATAGCCAGAAAGTCCAGCTACCAGCACTATTTACTGGAACGATGCTTTTGATGCAGAAGACTTTTTTTGCCTCTTCTCTGTCTGATATTGGAAACTGCATCCATATGAATAAGCAGAGATTGTTCTCTGGCCCTGAGGCCACTGGCACAGCACCACTCTCATTCATACACCTAAACTTTTCCAGAACATGGAGCTTCATGTGACCTGCAGTTGTGTTTGTCCTCAGCCTGTGCTAACCCTTGGGCTGTGTCTGAAACCTGGGGGATGCTAACTGGCACAGGCCAAAACCACATCAGGGACCTTGCTAAGCAACTTCCACTACAGATGATCCCGGGCCAACACACAGACCCATGCCCGAGCCTGTCTTCCTTTGCTAGTGTAGACAAAGCCATATGATGTCACTTTGTGAACCTTCTGATTCTGCTGTGGTCATGCATGAGAGTGGCTTGAAAATCTGAGCCCTCCATTTTGGTGACTGTAAATCGAAGTATCCCACCTGATCTCAAAGAAGTTAAGAAGAAGTTGAAAAATGCAGCTTACTATTTGTATTCAGAGGACCTGCAGCTCTTTTAAGTTAATCTGTTTTTCCTGCCTCAATATAGCACTCTGAGTTCAACAGTATCTAATTCAACTAATTGTGTCATAAAACGTCTCTTATGACAATTTGTAGTTATGATGCAATTATCTTAATTTTGTCTCTGATGAGCCTGTTTCATCGATCAAGGTTTTGATCAATTGTATCTTTGCCTAAAAAGAAAAAAAAAAACAGTCATGCCTTGCTGAAGCTTTTTCCACTCACTGTTTCTTATGGTGCCTGCTCACTGGAGCTCTGTAAGTGATATGTGAAGCAAAAGATTCTGCTTGTCAGCCTGTTTCACAGATCCACTGAAAATAAACACATCAGACGCTGAGCTGAGCTAATGGAACGCTTGCTTCTGGATGCTCATTTTTGTGTCAGGTTAATGTCGTGCCCCTGCATGTACCATCTGGAGAGGGGAAAGAAAGATTTGATCAAAAATAAAAATAGCTGGTTTAGGTTTAAGTTTTTCTTTTGTACTGTGAAGTGCAGGAAAGGAAAATGAAAGGGCGTCATTTGCTGTGACCACTGAATAGAATAAGAGCTGTGAATGCCAGCAGGCCTGTTTCTCACCCATGAATCCAGTGCTTCATTTGCTTGGGGGGGAAAAAGCTCTGCACACCTTTGCTCTGAACCTCAGCAGTGCTTCTCAGTATAAACAATAGCTCATATCGTTGAGGAGGTTTATCGAGAAAGTTATGTCAGTAATGATGGGGATTTTCAGCTGGCATTCCCCAGCATTTGTGAAGCATTCGCTGCCCGTAAGTGTGTTGATAAGCTGCTCACTGATTAGAATATTCTATCTGCAGTGAAATCGGGCTCCTGTTTCTCTGACATGTCTCCTCTGTGTCTTAAAAATACCACTAGCACATCAACAGCTTATCACAGGAAGCTATATGAATTCAGAACATGATTCTCTTGCAAGATCGTTCAGGTTAGGTGTCAGCCTAGACTGAAAAAACAAGGCACTAGCAAGAGGTGAACATAACAAGCATATCTCATAATCTTTCGGTGTTATAGCCCTCATTCTCTCATTCCTGCGCTTTTTGAATATTTGTTGCCTACATTATGCTGGTGTCTGCTTTTGACTGTAGGCTCCTCAGGGCAAGTGTGTCTTTGTGTCAGTAATACACTACCCACTAATGGTACTGCATAGGCAGTAATGAGTGAGACCATTACAAGCAGCTGCAAATACAAATAATAGCAATAGTCTGGGTGCTCTGCTCAGTGTCTAGATGCTTAAAAGAGGAAATGAATCACCTGATTGCTCATCTGAATAATCACACAGGGGACCTGTATGTTTAACAAGTGTAACGCTAATCCACCCGCAGTCATGCAGGAGTCTCTGCCATCCCAATGATGGTGTCTAATGACAGAAGAGCTGTGAATGACTGCAGTGATGACTCCTGAGTGGAAAGCTGCTATGCCTAAAATAACCAGTGCCATTTGGGTTCACTCGGACATCGTGCTGGAGACTGCCAGCCTCTTGGAAAAAACCTCACTGCTCTTTCTCTTAGCAGGTGTGGGGAAGGCAAAGAAGAAAAGGATGTGCATACAAACACACACTCAGCACTTGATGATGTAGCTTTCCATTGCAAAGATAACACGTTGCCAGTGTTGAAGACCATACCTCAGGGGCTAACAGCTGCTTGCTGCTAGGGCTCTCATTCAGTTTTTAAAAGCTCTTTTAAAATTGGTAGAATTTTGCTTCCAAATATGAAGCTGTCATAATATCTTCGCTAAGTGAGGGGCAGTGTCTAGCAACTGAGCTTTCTTGTGTTGTCTTAACAGCAAATGTCTTCATGTACAAATCTTGTTAAAACATATGGAAAACACTCATTTTAACCACTTACATGTTTAAAAACTCTGAATTTGCCACTTGTGTACAGAAAAACAGATTGGCACAACCAGATACCTATGGTTCCAGTTTATCTGCTGTATTTTATCTGATATTTTTAACATAATTTATGCCAATTTGGATATATCCAAATTCTCTGAAGCCCCTAGGGTGAGGATTTACCTCCTCCTTTACTTTTAAGGGCATATAAATCCTAACTGAGGTATGTGAAATAGCCATGGGGTTATGCTGTGACTCAGATAATCCCTGCTTGTCTTTTGCTTCAAGCAGAGAGATCTTGGGCCAGACTGGGAAGCAGAGAAGAGGATTTCCCTTGCCAGACCAGCAGGGACAGCCACCATGCAACAATAATATTGAGCAAACTCCCTTCTTTTAGCACGGTCTGTGCAGAGGCCTGATGCCTTCTCCCTCCTCTAGCCAGTGATATGAGGGACCCACACAGCAAAGGAAGAGATGTTAAAATATCTTCAGTATTTTGTTTTTTCCCCAGACTGCTCAGGCCACAATTTCCAAAAACTGCAATATGAATTTTGACTATGTAAAATATTAAGGCCCTGTCCCATCACTATTTGTATGCACATTAAAGCACTTGTGCAGGAAAAACTATTAACAGATAGTATCTCAAAGCCATTTTTAAATTAGCGATTCTGTTTTTGAAACACTTTTAAATTGGCTCTGTTTTAGTGTCATGAAGATAAAAACCTTTGCAAAAGTTTGTTCTGTGAAAAGTTTGTTCAATTTAGCTAAGGAAACCTTAGAGCTTTGTGTATTTATTAATGGTAAGCACATGTAACTGCAACAGAGGTATTGTGAACAACATCAGTATACCCTAAAGCAATTTAGTTCAGGCCAAAGCAGGGGGAGAAGTCATCTCTATCTGATCTTTAAACTTCTTTTGTGGGAATAAAACTAAAAGGCCTTGACTGCACAACACACTTAACATGCTCGGACTGGCAGCTATCTCTTTTCTCAAAGCTTTTCTTTCACCCTGTGGCCATAAGAAGAGATTCAGCTGTTCTCTCTGCACTTCTCTTACCTTGTCTGAGGTCTGGGAACTTCTGCCAGGAGTGGGAGTGGGCCAGGTATAAATGAGACTCCTGACAATCAATCACTTTCTTGTTGTCTTTCTTTTTGATTGTAAGATCAAGGACATCTTTCCATTAATTAAACCTGCATTTGAATAAAAGAAATCCTTTTATTCTCCAGAAGGCAGAAGGCTACATCCACACAGGCATTGAAATGTTGCTCCCAAAACTCAGGTCTTTGTAAGCCTCATTTCCTTTACTCTGGAAGCACCTGGAAGCTGTAGCTCTCACTCATCTTTTTCTCGACCAGTGTCTGATTCTGGTTCTTTCCAGAGAAGCCTCTCTCCTAGCCCTGGTGAGCAGCTCAGCTCCGTCTCAGACAGGAGTGCGGCTGGGACCCCGAAACCAGAGGCTGTGCTTTTCTGCAGGCTTGCTGCAGCAGGGTTCCCAGAGGTGCTTTTGCTACGAACACCAGCACCCCTTTTCAGGGAATCAGCTGGGATGGTGCACTTACTCCCCTGTATCATTGCACTGCCCAGCAGCACCAGCGCTGCTCTAACCACAGGACCTTTGGACTGTCTCCTGGGCTGTGTTTGGACTCATTCTGGGCAAGTTCTGCTTGCACAGAATAACCAAGATCTTGTTAAAAATGAGAGGTGGAAAGGGGGCACTAGGTGCTCAGTCTGTATGCTTTAGCTCTCCTTTGAAAGCAGAAAAGATGTGGTCTGAGGACCCAGTTAGTGATGAAGTATTTTACAGTCAGCAACCAAGAAAAGCTTGGGAGCAAGCTACCCAGAGTTCAGTAGCTTTAGTGCACCCTTCACAAACAAGGGAGACTCAACAGCCTATCTCCAGAAAAGAAAAGCCTTTCTGAGCACTCAAGTCCAATAGATGAACAGAATTCAGGCAGGTGCACTATTTGTTAGTGTTCATTGTTGCCCATCTTCATCTTCTTACAGCAGAGAAGCTCCTTGGAAACAATCTCAAGGAAAGCACTTCTGTACATGTGCTGTTCAGGGAGTCTAACATGGATGTTGCAGATGCTACAAGGTGACTAGGAGTGAGGAAACACAATGTTTGTGCTGTGCTCCCCAAGCATCTCTTTTGGCACCAGAAGTACTTCCTGTAGCACCTTGAAAGATTGTCAATATTATGTCCATTTTCATGGTTTCTCCAACTTCGGTAAATGCTGGATGATATTTTTATTTTTCATTTTCCCTATTTGAGAAGGTAATAATTTCTACACTTACATGACCATCAGTATACATTGTTAGGTTAATATTCATGCAACGTGCATTCAGCAGGACAGTTATCTGAGCTCTGACACATTTCCATACACACAACGTTCATTTTTAAAAGAATAGAGGGCTTTTAGCTTGAATCTCATTGAATCAAAATTACTTAGCTACAAAAAATGGATAACATATTTCAGAAAATGTAATTGCAATTGCAAAACTATTTACAAAAAACTAGAACTGGGTTTAATTTTCACAATGACTCCATCACTTTACCACTTGTTTTGTGAATTGTTGGCAAACAATATAGAAGTTTTTTTCACCTCAATGTAATTCACTGCTAGAATTTATTTGTCATATAATTTAAGTGTATATTCTTGATTTATAGTTTGTTCAAGAGAAATTTACAGCAGTAGTCAACATTCTTTGTTGAGCAGTGTTGGTTAATATTGATTGATAACACATATCAAATGATAGTTTTCTGTTCCCTGATTAGATGACACTGTTATAGTAAGAGTTTTCCAATGCCAGTTCTAATGCTTTTTAATTCCAAAATTACTTTTGATGAGAATTCTCTTGTAATCATTCAAAATGTCACTTGTTTCACCTATCACTCTTGCTAAGATATATCATATTCAAACAAGGAAAATAAAAAGGGAGCAAACACATCTGAAACAAATGAATGCTAATGGAATTTGCTGAAATTTTCACCTCTACTAAAACAAACTTCTTCACATCAGTGTACACACTCACAGAGTTCCTGAATTCTGGATTTGATAAGTCTCCCAGAAACATATCTCTGTGGAGAACAGCTTCCCCTTTAACTCTTTAGAAAGGGGTATTTATAAGTGGAATTATTTATGAACATAATGAAGCTGATATAAACCAGACCTCCAAGTTTTCACCCAGGGGCAGATGTGAAAACCGTCCCTTTATGTCAAATGCTAGATCAAACCCTCAGCGGGAATTGGGAGAGAGGTCTGATTCTGGTGCAGACACAGCTGAAACTCCAATAAATCAAGCCGGCTCAGGGAGTTTGAGCCCAGCCTGGCAGTAACCGCATGAGAGAAACCAATGCAAGCGCAAGCTGATGCAAAGTGAAACATCTTGTGCTGGCTTCTCCAGGGAGGCGAGCTGGGTGGGGGGGAAGAAGGCCTGTCACGTCACAGGCGAACGATGTGCCCATTGTATGGGCTTTAGCTTCCATTTCTTGTCCTTACCGAGGTGCTTCTCCCTGCAGGCCGCCCCTCGCAGCCAGGAGCGCTCCAGAGCTGACCAGGGCCTCGCTGAAGCTGGGTGCCTGGCTCCTCACGAGTGTCTCATCCCCACAAACAGGAGAGCTCTGACACATTCAGATGAGGTTTCTCAGCTCTTCTGGGCTTTTTGTAGTGTGAAGCACCACACAGAAACATGTTATTTTGGCTTTTTTTTTAGGCTCTGTGGTTTTGCTTGCCTTGCTGGATTCAGTTTGTGCTAACAAACAGATTTTTGACTGCCAGCTGTGAGAAGCCCCACACTGATTTCGGAGTGAGGGCCTCATAAGGTCCTCATAAAGTTGACTCTAAAAGGTGATTTAATAACTGACCTGGTTTGCATGTTTGTATGACCAGGAGGGAATTTTCACCAAATCACAGAATTGTTAAGGTTGGAAGGGACCTCTGGATGTCATCTGGTCCAACCCCACCAGGTTTTTTTTGTTTGCTTGTTTTTTTTTTTTTGTTTTTTTTTGTTTGTTTTTTGTTTTTTTTGTTTTTTAAATAAACAGGGTCTTTACCAATAGATTGAGTGGAGACAGTCTGGGGAAACTGTGGTCCCATAATGCAGCGTAGTAACCTGATCACATTGAGTCCTGAGCAGCTCTTCCACTTCTGGAGCTGGAATGGAAGTACCCAGTGCTGATGGGGTGGTGGAGCTGCAGAAGGCAGCACCACTATGAAGAACCAAGGTGTCTCCCCCTCTTCTACCCTTCACGCTGGGTATTGCAGCCCCATTGCCACAGGCAGCAGCTGGTGCACAGGACTGGACCAGACTGGCACAGGGTCATTCAGGGACAAGCGGCATAGGAGCCCTGTCAGAAACATGCATACCATTTCTCCTCAGGGCTGGGGATGAACCTGCCTGAGTCCAGATGCTGGACTTTGTCAGATAATGATGCTGGGCTAAGAGTGGGGCATCAACAAGCAAAGCGTGGGAGGAAAGCAGCGTGTGAAAGTGCAGTCACTTTTTGGTCAGTCAGGCAGCTAAGAAGAGACAGATAAAAGACTACCGGAGGTTACTGTGTAGGCAGATGTTCCATATGTTATTTGTACAGCTGAGCCATTGATTTGCTGCTTCTGGTGTTTTGTTGTTGTTGGTGGTGGTGGTGGTGGGTTTTTTTCCTAAATTAATGTTCTTTCCCTCCTCCTGTTAAAACAGTTTTTGTTTCAAACACAGGCTCATCATTCACAAAGGGGAAAGTGCAGTTTCTCCAGGGACACCAAAGAAGATATTTCTGAATTTGGATGTTAGACTGAAAGCAATTGCTAACTTTTTGAGGCCAGCCCTAAGCTGCTGCTGCATAGGTTACCTTTGTCATTCAGCCAGGGTCATCCTCCTAGTGGAGAGACTCCTGCACCAGATTATTCCAAAAAGCCTGATTGGATGTAGAAAAAGTGCCAATATCCAAGGATTTCCATGTGCTATGCTAGAAGCCATATGCTGTGGTCGTCTCCATGCAACAGTTCGCTGCCCCTTTATAGCCCTTTTTGCTTAAGAAACCTGTTATCATGGGCTTCCTCCTTCAACCATCATGAGCTTTCTGCCAAACTTGTCCTTGTTCTTGACTCTAGGCCATGGCTTTTTGCCCCTCTAGCAAACTTCTTAAACAGCTCCTGATTTTCAAGTATATTTTCTGACTTGCATACACCCTCCAGTCAGTTTTTCTTAATATTCCTTAATGATGAGAAATTCAATTCTGCGAAGCTCCAAATATAAATATTACTAGTTAGACTGTCCTTTGTTTGTGCATAATGAAAGTAACCAAACCATATAAGCCCTAGGCAATCAACAGCTTGTAGTTCTGGAATTAATCTATTGTTATCTGTTGGAATGAGGCACCAAACACATAGCTGTCAAGTGCAATCTCCTTTTGTGCAGAGGAAAAAAAATCTTTTAAATCACTAAAACTCGTACTGTTTTACTACCAGCTGCATGAGATATTCCAAACTTTAGTTCCCCATAATAATGCAGTTTTCAATTTACAATACAGATAGATGCTTTACAAGTAATTCGTCCTACTTTCTGGTTTGATTCAGTGTTTTGCAGCAGACATCATCTCTTCCCATCAGTCCCCAACATCCCTTCTGGAGTTTGTAGTTAGCATATTTTCACAATCCTCCAGCCACTGATCACTTTAGAGGGGGTAGGATAATGCAGGGTGCTATCCCTCCCCCTCAATCCTTCCTAGGAGAACTGCAACCTGAGATTCAAAGATTTCATTCACCTGAATCACTCTGTTAACTCTCTGCAATAGCAGTTACATCAGACCTCCTTTCATCAGTGAGAATTTCCAATTTCTTTTGCACAAAACTATCCAGCTAGCATTAATGCATTAACTATTCAATTTCTTCTATTCCCAGTCAGCTCCACCACTGTTCAATACAAACGTGACTTCCTGAGACTGAACTACATTTTCCTTCCTTGTTTCCCTCTCCTTCATCTTTCACACCCTCCTAGTTGCTTCCCTGATTAGACTAACCCTTTCTTTCTATATTCTCCTGTCTAAGGGGAGAGTAGCACTGCAGCCCTGAGGCATGAGAGTTGCCATGGGAGAGCAATGTACAGCTTGATAGCTTGCATGGATGAGTTGCCCATGTCCCCACTTGCAGGTTTGGGAGGTTACAGGACAGCAAAGTGAGTGAATACTCTGTTAACATAGCACAAAGCTAATAACTGGGCTTTCCTGCTGATGCAGAAGGTTGTGCATGGCATATGTGGTATGCTGGACTATTCCACTGAGAGTAAAGCCATAAGAGTGTAGCATTTTTATCTGCATCCTTGGGAGAGTCTCCAGACCCAGAGGTCAGACTCTTAATTTTGGTAGGCAGTGAATGGGAAGAAAGGCAATGTCTCCAAGTCAGCTGCAGAAGTTTGTCCATTGTGCCCCAGGACATTGAGTCCCACTCTGCAGTGCTGGGCTGTCAGGAGCTGCCCCCGAGGCCACCAACACCATCTCTCTTCTCTATTTCCAGTCTTTGTAGTTTCTGCTCAGGAGTCCATGGGGGGAATTAATGTCATTCCTAATACTGCATTGCCCAGGGCTAAGCAGCCTCTTGCAAGATGATGCAAAATTATCAATTTGCAAATATACATTCAACTATAAACCACTTGTGGTTAGAAGGGTCCCCTGAGAAACTATGGAAAGCATGTAATGCCTTACATCCTGCATAAGCAGGCAGCAGGGGAGCTTGTAGGGAGCCCCAAGGCAGCTGTGTAGAGAGGGATCAGGGATTAATCACGAGAAGTGAAGGATAGTGGGACAGACCTGAGAGGAAGTGCGTGGGATTCAGTCCACCAGCCCTCTTCTGGGAGAAAAGGGCATTCCCTTCCTCACATTCTCGCCACCTTCCCCATGCAGAAGAGGGCAAAAAGGCTGCCTCCTCAGCAGATGCACATCAAGCCTATGGCAATCAAATCTTCCAGTCTGCAAATCCCAGAGGATGAGTGACATTTAGTGACACAAGCAGAGCAAGAATAAGCATGGAAGATGACAACTTCGTGTCTCTACACACAGCTTCTGTACGCTGGGGTCAAGAGGGTCTGTTTGGCTTCCTAGGAATCTCAGTCCTTCTCAGATCCCCAGAAAATTATGTTTTGGAGATTCCTGGGTAGGCTATCACACCCTCAAAAAGGCGATTCTTCAAAATGATACCCATATCTCTCTGTTTCCTTGGCTGTTACTCTATAGGTAGGGTGTGACCTAGACACAGCTAATGCCTAAGGGACATTATTGTTTGAGCTGTAGTGGTGGCACCTCAGACTCTGGGATTGAATCTGACTCTTTACATTCACAGAAACTTCCTCAAACTCTTCAGTGTTATTTTAAACTTTAGTTTAAAGGTTTATTTTAGACTTGCATTGAAAATATTTCAGCATGCAGGAATAAAAAATAAAATTCACTCAGTTCCCCTGTCCTGTCTGTGAATCAGCTTTTTCTCAGTGGGATTTTCAGAGCCTTACTCTGCTCTGCTCTCTGGTCACTTGACTGAAGCAGCTCCACAGCTTCACATTTACAGTTTCACTTCTTTAAATAGAGTTCCATTTACCTTTAATTAGCTTCACAGAAATACTGGAGTCTACTCTGAATGTACATAAGCAATGATATGTGGTAACCCCTCAGAAATATCCAGAAAATTGAGTAGAGAGGCCAATTTGGATAATGTAGACTGTGGATTTGGGGCCTTGATGGATGCATGCACTACAGTCAGTGGTATAGTAAATCGTCAGCCCACCATCAAATGGTTTTATATCCTATGATGGTTTCAGTTCCTGACATTGTGGGTGAACAGAAGCTTGTTATTATGGAAAGAAAATATCTTCATTTGGTGCATGTGTTGATAGTTCTTGAAAGATTCCCAATGAAGGCCCTAGCCTTCTCTCCGGGCAGCTTTATTTATTCAGCTGCTGTTTTCTGTGGTCTCTGAATTGGACGAGCAGAGAGGTGTCCAGCAGTTAATGTCTCCTAAGCTTTCTGAATGGATGAAAGTGTGGCTTTGTATCAATATAGACTGACAGCTGGAACTCCTGGGCTCCACTGCTTCCTGAAGGTGGTGAAACATAGGGGTCGAACAGGGAATCAACATTAAATTTAATTTTTACATCTGACAAGTCTGGATCTGTTGATCTGAGTGACTTCGTAGCTGATCACTCTCCTTTTCTGGGCATCAGATAATGGCAATAATAAGACACTTCTGAGGACACATGAATTAGCACCTACTCATCTTCCAGTAAAGCAACCTATTATGACTTCTGCTGTAGATGCTGAATTCTGCCCCACATCCTCATGAGATGCAACAGCTCTCAGGATGATCCACATAAGCACTTGGATTTCAGATCATCTTCAGAAGTTGGCTGCTAACAGACTACTCTCAGACTTAAGTGTAGAGCTGTTTGTTACTGCCCCGCCACAGAAAGCTTTAAATAAAAAGTGTACAAAATACACACATATCCTTGGGTACATGCAAAATAAATACAGAAAATATCTGACATTTTCATGGTAATAGAACATTACCATGGACATTAATAAGACACTCCATAATAAAATGACTGCTGTTGGTTAAAAACAGATTTTTTCTGTAACATTATCTTAGTATTTGATAATTCATTTTAAGAGAAAAATATGTCAAGTGAATTTGGATATGTTGGAAATTTGCATTTGAGCACCATTCTACATAGAAGTCCTTCCAAAGCCCTTGAATATAAATGAATCTAAGTTATTTCCATAACACGTTGAACCATTATGCCAATGAATGAAAAGCTCCTCCTAATGCTGCCAATTTATGTTCCAGATTGAATAACAGGAGAGTAATCATACTGCAAAAGTTTCCGAAATACTCACATACACGGTGCTGTATGTTGGCCTAGTTTAAAATGAATGTTACTTATTCTTGTGCAGATGAAACTGCACCTCACTGTAAATATTTCTGCAGTGATGGAGAAATTCTGTTAGGCACTTTATGATCACTCGTATGAGTCAGAACAGAGCCTGTTCCTGATTTTTCCCATCCAAAAGAACAATCCTATCAGTCTAACCAGCAAGTATTCTGAATATTTTTTTTTTTCAGAAATTACCTGTGACACCTTCAGTATGTTCCCTGATATAATGAGCAATAACATTGTCACTAGAAGCAACTTACGGATAGTGCTTCACATAATGCAGAGTTACATTTATTACGATTTTGTGAAACACTCCTATCCGTTAATTTAAAGTCAGGAAAGCTATTTAAAATATATCTCTATCTGAAATCATCTGCATTCTGAATTATTAGTTTTCTGAGAAACAATGTTAAGTCCAAACTTGTTTTACAGCCTTTGGGGCTATTCTAAGTCAGAACTTCAGCTCTGGTAAATCAGCTTAGTTTACTTGTAGGTGCCAGGGATGAAGAGAATATAGGGAACTTTGTTTATGTCTGCCAGCAGAAGACCAGATATACTATCTTGTGCTGCAACCTCAGCTCTGCTATACAGCTTAAGAAACTGGGATTAGGATTTTGTGAGTGTTAGGAGACTTGGGGATATGGCAACTTTCTAAACGTTTATTGATTAGTTCACTTTAACCTTCCTTCCTGCAGATTCTGTTTAAATTCCCAATAAATTTCTTTTCTCCATTAAATCTGGTTCTCTGCTGAGACATCATTTCTCTTCAGAGATTTATTTCACCTATTTGACTGTCACTTACTTTGTTGTTCATTCACTTTATTGCACTGTTTTCCATTTTTTTTTTCTATTAACATTAAGTCTGCAAAGCCTGGCACTCCAAACCCGTCCTTAATGACTCATTCCTGAGGTAAATGAGGAATCCTATGGTTTGGAAAGTCATCCGAGCAAGATACCAGAAGCTATTCCAAACTTACCACTTGAACATAATGTGATAAACTCTTCCACCAACTGCCTAAGGGAATGGGTATCTCCATTTCTGGGGGTCTGGTAGCACAGTGCAGGTTAAACACCTATCACATAACATTTACCCATTTCTTATAATTACCATAACAGGTGAGGTTACTAACTTTTTAAACAACCATTTTTGGGATCCCAGAAAGACTTCTTGGGCAAAGTGAGGAGGGTGAGAGGCTGAGAGCTAACAAATCCAGCAAAGGTTCTGCAACACAGCTCTCCCATACCACTTTTCGAGGCAGCTGCCCATCAGGCCAGTTCTTGTCTGTTGCTTCTGGGTGTGGAGTCACCTGTCTCGGCCATGCTGCCCTCAGTGTTTGACCATGAGTCCACTCTTTGCTGCATGTGGGAAGCTCTGTTCACTTTCTTCCAACACCTTTCTCCAGTTTCTGCCTGAACAGGAAGATGCCTATCGCCAAATCTCTCTTCTTTTCTCTTTAGGACAACGCCAGGGAATCAAGGCTACAAACAGGCTGTCCTCTCAAAGGGGGTAGGAGGAAACTCAGTTCTGCTTTCACACTAAGGCCTCCAGTAGCCAGTACTTTACCAAGAAGGACCTTCTCCTTCAGTCTCAAACAATCTTCTAATTTATCTTTGTATGCATAAATCTTTTGGCATAAATCTATCTTCATGGAAACTATCTTCTGTGGGCCAGATGGCCTTTGTGTGTATTTTAGCACTAGTGCCAACAATGTGGGGAACTGGACAGAAATGAAACTCCTTTTGACAACTCCTATCATTGCATTTTAATGATGTAAGGCTTCTAAAAAGGCATCTATGATCAGATGGAACAAGGTTGGTCAGAGTTTTCTGAAGAAAATAGGAGCATATTCATGACATCCGAACTATGCACAATCTATCATTGCTTCCAGCAGACTTTCAGAAAGGAAATTGAAAATTGACTTGGTTTTGTATAAAGATTTTTCAGCCAGCTTCATGCATTAGTCTCCAGGTTAGATCACCATCAAAAAAAAAACCAAAAAAACAAAACAAAAAAAAAGTAGCTATCAAGTGTTATAAATGTCTTAAATCTGGATAAAAATGTCTTGAAAAATATTTGGTTTTCCTAAACTTTAATATGTTTGAAAGGGGCAGATAGCAATTCTGATGGGTGAAAAAATAGTGAAATCAGAGAAAAAAAGGAATTAGAGCCCTGGAGGGTCTGATTTGTTAAAACCATTTCAGTTTAATCCTAAAATATCTAGATTAAGAGAAAAGGAATACAAGTAAGATATGATCAAGAATAACAAGAAGAGCATATTTGTTTAGGATATTATTCTATATATTTCCTTCAATTTAGCAATTTGTAAGTAACAAAATGGGCCCCATTTGCATTGATTCTCTGACCTGCAATGCAGCTATAAGGATACCTTTGAGATTTGTCTGTTCTCCTGGAGCTAATCTTCTGGCTTGATTCCTGACGTTTGTTGAGGAACATGATATCTATTGCATGATAAACACCACACAGAGGGTTTCCTTAGAAAGCTCTGTCTCAAAATAAAATAGTGACATTTTAAATGCCAAGGATTATCAACAGGTGGAAAATAATAAGTTAAGATATAACTCTGTTGGGATTTCTTTAATGCCTTTAATCCAGCAATGAAAATTCAGGACAGATGTGTATGGTTCAGTAAAAAAAAATGAGAAACCTGATTCTTTAGCAAAAAAATTAGGTCAATCCTTTCCACATGCCATTCTTCTTGAAGAATGTTTAATATCCATTTACTTGTTGTGCACAGAAATTTTCCAGAACCTGGAAAAAAATGTTCTTATTTCTAAACTGATACAAATTAGAATTACTAGGAATGCTATGAGGGAGCTTGTACTCGAGATCTGTTAACTGATGTCTTTACTGAAGAGGTCCAGAGAAGAGAATTAAAATTAGCCATAGACCTTCTGAACACCCGGCCAAATCAACCACCAAACCTTTGGAGATTTGTCTACTGCTATTTAAATATGACAAGGCCTGTAGTGGAAATACATATGAAAAGTAAATGTGAAAATAATAATAATTATTATTATAATTAACATCCAAATTAGTTATCTGAGCAGATTCATTAGAATCTGACTGAACTTGGAGAATAAATTAACTTCTCATGCCAAGCATTCTTAAGTCCATCCAGACATAGAGTGTAGACTTGTTGCAGGTCCAGTGTGGAGGAGCCCTCAGACCCCTACCCTTCACCCGTTTTCAGTCTGGACTAAAGGACTTCAGACTGCCAGGTGATGGCCTGGTTTCACCAAAACTGGTGGCAAAGCTCTCACTGACTTCTGTAAAGCCAAGGTTTCAGACCTGGGATCTCTGTCTATCACCATTTATGCACAACATAAACATGCACACACGCACACGTACACGCACACATGACTGCACTGACTTTGTGCAGAGCTTTTAGTGCTGCGGATCAGAACATTACTGGACAGGCAGCAAAATCCTTGGGTTTCTAGGGCAGCACATATCCTGAAGTCCAGAAAAAAAAAACAAAATATCCTGAAACTTTTGCTTTTGATTTGTGTTTCAACTAAAGCTAGGACCTGCCTCATTTCCTGGTTAAATTTTAAACTGAGAAGCTTGAAGGGCAACAGTATATCTGCATAAGAACTCAGGGCAGGGCTTGTCACAACAAGGATGGGAGTCCTTCTGCCCTGCAACAACCTCTCGCATCAGTCACTGCTCTGACTTCAGAGATGAGCCCCATTAGCATGCATTCCATCTGCACACATTTTATTTGTAGAAGTAATGTAGAAGCAGAAAATGCATAGGTTCTCTGCTTGGGGAAAGAAGAGAGTGTGCTGTTCAATGCATTCAAATTAGCCTGCCTTTATGGACAGAAGTCCTACTTGTGCAATAAAAGGCAGGGCATTTATCAATATTCCTCTTTCCTATTGCTATTCAATCCTTTATGAAACTCAGCCTGAAAACATCTGCTGAAACTTTCTTCCATTTACAATTTACCTGTTCTAAATAAAAAGGACTTTGGTTAGAACTAAACCATTTTCTTCTTTCTTTGTTAATACTTACTTTGCTTTCCAATTGCTGAAATCTGTCTGCAGCTCACTGCTTTCCTTTCTGAACATGTAGTTCCAAGACCTCCTTTTTTAACCAACGAAGATTCACCTGGGGACTGTCTCCTAGGAGATTTAGATGAAGATTTAAGCAGAACATCACATTTTAATCAGATTTATGCATTTCGCATACAAATAAATTTTCATGTAACAATGAAGGTCTTCATATTAATAAGAAAATGTATTAATGTTAAAATGGAAAATACTAGCACAAGAGGCTGGCAGACATTTAGATCCTATTAAAAATTAAAGCAATCAACAAGTTCACAGTTATTCCAGAGTGGGAATCTGATTTAAATAGAGTTTAGATCTAATGTGATACCACTAACATCATTATCTGCAAAATAAGCCAATGAGTAGTATTTATTTTATAAGACAATCCTGTACGAAACACTTTGGCCAGGTCAGTACAAAAACAACAAAATGAGCTACCCCTATATTTCTTGTTATTTAGTATTTTTATTGCTTTTGCTGGATTTTATTTCATTTTCAATTTTTGTCCTATTTGACAAAAATTTCTGTTAGGTACAAAAACCGTTCTGTTGGAAAAAATATTAAAATAGCATATATCTCTGGAAAAGGCACTAGAATTTTTGTTAGTATGAGGGTAATGAAGTTGCCATTATAGCTTTTTACCTGATTTTGTTATCTGTTTGTAGCTACAATCAGGTTAAAAAGGGATTTTGCTTTGAGCTGCCTGATTTTCCTCTCCAAAGTTGGCTCTCTGTGCCTGCTGCAGTTTGAAACAAAACCCTTTCTGAACAGGAATTCCAAATCTTCCAAATCGTATTAGGAAGGAAGAACTTGGTATCAAAAGGCCAAGCTGCCACTATTTCTTCCTGATGACTCTCATTTAACAGCCATTAAAATGCAAATAGAACTATGATTTTCAGATCACAAAATTAACATTAACAGCTGGAATGATTGATTAAAGGTCATGGCAACTGTATAACTTAATTTCCTATATAATTGTGTTCAGTTTTCTGCAGATTGTTTGGATTTCTGAATTAATTTTAGCTGTTACTGAACAGTGACAGGTGCATTTATTGGTCTCTCATTTTTGTTAATATCTTCCTGTGTGAATGATTCCCTTCTTTCCAGGAACCAGAAGAGTACCCAGAGGGGACACTCCAGAATTACTATCTTCAACTAACAGGTTTTGCAGCATATTAGCAGATCTCTCAGAAGTTTTTTATTGACCTGGACAAGACCAAAATGACAATTCATGTGTAGGTAACAAGTTGCTTCTCCAGGAGCTTTCTCATGCATGCATTTACAGAATGATATAAATATGGCACATAATTTCCCAAGAGGCTTTGAGCTCACTGCTCAGATCCTATGTGAACAGCCCATCTTAGATCTGGCCCACTTTAATGGATGAAATAAGCCATAGGTAGATCAACTTTCATTTTACTTTTGAGTCAAGTCATCAATAGGATGAGAAGGCAGCGTCTGCCTTCCTTAGACATGGAAAAATGAATGCTGTAATTCTTATTCTACAGCAAGAGTTGGAGTCATTTTTGAAAATCTCTCAGAGAAAGATCCACAAATACTCACCACCCACAAATGCAGCCAGAATTTCAGAAGAGTTCAGTCCAAGAGTTTGAGGGGTTTTTTTAAATCTATCTGCTTATTTCAGTGCTTACCTGGAAGCACATCTAAAAATCAGATCCCAGTGATAGATTCTAAGCATTTCTGAAAATACAACCCCAGTGAATATGACTTGAGGCCAGAGAGAGTCTAAGCTAGCGTAACTTGCACCTGATCTCACGCCCACATCCCAGCACAAACGCAACATCATCTCTGACACCTGCACCTCTCCCCAGCGAGAGCTCCGTTCACTGTCTTTGGTCACTCAGTCCCACGTCTGCCTGCTCAGATGCAGTGAGTCTACAGGGAGCCAGATGAGACTACCAAAAACTGCAGCATTTGAAAAGAACAGGAGAATGTGTCATTGTGAACACAGGGAAAGGCAAAGTGGAGTGGAGAAAAAACATGACATATTGTATTTTTTTTTTACTTCTCCTGTTACTGCAGGGGACAAACCACTGTTCAGGATCATTGAGACATTCACACCAGACAAACTGCTTGGTTTTCAAAGAATCCAAGGCAGTGCTGATGCCCCCACTCCTTTCCTGGAGCAACGAGTAGCTTCTGAGGCTTCTGCCCTTTCTACTGAAGTTTGCTACAGAGCATTGGAGAATGGTTTACGGTGCATAGGAGAGGCAAAGAGGCTGGGCCACGTGTGCCTGCAGGCAACTTCCGATCTTGTCCTTTTGAGTCCTAGGCTTTTGAGACCTGTGTTTTCCTGACCAACTCACTCTACAAAAAGCAGATCTCAAATATGTGCATTGGGGCGGGGAGTGTTCCAAAAGCTAAGCAGCCCTCCATGTAGGAGAAGGCACCAGGTTTTTACTTTTTCATCCTCCCACAACCCTTCACGTGTGAAGGTTTAGCTGTAAAAATCCAAGCCACTTCAGCAAGAGGCCTAATTGTTGTTAAAATCAGGAAACAGAGAGCCTGAAATTACCCAGCTCAGGCAAATGAGAGCAAACAGGAATTGGAATGGTTCATTTTCCACAGGCAGACAAAAAGCCTGAAATGAAATTAGCCTTTAAAGTTTTGTCACAGGCGGCGGGATAATGACTCCTCTGCTGTTTAAATGAACTGAGTGTTCTCACAGCTAAAGTCTCATCTCGGAGCCACATAACTGCTCTCATAGTCATTATTCTCTGCTACCCGCATTCTGAGATGTCTCATACATGAGGGAGAGCAGAGTATCTTGACACGTATGAGATGAGGATTTTACCTTGTGGGTTTACAACTAGTACTTGTAAAAACCTGAACTTTTGCCCTTGAAATTCTTTGTTTGTCAGTCAAATACAGATTGCATGAGGAGCATGACAAAAGCAGCCCCATAGCCATTGTCCGCAGAGCATTATCCCAGAACAGAAGGACTATCTCTAGTGAGGAGAAGGCAATTATTTTCAGGCACACTAAGTCTTGATTTCTATAGTAAAATTGCCAAAGGGGGGCATCAATATAAGTTATAATGGACTTGACTGCTCCCACATCCCATCTTTTACATATGCTATTCAACAGCTGTCAGATGGAGTCCTTTTGGGTTATACAACATTATCATGGACAAAACAGCCCCTCTTCATGTGAAATTCAAATAAATCAGTCACATTTTTCAGGATTTCATTAACATATAGAGAATTCTGCCCTTTAAAAAATTAAATGCTATTGTCCTACTTGCTTTTCATTATGTAGCTGTCAGAGAATATTGGTAAAATACCACACTGGCTCTAACTTACATCAGTGTAGCTCTATAGATCTATCTCACATTACACAGGTTTTTTTTCCTCAAAAATGCATTGTCAAAATAACAGTTATTAGTATGTAGGGAAAATTGATCTGTATAAAAACAGCTTTGAGTTTGCAGAGTACTGCAGTGAGAGGACAAGTATTCATGCATGCATGGAAATACTTGGCAAAAATACATCTGTGAAAAACTGTTTTACTGGCTCAATAATGTTTTGCATGGAGTAAAAGAAAAAAAAAAAAAAAAAAAAACAGTGAGAGCACCAAAAAAAATGCCTGCAAAGAGATGGTTCAGGAACAAAGAAAAACTGACAGAAACTGTCAATTTGACAGTACTGACATGAGATCAGTACTGGATAGCACAGAATTTTCTCTAAGTGCAGAGCAATGCTTTGCCCAATATCAGTACAAATGTAAAATACAGTTTTTTTAATCATCCCAATTCGATGAAAACGTCCTTTTGGTTTAATCAGTCTAAAGAAATGATTCCTCATTTGCAAAAATGGTAAGGCTAAAATAATTCAAAAATGTGCAGTTATATATGTACTTGAACAACCTGAAGGAGTAATTAGCTGCTAGTAGAGCATTCTTGTGGGACTAGAAATATGGATGATTCAGACTCAGAAAGGGAAGATTTTAATATCCTAATCCTGATCCTGCACCTATGAAATCCAATAACCTTTTGATTAGCGTGTTGACAATGCTCCTTTTTCTTCAGTTACAGTTTTGCTAAGTTGCACTAGTAATGAGCCCTTGGCAAAAATGTTTCCTTCATTATTTACGTGCTAAGTAGCCATATTATTGAGATTCTCTGGATGGTTTTATTTCTGCAGGCACCTGCTTGCTTTGAAATGTCCTCCTCCCTTTGTTTTGCCAATATATTCAGTACCTGTAGGTTTTCCTTGTATGTAGGGGAAAGTTTTCATATGGCAGGCATTTGGATGGTTTAGATGTTTTATTGCTTTTCTTTAGCACCCTTACGTATTTCATTTTACTCCTGCAATATTGCTCCTTCTAATTGAATCTACAAGTCAGAAGTTTAAGTGCACTTCTAGTACACTTTATACATATTATCATCTTGTTGTTACTTGCTTTCAATTAAGATAAAAAGCCCGTATTTTGCATTGTTCGTATTGGTTTGTATTTCTGAAATTGTTCATATTTTCATTTAAGGTTTTGACACTCTTCTGAAAGCTGAAGCACCAGCTGAAGCCTCACAACTATTCCAGAAAGAAATGAAGGCTATAAAGTAGAAATAATTTGCCCAAATTCACAGACAAAGTGAGGATCAGATTTGAGATTAGATGCTCTGGTTTCCATCCCACCCCACTGAAGCCTGCAGATGATCTGCCATTGATTTCCTCTGTCATTTGACCAGGCTCTGATTTCATTGCTGTAATCTTGCTAGGGGTTATGAACTTCATTCGTTTCTAACACTGCAGTTTGTGAATGCCTGTGTTATGAGATTCTTCAATTACTAGGCATAAATAAATAAATAAATAAAATGATCCTTGTACAGATGGAAACAACCCCGTCTTAAATGGAGGGTACTGCAACCACATTGTGTAATGTAGGAGTGTGCATTTTGCTAGCCACTGCTAGCTGAGGCTGCTGAATCTCATTCGCTTTGCTGCTTATTCCAAGGCTGATCCTGCATCTGAGTGCCAAACTACTCTTACAAGTAGAGAATATGCTTACAATTTTTTCTCTTGTTATTATTTGACTATGTCTAGTTTTCTTGAATGTATGCATTACTTCACTATACCTTCCCCTAATTCCTTGTCTGCTGTTTATGTTGGAGTAATCCAGAGAAGGGATTCACTGTTTGAAATGTCATGTTCCAACTCTTTTAATTGAGCATATTGTTTTCTTGGCATCTTTTTATGCCCTGATCACATATCATAACTTTTAGACCAGTATTTCTAGGTTAAAAGCTCAAACTTTTAAATTAAGGTTTTCTTTTTTTAATTACAAATTTATGAGTCAATTTATGAAAACTGTCAAAATACCAGCTTTCAATAAGCAATCTTACAAGTAAGTTAAGTGGTTGCAGTTTCAATTTTGAATGATTATTATACCTGGAAAGTTTTACACAGAGTCTAAAAGTAAGGGTGTTAATATACACAGAAAAGTTTTACGGATATTTACCCAACCCTCTTAGCTATATAAATTACCAAAGCCATTACTAGAGATGATAGATTTCCATGCTAGTGCTAAGACAGAGGACATTTTTTTTTTGCAGCAGATCCCTCTGCAGAATGAGTTATAGAACCATACCAAAAATATAACTGAATCTTTTGACATCACAGAAATGTGATTAGTGTGATTTGATTTCTCCCTTCTATCTAAAACAAAGCACTTGCAGAAGTTAGAGAAACTAAAAGCTTTATGCAGCCCTATCTTGAGGAATATATAGTGGTAACATTAAATCAGATTTTTCAGAGTGGTTCTTATAATTGGGAAAAGAATGTATTTCTGTGTGTGAGAGACAGGAAGAAAAGAGGGACATTCTGCAAACATTTTTCCCAAGGCCAGTAAAACACTTATGTTTTATGCTTATATCGTAACTTCTTTGAGGATCAGACTATCACTTAGTTGTATGCTTTCATTGTATTTTGAACACTGAAAGAATATTAAGGAATACTGTCACACAACCAGCTATTATTAACAATTATAACAAACAAAACCAAATTTGATTCATATGATTTGCCAATCTGACATCTTTGCTGTCAGTAAATATTCATGCAGTCAAGCTTCACTTCCACTGATGTTCAAAACGTTGATTTTCACCTTTGGATTCTGAGATATTCAGCAAACAAACAAACAAACAAACAAAAACACATTTAAGTTTCATTGTTATTATTTTCATTGATATGGTTGATTACCTCAGTCACTCAATCAGAAAGCAGAAACAATACATGTGACTTACATAATTAACACCAGGCTGGAAAGTAGTAAATATTTGCAACACCTCTTTGTGAGCTACTCCAATGCAGAAAAGATTTGCGGAAGAAGTTCTTGACTACTAAAAAAGTAGGAAAAGTGGAGCCCACTTACGCCCTTTTGTTCCCTCATCTTTCTCTGGATTAGAAATGCTGGTAGAGCTGGCCATAAAGTAGTCAATCACTCTTCTAATTTGCTTCAAATTTTTAAAACAACAGGGTTTCTCCAGGTTGCTTAATAAAGACTGAGCTCCCTAAGGACCCCGCAACTCACCCTTGCAATTGGCAAGGGCTAGGAGCCACTAAAGCTGTTTGAAAAGAGGCAGCTGCCGGCATCACATAACCTGCCATGACCAGCTGGTCCCTTTATACAAACAAGAGTGTCCCTTGGCAAAGCAATCCAATAGGCTCCAGGGTGTATGGCTGTATTTCAGCTGGTAGCTTTGAATGGGAAGAAAAAAAAAAAGTTACTGAGAGGAAAAGGTGCTGTGTATAAGCAGGTCTCACTTGTCCCCTCTCCAGTGTTGGTGGGTAAATGTTGCTTCAACCTTTCGGTGGAAATGAGAGGTGTTAATTGCAGGCATCAAAGGGCTGTCCCACTCTGGCTGCAAAGTCAGCATGGACTACATGCTGGTCTGAGGAGTGAACTGTCTTTGGAGCTCCTTAGCTGTGACTATAGTCACCGTGATCTCTTAATTTTCTCATGAGAAACATCTTAAACCTGTTTCTCTCTCCTGTGGGGCTCCTTCAGAACTGCTAACAAGGAGTGCAAATGTGTGATGATCAGCCTTTCCCCAGACACATCAAACTCTGGACAAGTTGATATAAAGGCAACACTTCAGTGGGAGCAATAAGACACCCAAAGATCCCCATTCTTATCGTCTGTCATAAAAATTATGCAAATACTAAAAGTAATGGAGGCAATAAGCAGTGTTGCTTGAATGGAAAACTCAGAAATATATGACAAGGAAAAGAAAGATGTAGAAGTTGACTGGACTGACTGAACAAGATTGTCCTTTTCCTGCTTAGAATTATCTTATTTTAAATGATATCACTCTAAAAATCCATAACCCCACAAGTAGGAAGATTAGCTGAGTTGCCCTAGAGAGTTCTCCAGGCAATCCCCAGTGTCTTCAAAAGACCAGTCCACAAATCCATTGTCAGCATCATTTTGTACAAAAAGATTGAAGAACCAAGAAGCCAATTCCTTAAACAAAGTACACTAATCAACAGAAGATTTGCATCTCAGTGACTTGCCTCAGACCACTCCTCAGACAAGCTAATGCTGGTAATGCAGAAGAAAACTTATTTCAATTTTATCAACATGCATTTTTACTTCTCTTTGTCCTGATCAATGGAAGCATTTTGTTTGTTTGTTTATGCAGCACAACAGGCATGTGGCACCTCACAGAAAAGCAAAATAGAATAAAAAGATTGAGATTCCTGCTTTGGGCTTCAGATCAAGACTTAAGAACTACTGGAGCACTACCCCATGGCTCTCCCAGGGCATCAATTCAAGTTCTGTTGCCACTTAAGCATCCAAAACAAGGCTATGACTGTGTATACTGAGTACGTCTAACACTAAGTTCTCCACAAAAACATTTTACTGACTATTCTGTTCTGAAAACAACCAGGCTTGTTGTAACAAACACATTTCTTGGACATGATACAGTAATTTTCCCTTCTTTCATATGAGAAATAGTTCCTTGGATCCCAAATAAAGCTTTCCTAAATATATGAACCTATTTTCTTGTTCTTTCTTCTCTTATCATCATTCATAAGTCATAATGTAACAGATGCTGTTCCCTGTAACTCCAGACTGAGAGATATTTTTCACTTTCACAACAATTTTTTAGATTCTGAAAATGCTGAAGCTGGTGATTTTAAACCTCCTACTTACTTTCAAAGTTGCTGAGGCTGCAGAATCAATCTCTGCAACGGTTACCTTCTTTAAGTCTCTCATACATCAGTAAAATAGATATAGTGTCCTCTTTATTCTGTTGTGTCTGGAATTAAGGTGGAAATTAGACTTTCTTATAGATTTACAGACAGATGAAGATCGTTTTCAAGATGCTGTCAAAGCTAAGAAATTGTACAATTCCACTGGGTGTTTAAGAGAAACCATTTACTAGATTAAAATGTAAGGGATAATTTTAAAAAATATGAACTGCTGAGTGGTAGCACAACTGGAGATTATGCCACTGCTGAAGGTATACTATAGCAAAATAAGATAGCAACCAGAACTCTTGTCTACTCCAAAAACTGGATGAGAACCTGCAACTGCAGTTTAAGCATGAGAGCAGCAGTGAGTGAGAGGGCACAACCATTTACCATTTGATTCTCTGACACTTTTGAGAGAAACTGCTTGATCCACCTTCTTCTTTCAAGCCAGTCAGAGGTTCTCTGCCACAGAAACATTTCTGTTGGTCGACTTTGCAAAATTTTGTGTGGACCAAAATAATGAAAGCAGGCAACGACAAAATAAAAGAGTTTAATGGATACTGCTGCAAGGTCATTAAAAGAAATGGATGAAAACATTTTGCTGGCAAATGGAGATGCATAAAATAGCTGTGAAAACCTTTGCCTTCTAGTAAAACACACAGTTGCTGCTGACAATATAACTAACCACAGAATTGTTCCCTGTCAGGCTTCAATACATTTCATCTTTGGTTTCCAAAATCCCAAAACATCTTCTCAATTTTATAAGTTTTCTAAGGAATCTTTCCCTTTTTTATTTCCCATGGGAAAAAAAAAATAAGCTTCTGCCAAAGTCTAAAATATTTTATATTTTCCACATTTAATTTCCAGTGCAACGGAATAAAATTAAAAGCCAGCTTCCTTGTGAACCCTTTCAAGCTTCTGTCTCTCTCTGCTTCCTGTTCTTGGTACAAAAGTACTGGTCTCATGGGATTTCCTGGGAAATTTGCCTCTGACCTTAGCAGGTGCTAGGTTTCACATTCCATCTCATTTGCTCCTTTGTTCATGAGCATTTTTGTCCTTCCCATCTTCTCACCAGGTGATCTTGTTCCTCTCACAGCTGTCACAAGACAGGGAAGGGATGTAATTCTGACATGCCCTCATTGCCCACAGCCTGAATTCCTGGTAAAAGAGACGAAAACCACCAGAAACATTTGCCTGTCCATATCACTCTGTCAATGAGCGGCAGATGGGGCAGAGTGCCTTGTGGTGGCATGTCACACATGAGGTAAAGGTGTAGAGTGGGCCAGAGGAGCAGCTTTGGAAGCTCTGAAGGACCACAGGTCTGGAGTCCTGCTGACACCATCAAGCCCTCACTCAGCATTGAAGCAAGGGAGTAGGGTTAGCACTTACCAGTGGCGCTGCCCTTCAGTTGCCTTTTCCATTAAAAGGTCTTTGTAGAAGATACTGGTGTCAACATCCCTGACCCCTGGAGGTATCGCACTTTGAGGAGAGAAGCACCTTTTACCTAAAGTAGCCAGGAGGGAAAACATCAGTCCTGAATTAAAAGAAAAACTGTCATCTAATCTCAATCTCTGTGCTGAGCTGATGAGACAACAGATGATGAAGCAAAGGAAGACATTTCTCTAATAGGTCAATTATTCCCTGATTGTCTTTCCCCACATTTCTTGAAGCTTCTCTTGAAACCTCAGTCACAGGGTAGCTGTCAGTTCCTGGAACAGTTGAATCTCCATCCTGACAGCCCTTGAGTCTACCCAGCCATACAAACACTCAGCACTAAACAGTATTTTAGGTCTTATGTGTCCTCCCATACATTCTTGTTCTTCCTTCTCACTTTCCTATTATTTGATGAGCTCTTGGATTTGATAATTATTATTCCTAAACAGATGTAAACACACGGAAAATTAGCAAATCTGATGTGGGGAAAGTATCAGGATATTGTCACATTCAATAGGAAGTAAATGCAGTCTCTCAAGTCATTAATATTGGGAAAAAAAAAAGTTAATAGCAACAAATTATATTATGATTTCTCTGCTTTTTCAAATCAGTCCATCTCCCTCACATCTAGTTAACCTCACGGCACAATGAAAGCTGTCACATTGAAGAACTCCAGTCTCATTTTATATTCTGTTTCACAGTGGTTTTGGACCACTTCTGTGTTTGGCCATGATGTACTACAGAAGGTTTCACTCTAAGAAATTCTGACTACTGCCTCTAAGAATATTTATAGTGGGACATTACTTTCCCAATGAAGTTTTAATTTTTTTTAATTCCAAAGGAAATACAGTGCTCATATCCAAAAGATTCTCATAAGTGAGCAAAAATGTTTTCTAGATATGTTATTTTAAGTGCTCTTTTTCTGTCTGCCCTAAAGTCACCCCCAAGTTTACTTGTGGAAGTACTGTTCTTCATTGTTCTTTGTGTTTCCTCAATTTCATTTTCTTACTGAGAGTTGATTATGTGTTTCTGCAGGGAGGGTATTTTAGAAATGTATTCTTTGATGACAGGAGAAAATTACTTTGTGTGCCTTACCACAAATAGTGGTGAAAATCTTACACTCTTTATTCAGTCAAAGTCCTGATGACTTCAGTAAGTGGTTTGATAAAAAGTAAAACCGAAGGTACTGTATTTTGTAAGTCTATCTAATCTGAGCCCACTACAACATACTGAAAGAAATCCAGTGTCAAGATAGAAGCTTGATGCTGAAGACTTAAATTTGCATGATTGGCTTCAAGCATATGCCTAGTTCATTCAGGAACTACTCATTACTCGAAGGGATACACAGGGACAGCTCTCATTCTGATTTGTACCCAAGTGTGTCAATATGCAGTCTGTCATGATTTAAGGTCCCAAAATAAAATATTCTATTTTGATCTAGATAGGCAACCTTTGATGTTTTTGAAAAAGAAAAGAGTTACTTAAATATTTAGTAGCACAAAGTATTTCTCTGTCTCTGCCAAAGAGGTCCTTTCTGATTTGGGGCAAGGCATTTAGACTAAAATGTTAACAGGTTATCACTATTTGTGTGCTCCCCATATACAGAACATGTAATGTGAATTCCTGGGGCCAGATTTGCATGCACAGCTGCAGCTGTATATTAGACCTATGGCCTGAACTCACTCATTTCAATAAAATCATACCCTTACAAAAATCAGGCCCTGGGTATTTTGAGAAGCTTATGCAAATAGCTGTTGAGTGCCACTGAGACTTACCCTTTCTGTATGACTGACCTACTACATCAGCCAAGAACCTGAGCTCCTAGGCCATCAACAGATGCTTGTTAACAAAAATTTCTTTATGATATACCCTGTAAAACACATTTGGCTAATGGGTTCAGGGTTTTAAAAATCTGCTTTAATTGCATGAACACGTATAGTTATTTTTAAAATATTTCCCTTTTTAAATAAGTGACTGAAATATATGCAAACAGATGAAAGTCCTGTCAAAACAGATATTCACACTCGGATGACTAACACTTGAAGCAACAGTTTTCCTTAGAGAAATGGTGACCTTATAAATGAATTTCAGTGACGCGAATGGTATCACTATGCTACTGCTAAGACTAGGTTAGATCATTTTCTCAGCAAGGTCTAGGCAACGTAACTCTAATTTATTTTCTGCCTTACTGTCTGGCCGTACCTTAGGTTTGCGTTATAACGGTTTATGTAGTTTTGTGGCATATCATCATTCATGATCAAAAAGGTGGAAGTGCCAAGTTTGAAATGGCTCGATCAAATACAGATTCACCTTCTGAATTTAGCTCTACACAGCAGCAAAGCAAGAGAAGTCACGCACTTCCCAGACAGAAGCTTGTGTACAGCATGAGAGTGCCTGTCAGTATCAGAGAAGGAAAATATAAGAGCACTTTAATTCTCTAAGAGAGCGATTGAGAAGTTAGGGAACACATTGTAAGACTAAACTGAGACCACTTGGAAGTGAAAATGATCTTCATGTGTAGTTCTAACCTTAGTTCTCTTCTGCAGAAATACTAGTCTTTCAGTCCTCCTCTCTGTGTACCTTTTTATCTGTCATGCAAAATCTGCTAGGAGCATTCTCTATGATCTTTAGAAGTAAAGCAGAAGATTCAAAGACTGCCAATATAGGAATGTGATCGGATTTCTCCCATCTAGAGGAACTATGAATTCTCTGAAGGCAGGTCTGAAAAGCTTGTTGCTCAAAATCAGTAGCAGAATAGAAAGTATATCCTTTCCTGGATGATCACAGCGTCAAGAAATAGCTCAAGACACAATCCTCCTCCAAAGGAGTTGGTTTCCTCAGACCCAGTAAACACCATATTAAACTGGCCCAGATAGGAAGAAATGCACTGTAAACATAATTCCCAGAATTACTACTGAAACCTGTACTGAAACAAGAAACAAACATTTTTGAATGATTTCCTAGGTATGGTGATTTCCTGTTTTCTTGCCTGACATATGACATACCTGTCAGGGATGTGCTGGCTAGCAATAGATAACTAAAGCAGCTATATAGAGAGGAACCTTTTGTAAGACAGTAACTGAATCAAAGTAAATAATATCATCAGTGATTTTTACTGTTTTCCTTCCTCACAATAAGTACTTCTAATGATCAGGATTTTTCAACTTTCTTATTTGATATTGTCTCCCAAAGTGTTACAATATTCTTTTGAAAATGGGGGGAAAAAGAAACAGTGGATGGATGCGACCTTAGTTCTCTAAGCATTCAGCATTTTCTTCATTTTCTTCACGAGCCATGTTGGTCAGCTGTAATTTGCCAGCCAAATCACCTGATTTGCATTGTGCTTGTTTTCTAGCCGAATCCAGGTGTGAGTGCTTCCAGCATGAATACTGACAGATGAACACAAAAAATTTGCTTCCTGAGAATACTTGCACCTGTCACTGTGTTACTTGTCACTAGGTTTTCATTTTCTGAAAATGTTCAGGAAAACTTGGATAGGTGAATTTCCACTGCAGGCAAGCATAAGGAAAGAAGCGTGAATTCAGCCAGAGGAACTTCACTTCACATTTTACCCAGTGAGCCTTTCAGCCCCAGCACATGATGTCCTCAGAGTCTTGAATTTCATAGGAAGTTTCACAGAGGAGACACTGCAAAATGTGGCAAAAAAAAAGTTAAGATATATCTTAACATCCAGCTGTCCGTGGATCTGAAACAAATGGATACCTTGCTTGAGTTATCTGAAATGTGAACAAAACATCTCTTTGCTACTCAGTGTGGGCTCACTATGTGAAAGAGGAATGATCTTTACTGAGAATTTCAGAGGTAAGGCCAAGATTGAGTTTATAATGGAAAACAAGTTTCGACCTTAGCTATGCAGAGCCAGTAGCCTCTCCATAATACAACTGTCAGTTCAATTTTTGTCAGCGATATAAACATGGAATTGAAATAAGTGTTAGACTAGGATTTGGATGAAAGTTTTAATCAGATGAGCACCTGCACTCCAAGTCTTATTAAGTCGCTGAAACTGACATTGTGTGTGAAACATTGCCATCCAGTGGCTGCTTGTACAATTTCCAACCCTTCAATTTGTGGAAGAGAAAAATGCTAGGGATTATGGCATTCCTCCTCTTCTGTTTTATGAAACCATAGTGGTCTCTGCGTTAGCACCACAACACTAGACAGAAAGCTCAAATACCAAGGGTCTTCAGTTCTTTCAAGTTGTATGCTTTTTAAACAAACATTACTTTCTCACAGCAATATATTGTATTGACATTTAAGTCTCAGAGAAAAAAAAAAAAAATCACTTCTGCATCTGTGGTGTATCTCCCAGGAGGGGAGTTTGCAACTGAGAGGTGAAAGCCCAACGGAGTCAAGTGGCAAGCCAAAGACCAGGCAGCCCAGATCCTGAAATTAGAATGTAACATTATCATGTTTCCAGATGAATGTCATTGCTCACTCCCCTTTATCGCATCCTGCCTGGGGTCCACCAGAGTTGCCTCATCCCAAAAGCTGCACCACTGTTTTTACCCTTTTATGGGGACTGAAACCTTTGGAAGCTCCTGGTAACTAATTATTTTGCTTTACCACAGGACATCTAGAGCATGGGCAGATATAGTGAATTTCCTCCTGCCACCTCAGGAATGTCACCCACATTCAACATAGAGCTGGAGGGACCACATTTGATCTTCATCTCTAGTAAGTCCTCTGGTCCTCTGCAGACCTATACTGGGATTTGCCAGGGGGGAGTTAGAGGCACAGCAGCAAAAATTCAACTGAGGGCTTAATTTCCTTGGAGAACACTGATAGTGTTTAACAAAAGCAGCAGCAGCAGTCACCTTTGCAAAGGAGGTGCTAATCCATAGGACATGAGATTGAGAACAGCTGTATTAGTTATTACTATGACTCAGTTCCTCTGAATCATGGCCCACACTGGGTGGAAATTAAGAAGCTCTGTTCCTGTCCCAGGTCTGTAAGCTGCCTGGGTCTACCTTCTTCTCTCCACATTCATCTGATATCCACCAGGTTGTGTAGATCTGTTCTCTCATCTTACACAGCCAGTATCACACTGCTATATCTGGAATCCCATGCCAACAAAGTCCTTGTCCACATTAAGGGAAACTGTTGCCCCCAAGTACAGCCATTATCTCACCAAGCTGCAAAGCAGTCCATGTAGTGTAAGACTAAAGCTTGTTTCTCAGATCTGGAGAAGAGTTCCTGCATTTGGATTAGATGGTACACATCCCAGAGGATGCAAGACCTTTGAGGGTAAATATTTGCCCTGTCTGTGGTATCAGGTTGAACTGTATATGACAGCTATGTTAAAGGTCACACTTATTACTAAAGATAGAAGGGTTAGCAAAAAAATATAGTTTATTTTATAAAAATAGAAGTAACTATTGGATTGCAACAATCAGGCAAATAAAACAAAGATATTAAAAGCTTTGAAACAGTTCTGTACTCTCGAGATCTTTGAAGTTTCTCCTTTTGGAGGTCTGCCCTAGCTAGCCAAACTCAGGAGCAATCTGACAGTCCTATTAAATGTTATCTTTGTGGAATCAATCAAAAGGACACTAAATAACATGTAGCTCTGGGACTGACTCGTGAAGCCTTACCCCCTCTGGTAAGTATGCCTGTAGATTATTCCGTTATGCACCTAAAGAGTCAAATTCACCAAGCAGTAACCCATTCCCTATATTCTACCCTAAAGAAGAGGAATCTGTGAGTCTCATTGTAAATCTCCAGAACATCAGAGGATTATAGTACTTAAACAAATCATCAGAGCTTTTCTAGGCTCTCTGCTTTCTTTGCTTTGCTAATTAACTTTTATGTAACTCATTGTATTACCTAGCTGCAACAGGGAGCTGGCACACTAATCCATCTGCAAGGTGACTCCTGTTGTGTGCTATGCAGATTGGGATATTGATATGCTGCTGTGGACTACAAGACATATCTGTTTCTGTCCCTTGTCTGTCATTTGTAGATACAAAGGGAGGAATGGCTCAGAATCTAACAAGAGAGCTTGATCCTACCATATCTCTAGACTAATGCGGGGAACAATAAGACTGGGATAACCATCCTCACTTAGACATTATGGTGATTGGCGTCGTTACAGTGTCTATGATTGATCTGTGCTTTGAGAGACTCCCTCAAATCAAAGCTCTAAATAGATATAGCCTTTGTGATTGTTAATTTTAAGACAGAATTCAGTACTTTTAAGCTCCTGTGCTTATCTTTGCTCTCTCTGCATTTGAATCTGTATAATCGAAGTCCCTTTGGGAGCTGTGACTTATTGCAGTCAAACTCACTGCAGTTATGGAGGCCCACAGAAACGATCAACACTTTTTCTTAAGTCCCCTAGACTTATTGTTGATGATCACTATAAATATTTTTCAGCAGGATTTATTCTGCTCTTAAAAAAAGGCAGGTGTTAGAGTTATTAGAAGTATGTCAAAAGTTTGCCAGTTAATACCAGCCTCGAGGTATGTTTACCAATGATAACACGAAAAATAAGAAAAAAAAAGTTCTATGGGAATTAGGATTTGTCAGTTATTTCAGAAAGTTTGGGATCATTTTGGGAAAACCAATTTTTAGAAGAGGAGGCTGTATTAAACTACCATTTCAGCAATCAGACTCTCTAAATCCAAAATGTAGGAAATCTTTCTTGCATGAAATAGTGTGTTTCAGTTTCTAGAGATATCTTTTACAGAGTCAGTCAAAGATTATAGAGTATGGTTGCCCTGGGATCTCCAGGTGACAGCAGAAGTGTGGACAAGTACTTTTAAACAGTCAGCTTCCACCTGCACAGACCCCCTGCAGCACCACAACTTTCTGCGTTCCTGCCATTTCCAACACACCATACAGAATAGGCACCTGAACCTCTTCCTTGCTTGTGCAGCACCCAGCATGCTCTTATGCCTGCCAAAGAAACAGAAGTAATAACAGATTTTAAAGCCTGTTTGTCATTACGTACAAATTATTCCCATATATATTATGTTCCATCAAAACATTACTGCATACTCNGAGTGTATTAAGCCAAAAAGATCTATGCACAGATTTGTAGTGGTGTTGAGTCTTCCTGCTGTGATTGCTACAGCAGTCTTTTGAGCAGCCCAAATTTTGTAACCAAATGGGGGAGGGAGTTAAAAGCCAACAAAATGTAAAGTAATTGTCTGGAAAGTTCCTAAGAGGGTTTTTGAGTGTAGATTTCCAAGAATGTGCTCTTTTACAGAAGGAAGTGATTTTTGCTGAGAGCAGTGAGTGTTGCTGATTTACTGAAGTTGATATTGGCTAGCTGCCTGGTTACAGTCCCAGGCACAGAATTATTTGCCTTCCAGGCCACCAGCATTAAGTCCTTCAGCTCATCTCTATTTACTTCAGACACAGCCCGGGAGGTAGGAAAATAGATGTAGGCTTTCAAAAAGGAGTCAGGCCATAGACACACTGGAGAAGTAATGGTTACATTCATGATGGTCCCAATTTTCACAGGACTGTTCCAGATCCTATATGCCCATGTCCTGATCCTATGAAAGCAGATACAGGGGAGTATTGCTGTGCCTCAGAGAGGAGTGGGCATCATGCAAGCAGCTCTGTGTAGGCTGTGCTTCTCATGGAACTGACCTGATAGTTCAAAAAACATTCACAACCACCACAGATATTAAAACGTCGTAACATGAAGGTATTCCTGCACACAGTGCAGTGGCCCATGTCAGCATGAGGACCTGATAACATCATGCACTGATACAGCTTCCCAGTTTGAAGAGGATTTTTTTGCATAGATAACCCTGCAGTTCTTCCTGGCATTCCCACTGTAGGCTTGGAAAGGACCTGATGACATTCCATACAGCCTCTTGCTATGCAGAGAAATGCATTTATGCAGCCTACTCTGAAAAATGTTGGTACAAGATAAAACATCCCTCAATAGTCTGTTCTAGAACATAAACAAATTTATAGTTTGATTTTTTTTCCTAAATATTTAGCCAAAGTAACATTTGCTGAAACTTCTGCTATTTTCCTGGGTCTGTGCTGTTGAGCAGAGAGCACGATGGGTCACTGTCCTCTTATAATAATCTTTTACATTTTGCAGGGTTGAAATGCTATTGGCATTACCTCTCCCCAGTCACAGTTATTGCTCTTCTGTAGGTGACAAATCCTTTCCTCTTTCATTTCTCACAGATAATGTTTTTTAAACACCTCTGATTATTTTTGCTGCTCTTTTTTGGAATGTCTTCCTTTCAAAGTGTGGCACTCTGACCTCTCCAAATGCTGTCACACCAGCACTGCAAAGAGTAAATTCTTCTCAGTTCTGTGACACTCTTGTTAATACATCCCAGAGGGAGATTGATTTGCTATGCAATGGTATCTTACTGACTGATTTTTTTCAGTTTGTGATCCAGTAAAAGCCACAGACCCTGTTCTGCAATTCTGCTATCTTGCCAGGCATTGGCCATTTCATGCTTGATTTTGCATTATTATCATCATCTACATTTCCTTCTACTAAACTTCATTTTGTTGATCTTAGATCCTCAGTTTCTCCAGTCATGCTGGCTATCCGGTTGGTACAGAGCCACCAAGTACAGTTGCAGTGCTTTCAACTGTAGAGACTGTGCTGGTCAGCAAGTGCCCCAGCACAGCAGGACCAAGGCTGGAGTGGAGATTTCCAGGATTAAGCTCCCTGGGTAAGGAAAGTCCCCACACAGACATGCAGAGGAGAAATAGCAGTAATGTCAGAGATGCAACATGTTCCATCCAATGTATTAGTTTCCTTTTGCTATACCTCTAACAGAGGAAAAAAAAAAAAAACTGATTTTTTCTGCTGGTAATGTTGCTCAAGTGCTTTGGTCTCTCAGGTATTAGCATCTGCCTGCTAACAAAGGGTTGGGGCCCATGCATACTCAGTAGGTCACTGAACCGACCCCTTTTAACTGGCAGCCTTCTGAAAGCAGTTCATGTGCTAATGCAAGGGAATGTCATAATCCAGGAAAGTCTTTGTAACCCAATGCACCTATCAGCTCTCAAAAGCACAGTTTGTTGTACTCGTGTGGTAGAATGGGCTGCTTTTAGAATACAACTGTTGTTAAGAATAATAGGTACCAAATTAGAGTTAATGTACAATGCCTTTTAAAAGGGTTTAAAACAGCAGATACATAAATTAAAAATAATACCTATGCCTGCATTCAGCTGATCTTTGGACTCTAGGAGAATGGAACTTCCACCAAAGAGCAACAACAGAGAAAAGATATTCTCAGATTTTGTGAAAAGACACAAACTGAATAATATTACAGTAATAGGCAGGAATTGGCCTACATTACTGTCCCAGTGGCCAAGCAATGCTGCTTAATGAAATCTCTGCGTATATACCAAGCCATAGCAAATGCCATGAATACTTCACAGGGTCTAAAGGAATGCTCTCTTTCTCCACTCCACAGGAAAAAAAAAGATACTGCTTACTTAGGAATTTATTACTTTTGAACCATATTCACAAGAAAACAAGGAGAAGTCTTTTTCCTCTTCTGCCTCATCCTATCCTCTTTGTATTGTCTTTAATAATAGCTATCTTCAGGCATGTCCTGTATATAAGTATTTGAACACTATGTGTTTGAACAAGGGAGTAAAGTATGCATTTTACAAAGACAACTTATAAAGTTATGCATAAATTTCCCTTCATTTATTAAACATCCAACAATTTAGTCTTCTTTGACTGTATGTTACACTGGCCTGAGATCCTACAACTGAAAAAACATCCAGAACAGCATTTTACTTTACCACAGAGTACATCCCTGTCATAAGCAGGGGGATTCCCAGCACCATCTCTGTTCCTCTTGACTTCCTTTCATTCACTGTCTAGGATAGACAGTAAAGTATCCATGCATAATACCATTTTACTTTTCATTTTCTGTAACATGTTATGGAGTCTGACTGTTGTTTGGGTCATAGACCAAATTCTCTACAGTTGATAGGAACTGAAATACTACTGAAGCTGAAGGAGAATACCTACTTTTAGACCAGCCAGGGGCTTGATACGCCCCATGAAACAGGGACTCAGATGCTTCTTCATATGCATGCTCTGCACAAACCCCATCACTGCTTCTAGTTAGATTGTGTATTAAGAATGGTATGAATTTTATTTTATGGATCAATCGTTATTAAAAATAATTACACAGCATTAGGCAGCAGCCACTTTCAAAAATGTCATTATCACAACTGCTAGATTCATCTAAAAAGGAATACCAAAGTGAGTCATTTACATTTTGGGGGAATAGCCTGCAAGCTTTGATTTCAAAAATCATTTTTTTTCTACAGAGAAATAAAACAAATGTATTAAAGCGCAGTGGCTTGTTGCAAAACAGTCTCAGACAGTTTTGATGACACATCATTAGCATCACCAACGGATGGGAAGAGCCTAGTAGTTGGTCAGCTCCAGCTGTCAGTACCCATGTGGGCAGTACTCTGGGATCAGCAGCAGTGGCAAACACATTCCAAAAAATCATTGTGTTGGTTCAAATACACCAAAGAGCTCTCCCGTATATGGAGAGTTTCATTCTCCCAGATCTCTATCCCATCATTTTGTGGGAGATTTTTCCCAAAAGTGAGGCACCAAAAACAGCTGCTTGCTGGCTCTCAGCCATTGCACTTCAAACTCTGGTATAGCAGCTTAAGCTACTTCTATTGTTTAATTAAAATTGTGCAAACTGAGGTACTAGGCTATGAACCATGTCAGACATAACATACCTGAGCTAGACTGTGCCTGCTCATGCTAAGGGTACAGCAGGTGCCATGTCAGATGAGCAAGGCAGACAATAGGCAGTGCTTCTGAAACAACTACAGCAGCTACGTCTGCCACGGTGCTAACATCTCGTTATGCTTTGGACTCGTACTATCATGTCGGTGAGGGGTGGCAAAAGGTATGGGATGGATATAATAGAAGTCAGGTTAAAGGTGAGCTAAATCAGTGTAGTGACTTCCCTATCTATAGGGCATTAGCAGTACAGTAAGAAACACCATTTTTCCTGTGAAGCCACATAGACTCAAACTGCATACAACTGTATGGCACAGGTATTTTTAAGCTGTCTAGTTTTGATTCATAGGCCAAATTACTACAAAATACAGAATCTGTGATACAACAATCACAACAGACCTGTCAAATGTCACATGTTCCCATTAGCACAAATGTGTAAGATATAAGGAAAGCCATGCTTGAACTTAATGGGATATCAGATGTTCATTTGGGGCCATGATTGTGCAAAATAAGTCTATTTGCTGCTGCATATATGATTGGATATGCATTAAATATGAGGATATTGATAGATATGCACTGTGTTAATGTCAGGCAATAATAGACTATAAGAGACACTGAAGTTCTCTGCAACTGAAATAATGTTTGTTTCATTTGGTTCTGTTTTCACATTTGCTTTTCTAGCTCCTATAGTTTGCCCTTCTTGCCTTGGCAAAAGATCATCTGTGGATTACTCTTATTTTGTCTCATAATGAAATATACATTATCTCACTCTGAGGATGGAAATGTGTACAACCTGCTCTGGAAGCAAACTGTGCAGGCTGAAATTAAATGGTATAGAATACAGACACTGGGGAAAAAAAAAAAAAAAAACAGTCCTGGAAATTAAATTGTTTCTGATCATGGAGAAAAGAACACGCGTTTTTTGGGAGCCTACTGAACGGTTAATGTAGAGGACTAGGACTGAAATACAGCCAAAGAGCTTGTTAGTGGAATAATCTTTCCACTTGCAAAATAAACAAAAAGATTCTAATTTTAAAATTCCAACTCAAAACTTACTGTTTAAAGATCAAAGACAAAACAAGAAAATGTTACATTTCAGTATCATGAAGAGTTCTAACAGAAGAAAATGGATATAATATAAAAAAGAACCAAAACAGGAAATCAAAGAAAATACACAAATAAAACAAAATCGCTCATGTTCCTGTAGGCATACTGACATCAGAGGCAAATCTTGTTTGTCTCCCTTAAGCTGGTTCTATTTACTGAAACTGAATCCTTGATGGAAGTAGGCTAAACTGAAATTTTCTTTTCATTGGTATTATTGTGCATATTTTTCTGTCCAGGTTAATAACATTTCCTATTTCTTCAGCAGCTGAGCTACATCTGTACAGAATTCTAAAGAAATGTTCTAGTTATTTTAAGCTGAAACAATGAAGTGTTTCCAGGTGGTATCACAGGCACAAGCAATATCCATCACAAGACTGTGGCTTAGGATTTCTATCCAGAAGCCTTTGATGCACAATGCAGCAGGAGCTGGATGTGCTGCTTACAGTACATCATGTTAGCAAAATTCATGGCCACATGGCCACTGTAATTATTTCTGTCCTACTGTGGCAGTACCTGTAGCCTCGAGACCTTGTTGCGTTAGGTATTGTATAAGCATATGAAAATTAGATGGTCGTGTGTTTACATCATAAGATGTTAATACACAAGGTGGCACAGGGGAGTGCAAGAAAACAGTGAGATGATAGCACTCACTGAAATAAAAGATGGGCACAGTACAGCGGATCTCCTCCCAATATTGGCATTTGCAACAAAGAGCTTATGGCAGGATTGTGGGGTAGAAGTTTAAACAAAACACTTCTGGACAACAAAAGTCCTAGTGTAGCATCATCCCAACAGATTTAGCCCTATTATAGTGAGCTGATATACGAAAATAAACGTTTGAGTGCAGTGATTAAAACAGCCAAGTGTACATCTGCTTGCCCAATATACAGAATTAAACTGAGATAAAACACAAGGCTCTATGTTCTTTCCATGTTTGTTTTTGGCAGATTCATAAAAGGCAGGATTTACCAAGTTTAATCAGCATGTCTTTCACATGGTTGATCCCACCTGTCTGCACTAGAGAGTCAAAATGCAGCAGCTGATCAGTCAATCTATTTGTAGAAGTAGATATAAAACAGATAAAAATCAGCCTCCTTGTGGTAGACTTTGCACAAACACAAAGCAGATACTCCTTGACCCAAAAGGGCATATGAAGATCAGGGAGAAAGCATGCAGACACTTAAGTGCAGATTTAGCTAATACCTTTTAAGACACAAAGCAGGGCTTTCATTTACCTATTCCCTGATAAGCCCAGCATGCTTTTCACTGCTGCCCATCCATTTTGCTCTTGTCCTCCATCCTTCTGTAGCCCTGATTAAAATTGACATCTATTATTTCCCCAGATTCCCCCCTTCCCTCTGGACTTGTTTACCCAGTGGATTTTGAGGATTTGCTATATTTGTTTGGGATTTCCATGTGTCTGGGTAGACAGAATTGGTGGCACGCTGTTGCACATGATCCAAAATGAAGGCTGTTAGCAGAAATCTTGGTGATTTCCCACAACGTGTGTGTACTGCGGCAGTCTTTGCACAATGTCCGTGCAGCACACGTTCAGCACATGTTCAGCATGTCTGACATGAGCAGGAACAGTACCTGCGAACCTCTTTCTGCAGAGGCAGATGCACAGCAATCCCACCCTGACAAACTACTGCTTTTTTCTTCATGTGCCTGATGCTGCCACGTGCCTGATGTAGGTCAGTGTGAGGACAGCAGGAAAAACACAGAATACTGGTGATACTATTAGCTCCAATCCCACTTCATAACCAGCCAGACCCAGGGCATCGTTGCTCAGCCCTCCTTGTGTGTTTTTAGGGAACGCCAGCTGCCTCCTATTGCTGATAATTGCTCTGGCATGTGAATGGGCATGCTCAGTCTGGCCCAGTTTGGCCTGGCTTGGGCTTCCTCCCTTGCCTCAGTGCCCTGCGAGACCAGCCTGGAACAAGGCCTCCATTCACTGCTGACCCATGCTGCAGGCCCCGTTCTCAGTTCACAGCCATAAACCCACTAATCAGGCTTTGATTAATGAATGCTAACAGTGTCCAGCTTCACAGGCTTTGTCCCACTCCCTTGCCTTGGTTACATTTATTTGCAAGGCAGGTTTTTAATCCCTTTTCCTGGTGCGAGCTGCAGGATTGTGTGCCTCTCTTGAAGCAGACTGACACAAAATGCCCCCTACATGGAGACATTTTGTTCAGGGCAGATGGATGTGTCTCCCAGTTGTACATTAAGGAGAGAATACACCCCCTGGTAATGCACACCGATCACAGAAATGCGATTTTTCAGCAGCTCTGGGCACCTGCATCTCCCCGACCTCAGCTGGGAACAGGGACCCTCCACCCACAACCACCACCTGCCAAAAACCCTGGCTCCCCATGGGGACCAGAAGGTACTTGGGGCAGGGAGCGAACTCTTCCTGACAGCCACCTCCGCTAGCATGCTGGAGGTGCCCTTCGCTCCTACTGGCCTCACTTCAACAAACTCAAAAGGCCACCGGGAGCCAGTTCCTCCCAGTTAAACGTGGCTGAAAGCATGCAATGGATTCAAAATGTATTGGCGGGGGCACAGCGAGCATCTTGCTTCCTCGGGGAAGCCGAAGGCTGGGTGTGCTGGGAGAGAAGGAGTTTTACAGACTGACCACAAGATGTCCTCCCTACGCCAACACAAGTCCTGCTAAGGCTGTGCCAAAATGCCGGCTTGAAAGTGGCTTTTGCATAGAGGCATGGAGCTTTCAAAATCGAATTAGAGTAACTTTTCAGTTTAATATTTGTCATTAATTTATTTGTTGCTGTGGTTGGCTTTTGTTTGTTTGTTTGTTTTGTTCTGTTTTGTTTCCCATTATGGTCACACAGAATTAATCCAATCTGGGATTTTGTGTGCTGAAAACACGAGCTACCTCCAGCTGGCATACTGCAGGGCCCAGTTGTCCAGACTGCACCATACTCCTCAGAATGGCTAAGGTGCTGTCCTTCACTGCATGGTATGGATTTGAACCTCTAATCGGATAAACTGTAAAAAGATGGGGAGCAAATAGTGCACTTGCAGTACCAACATTGGGCAAAATGTTAATCATGTTACTAATTAACTGTAGGGATCAAAACCTATTTCTGTTTCTACCCAGAATTCACTGGTGAGGCTCATAGCCACTGAAGGCCGACTCCCTCACTGTTCCTCCACAGTGAGTGACAGCATTGGCACTAGCCAGGGAGATGAAAATTTAAATATAAAACCAGAGACAGCAGGTGACAGGCAGGGGGAAGAGCGCAAAACAAAGAAACACAACTGCTCTGTACATTAGGTCATATCACAACCACCACATAAGGGTGACAAGAAGAATAATGACAGCATGCTGAAGGTCAGTATCAAAGTAGGCCATGACCTGCTTTAACTTCCAGTTCTTCATGGCGAGGAGTTTTAAATAACACTGCTTGGCTTCTGTAGTCAACAACCAGACTCTTCTTTCTCAGTAGACAGGTACAAGAAGGTGGAGAAAAGCATGTCAGTTAGTTCTGGATGTGGTCCAATGGGTCTAAGGCCAAAATGGATGATGTTCACTGACTGTGTACTGATCTATTTTATGTATTCAAACCAAAAAGAAATAGTAGTTCAGTCTAATCTTTTTAGATGATTCCCCCACTGCTACGAAAATGTGATGACGTTGTATTTAGCTCTAGTGCAAAGTTCACGTGTTGTTACATGGCATTTACAGCATTGGCTTTCTTTAAAAAAGTTATTTGCATTCAAAGATAGAAAAGGGAAAATAGGTGATACTAAAATAGTCAAATATTGTTGTCAACTGTTTTATAATTTGGGAGTCAAATCTCTCTCACTACTGGGGAAAATGCAGCAATATGGTTTTAATTATCCCAAATTAAACACAGATTTGAATACAACTTGACAATATTTCAGCTGTAAAAGCCCAGTAATAACCACACTTACACTGATGTAAGGGTTTCATGGCAAGATAAAAGTGAATTACTTAATTAACAAGAAGATAGAAAAGGGAGTTCTAAAATCTAAAGTTCACCTTTGAAACAAAGGGGTTAATTCTAGCTCCTGCTATGTCAGTATTAAACTCCATATATGATTAACCTTAAAGGACTATAAGATATTTCCTGGATAAATGCTTACCAAAATCCTGGTTGAGCAAAGAACCTTATGGCCTGACATGGCCTGTGGAAATTTTTATTCCTATTAAAGAAACAAATCTAGCCTGAAATGAAGAACCCCTGTATATTCTTCTGCTTCTCCGAACAGTTCTCAAGGCTCATATAAAGAAAGGAATACTGCTCATTTTAAACACTGGTATGATGCAAACTCTGGTTGTAGAAATCCATAAACTGCAGATTATCAGAAACCAGGAATGTGTACTCAGCACTACAATTCTTTACATGTGCTTTTCTCACATTCCTTCCCAATTTACCACTGGACAAAACAGAATATTTTGGCCACTGAAGAATGAAAATTCAGGCATTTCGCAGCATACTTCAGGGAATGGCTGATAATCATGGCAGGCTGATAATCATGGCAGGCTTTTGAAATGTGAGTGTGTAGAGACTGGGAAAGCAACATGAGATTAGAGTAAAGCAATGGCCAGAAGCTTTAGGAACGTGAGCAGCTCCTTTCTGATACTTGTTGCTTGAATAAAGGCACTAAGAAAGCAGACTTGGCTGAATGCTGTGGAAAGCGCTTGTAGATCCAGGAGGACAGGCCTGAGAGGAGGCACTGATCTGTTCTGTATCAACCAAAGTTTCATTCTTTACTAATCAGAGTACCTAAATGCTAAAAGTTTCAAGTCATAGCAAACACAATACTGTAGTCTAGCCAAGACTTACATCATCCTATTGCTTTAAAACAGGTATAAAGCTACAGAGGGGGAAAAAAAAAAAGACACTCATATTGGGTGAGTTATACAAGTATTATTTTAGCAGTATAATTATACCAGTGTAATTATGTAGACAAGTGCTTAGGTTGCCTTTGTCAGTGTCTCTCTTCTTTTATATCACTCCTCACTGTAAAACACTATTCAAATCAATGCTTTATGGTTTCAGAGTAAGTTGAATAGTAGGAGGTTGTGGTTTGACTGCCAAGCAAATTAGAGAGATGAGTACTCTCTCTGGGTAAGAACAAAGGAGTCAGTTCAATAGCAAGCTTGTTCAGGGAATTGAGAGTAGTTATTTCACAGCTTCTGACCCTAGATCTTCAGAGTCACTATTCAGAGGACCAGAGCAGATGCTCTGTGTTTTGTCCAAAGGCAAACAGGAGGTGAAAGTGCAAGTCCTTAATGCAGCAACCCAGAGCTGGACGAAGTGTGCCAGGGGTCTGTATTTACCGCGATATTCCTGAGAATGGCATCTACTCATGCATGCATTCTTAGACTCCTTTCATAAAGTGGTGTAACTGCAACATGGGATTTCTCTTTGGCTAGTTCATCCCATGCTGCTGTCTTAGCATTGTCCCTTGGTGACTGGTGCTATGTGTCTCAGAACCTATATTTTCATGTTTGAAACAGGTTTAAGAAGCCCTGTGAAGACAGCTTGCCAATGCTGCATATATACATGTGCAGATATGAATGTCTTGAAACTGGAATTTTTCTGCTAAAAATGTAGAAAAGCCTCTTTCCTGTCAACTGAAAACTCAGGTTGTCACAGCAAAGAAATTCTGAGATCATGGCTTTCAAATGTCCAGACCTTCTTGTGTTTTTACCTTTCTAAATGTTAGCTCCCGGCAGTCCTGAGGTGAGACTTAAAAATGGGGAACAGAGGAGCTGAGCCTGCAAGGAGCCACACGCTTGGCTCCAGGGCTGTATGCTCTCAGCTTACCATTGGCCCCTTGCTTAGTCAAACTGGCAGGCTCTCACACATGCCTCCTCAGCAGACAGCTCTGTTCAATTTTTGCTAAAACATCTTCCTACAAAACACTTCAGTTTTGATAAATCAGCACTTTCAGATGAAAAATTGTTCTACCTAAAAATAAACAACCAGCTTTAGCTTTGAGAGATGTAGATTAGTTAATTGTATCAGCGAGTGCTGACTTTGAAGCTTAGATATAAACACATCCTTAATACCCAACCAAGCTCTGCTAAGAAGAAAGGATGATTTATAGAGCAATGCAGAGGCTGGCAGAGCCTGAGGCTTGAGATTAAGCCCTAGCTTAATACTTGTTGATATTACTGCATCCTATGCCTCCCAGAAGGGATGACACAATACAGCAGAGAGGGACCAGCTTTTGGATATGTTGTTTTCTGCTCCTGTTAATTATTTCCCAGGTTGAAGTGTTCATACTCTGTTCATGTGTATGCTAGTAACAAAGGATCTGTTACAGTCACACTAAAAACATTTAGCAATGTGTCCTGAGTAATAAGCTGGACCAATGTTTTGTGTTGTTTCCCAAAGAATGCCCCTTGACTTGGGTTCACTTCACAAATTACATTCTAAATGCTTTTAGCACACTATTTTGTGCCCTAAAAATGAACTCTAACATTCATAGCCATCTTATTCTTCTGTTTCAAGTAAGATTGTTTCTTCGTATGCCTTCTTTGATCATTTTCTATGTCATATAAAGTCCTATGCGAAACAGTGACAAGCTATTTGTCATAGAAACAACTAAAATGGCACTTGGAAGGTTTAAAGTTCATGCCACCTGGCCACCATGTGGATTATATTTTTACCATCATGAATTTAAGGTGGGAAAAATGCATCAAGAGCAGCTGAACATATGATCCCATTCCCCCCAGCTTTATGCAACCCTGCACAGAGGGCACAGTCAAAGCCACTGCAGACCAATGGCTCCAACAGACACCAGTGCTGAGAGTATGTGAAACTGCACTGGCATCATTTTGTCTTCAAAAGTGTAGATTAGCCGTATCTGGTCCTATGATGGTGAACACGGTGAACATTCTGCTAAGGCAGTAGTTGGAATATAGACTTAAAAACTCTGAAGCATTCCTGTGAACTGCTCTGATCCCATAACTGTGAGTTGTGCAACTAAGTTGACTGGCTGGATGCCAAAGTGCTGGCATTTTCTGTTTGGACAATATGCTTTACTCTCTGCAATGCAAATGTCTAGTCTACCAAGTGTATCATAATCATCCAATATTTTCAATTGTTTTTAATTTCAAAAAAAAAAAGCAATTAAAATTTAGTTTGGCAATATCATATGATGTTTTCTTAAAGGCAACATCTATTATGTACATTATTCAATGTGGGGAATGTTTCACAGCCTACAAGCACCATACCAAAATCTCCGTATTGCAGAGAGCAACCCCCATGACAGCTGAACAGAAGGGACATCCAGCACTGGTTCACAGATGGGCGGTAACAGTGGATCCACAAGGTCCCACTGCTCCTCTCTCAGTTGAGGCTGGGTTAGATGGACACCTGAGTCTTTCTGTGGCCCAGGATCGTCAGCCCCAGCACATTGCTCTGGGAGCTGAGGATCAGGTCATGCTGCAGACTCCGTGCCAGTGCTATCCCATAGTTCACCATGTGACACAGCAGCAGCAGAGCAACTTCACTTGAATAGCTCATGAGATGCCGACAGCTCAAAAACCACATTCAGACATTCTGAGGAGAGAAATGAATTATGAGAAGTTTGGGAGCTTAAGCCAGTGTTAGCACTCACTAATGAGCAATTTCTCAGCTGAGCACTAGGCAAACTAAGTAAAGGACAGAAGGAGAAATTCTCTGTGCCAAATCATCCTGTAGTTCAGCTTACCCACAGAAAGCTTCACTAGTCTAAAGATCGGAGTAGTCACTTTGGTGACATTATTTCTTTCTTTGGTGACATTAATTCTTAGGGAATTTGATAAGCATCCATGGCCCCCATCACTCTCAAGTTTGTCAGAAGGCTGTCTTCTTCCAATCCCTGTAAGCTACAGCAAGGCAATCTGTGCTGCTTAGGCAACAATCATATGTCAAGTCCTTTTGGGACTACGCACAGTGGCCTATCTTATCCTTATTGCACAGCAAAGCTACATCACTTGCTGCACCTGCTGCAATCATAAAGAACAGCTTGCCCTGAAGCATACTTTGATCTGTTGCTAATTTTTCTTTCTTTATTCAGAACTTTTTGTGTTTCTCTCTTTCTCCCATCTTGCAAATCTCTCCTAACTACTGCCTGCAAGTGTAACTACTGAACAATTTAACTGTCCCTCTGCAGCATTTTTGAAGCTATTAAAGTGTGCAGAGATTCAAAAAAAGGGAAGAAAAACTGGTCAAGGAAATGGGAGAACTGTTGGAATTAGTGTCATGTTTTGAAATTCTGCTTGGAGAAAATACGTTGTTGAGACCAGCATATATATGACCTAGTTCTTTAAGAAGTCCCCCCTTATGTATCTTTGCCCCTGCCAGTTAATATACTCAACTTTAATTAGCTCCTTATTAAACATTTCTACTTTCTTGCCCAAATCACATTAAAACTTAATTGACAATGCTTCTTTCCCGCATATTTTTATTGATCCTATTTTTCTTTTCCCCCAGGCCAGCTGGGTTAAGCCATAGAGCCCCATTCCCTTAACCTCACAAACAACCAATTCCTTTTTCTGTCTTCATTTTTTCCTCATATTATGCACTTCGGTCCTGTTGTTTTTTTATTCCTCTCCAGCTACGGTGTAATTTTTCCTGAGTACCAGGCTTAATTCTTGACATAAATGTAATAACTCCAGAGAGTTTGTACATGCAGATTTGTGTACTGAGGTTTTAATTCAGAAATGAGTACCAAATTTAGAACAAATCGCTTACACAAATCAACCATTCATATCACTTTTTCCTAGTATCCAGAGATAGTGGTGCCATATGCAATCAACAGAAGCCAGTTATCTCTGTGACGCTCGCTGCAGGTGAATAAAAAACAGAAAGTACACACTGAGATCTCATTTTCTTTTCCTCATCATCCGTGTCTGTGGTGAAGAACTGGTTATAATTAGAACCCTTAGATCTTCTGAATGTAAGTGTTGGTGAATTCAATAGAGCTTTGGATGGCCATATTGGCTTGGAAGAAGTTGAAAAAGAGCTGGAGAATAGCCCTTCCTGCCCTTACCTTGTTAGATAGTGCCACTATGGAGGGAATATATTCCTCCCTAGGAAAAATATATATATACCTTCTGTTTGCCCCAGACACACAGGTGAATATTGAATGACCAGAAACTATAATATAATAAATGCCATATATAAAAGATAATCAATTGTAAAACTTTAAGAGATATTTATGATAGAAAGCAGGGACCCACGTTCTTGTACATGAGTGGTATCATTATGTTTCCTTGTTAAAATGCTCCAGCATAGTTCAGTCAAAGTTATTTTGGTTCACAAATCTTGATTACAAAGACCATTTCAGCAACAAATGCTTGACAAAATGTGAGCTCATCATTTATTTACCTTCCAGTGAACTTCAAGGTCAAATAAAAAGCTGTCTGTTTCCATAAGTTACAAATCAAAATTGTTTGTTCTTGACTCTGAGTAGAAGTATTATTGATCTATCATGTCACAGGAAAGATGCTGCATGATCTCAATCCCCTCATAACTGGGATCAGATGAAAGGGTTTTGGAAGTTGACCACAAACCTACCATTAAGTTCTGTAGGCTGAACATGTTCATATCCAATGAAAATTTCAAGTTCAATGGAAGCATATGTGTACTCGGTCACTGCAAATACAATGAATAACAGTAAAACATATTTACTGTCATCATTTCATCTTCATTCTCCACGGCTATTTCCAAATGCAAAGTCAACAGCTGCTCATGCAACATGCTGCTGTAAATTCAACACTGCTGGTGATCTGAGTCTCATCACACTGCTCTACTGTTAATAAATACTGCTTTCTGGTCTCCTTCTTGCTGCTGGCTTCACAAGACTGAGTTCAGTCCCAGTGGCTGTGCAAGCTAATAACATGAGAGGCCCTTAAAACTAAAGACTCTTAAAACTGAACTAGAGAACTGTTAGATATTAGTATAAGGTTTGCTTATTTGGTAGACTACTGTTAATAAATACTGTTGCAGTTGGAAGGGACCTCTGGAGGCCATCTGGTCCAAGCCCCCTGCTCAAGCAGGGACACCCAGAGCAGGCTGCCCAGGACCATGTCCAGGCGGCTTTTGAAAATGTCCAAGGAAGGAACCTCCACAACCTCCCTGGGCGACCTGTGCCAGTGCTCCATCACTCACGCAGTAGAGAAGTGCTTCCTGATGTTCAGACAGAACCTCTTGTGTTCCAGTTTGTGCCCATTGCCTCTTGTCCTGGCACTGGGCACCACTGAAAAGAGCCTGGCTCCATCTTCTTTGCACCCTCCCTTCAGGTATACATAGCCATTGATGAGATCCCCCTGAGCCTTCTCTTCTCCAGCCTGAACAGTCCGAGCTCTCTCAGCCTCTCTTCACAGGAGAAGTGCTCCAGTCCCTTGATCATCTTGGTGACCCTCCATTGACTCTCTCCAGTATGTCCATGTCTCTCTTGTACTGGGGAGCCCAGAACTGGACACAGTACTTCAGATGCAGCCTCACCAATGCTGAGTAGAAGGGAAGGATCACTTCTCTTGACCTGCTGGCAATACTTTTCCTAATGCAGCCAAGAATGCCATTAGCCTTCCTAGCAGCAAGGACTTACTGCTGAGCTTACCATAGTGCCTTGATTTCACTGGCAACACAGCACTACAACCTCTCCCACCTTCTGCTGTCACAAAGGCAGATGCAGTTTCTTGATCATCTGTGCAGGAGCTGTAAAGATACAACAGTATTGCACTGTAGCCCTTGTCTTCCTTGTCCCTGTATTGAAATTAGGCCCTGATAAGCAGTGGCAACTGCAGCAACCCAGATCTTCCACTATATTATTTATGACCAGCATACCCAGCACATGCCCAAATGGCATCACATGCAATCTTCTGTTTCACATCCCACCCCAGCTTGGAGTTTGTCTCTAGGACATTGAGAAATGGTTTACAGGACTGCTTAAAGAGATGTTGTAAATGGGGTACTCCTGCAGCATGCCAACTTTATGACTTTCCCATGCCTATTCCAAATGTCTCCTCCTGTAAGACATACTCCTCCTGTGAGTTCTTCGTAAATGGTTATGTCTTGGAGAAAATGATGTTGTTTGCAGAACAACAGCAGGCTGTAGAAAAGCAAATAAATGGTTATATAAAAGGTCAACTATTTTAATGCACTTCAAAAGAGGAAGAAAAATCTCTCCCCTTCAGAAAAATCTAGGAACCATAACTACATCCACTAGATGCATGATAGAGGATCTCTTCATAATACAAATACTTCCAAGACTTTAGAGTCTTTCTTCTCATGTTATCCACTATGACACAGTGTTCTCTATTCCAGTTTATCTGCATTTGGAAAGCAAGGAATAGCTAGTCATGTAATGACTAGTCGTTATCAAATCTTCAGTTGCTTGAAAGGATTCTCATCTATGAAAATGTATTTGTATTCTATAAAGTTATTTTTACAATTTGCAAAGGTGCATACATCTACCTGAGAACAATGCAATTCAGTGACTCTTCAGTGGCTGCTATTAGGCATCTGCTGTACAAATGACACTACCACTTGCAGAAAACAATCAGTCCAGCAAGATGGAGTTGGTATGTCCTTTGGATATGGTCTTTGATGAATAGACCCTCTTATTCTTCATTTCCAATCTATTATTAATAACATTGTCTGTGATCATCCAGACACAAAGAATTAAGACAATAACTCAGTCAGTGAATACCAAAGCCTTATCTTGCCCAATGGAATAACAGTCATTAAGTTTCTGCCAAAAGACCACTGCTTCAGACATAATGATGAGCAATTATCATCCAGGCTTGGAAAGTGTTTATGCATAGTTTATTAAGTTAAAATTTTCCTTTTTCTTGGGAGTTGTCTTGTGAGATACCAAACCTATCAATTAAATTACCTAATGAAATACATTTTAATATAAAGCAATCTTCGTTCCCACTGTAACCATCTCCTTAGTAATAAAATATCAAGAATATAAATTAAGCCTTTTGTGTGTGACCATCTTCCTGTAGACAAACAATAAAAATAAAAAAAATAAAAATGGGTCAGGTTAGAAAATATTTCTGTGTTGCCAAAATCATGAAAAATTTTAGGGACTAACTTTTTGGGACAAGGAGGGGGATGTGAAACAAGCAGGAATAACAGTTTCCTAGTTAAACAAGCTTAGCTTTACCCACCTAGCTTTGGACACTGTGGGCAGTCTGAAATATCACTCTGGTGTCCTAACACTGAAATTCTGTCTGTGTCTCTACTGACTACATAGGGAGGGAGTGTTCACAATATGCTTATTGCAGTTAGGAGCTTGGAGATAGGTGATTGTAATTTAGGCATCACAGTTATGTGCATACAGACTGAGAAGATGAAGGCAGGCAGAAGAGCCTGCCGAGCCACTCAGATCCCTGACCAGTAAACTTAGGACAATGTGCATGCTACGCCTGCCGGTTTTTGGACTGCCCTGATACCATCACCCCTCCCCATCTTTTCTTTGTACCATATCCAACTATTTAGGATTAGCCATAAAACTGCCATTCTTGATGCGTAACTTCATGCTGTTTTCTCTTTGAGAAAGTGTCCTGGTGCAGGGGGAGAGTGGACTGCACAATGACCATCTCTTGGCTGTATCATTTGAGCACATAAAGAAAATACTGTGGTTTATGGGCTGCAGAAACTGTAGTTACAGCCTTCCAAATTTCATATCCTCTTTCCATGAATTCTGTGTATAATCTCTTCTCTATAAGCGTAGCTTTCACTACCTTGTCTTTTCAAAAGTTTTACATTCTCTTTATTTCACTCACCAAAATTTCAAACTAAGTCATTGTTTTTCCCCAAAGGAAGTTTAAATGTGGAACTAGTACAAGGCAACACCCAAATTCTGAATGCATCCTGAAACACAAAAGTATTTGAATCTGAGATATATATCTATCCACAACATCCTTCTCCCAAATATCTCAGCTGAAGTTCTGCTTCCGGTCTGCAGAACTATAACACGTTTCTGCCCCTCCCTAAATTGTAGGCAGTCTCAGCTCTAGATCTAAACTTTACACACAAACATGTCTCTTGTTAAGAGAACACTGATATTAATTGGCCTTGCAGTGCCAATTTTAAGCACAGTTTTTCTTTCACTTCCTAATATAGGGAAAACAGATTGTTACACAGCGCTACAGGAGGCAGCATATGATAAGAATACATGTTGTAATATACAAAAGGATATCCACAATCCATTTACCTAAAAAAAAAAGTATAATTTTTATGTTAATCTTTCATGCTGTAGAAATACAGTGTTATTCTACAGGAATCCTCAGAATTTCAAAGCTCTGTCCTGAGCATACTAAGGAATTGTTTCTGAATAAAAGTGATAACCAGAAGATGGATTGATCAATCCATCAGTCTATCTTCTGACCCAAAGATATATCTTTTGGTCAGATTCCCAGACTGATCTATATAGTCTCGCAAAGCTGCATCCCATTAACTTTGGAATCTTCCAGGGAGTTGTACGAGATGATGGGCACTGCAAAAGTGATTCAGTTCCCAACTGAGCCCTTCTGAAAAGTGTTTGATTTCTTCCCTTGGTTTAATAAAATACCTTCAGGAAAATGTACACTCTAATGTACTCATCATTATTTATCAGTGTTTTTAAATTCTTATTACTATTTAACTACTAATACAAAATACTAATAATTAATATTGTAATTAATATTGTAATTGATTAATATAAATAAAATTTAAAAGCATTATGAGTCTGCATTTTTTAAGTCCCTATGAAAAAACAGAATTGCTTTACAAATAATTGGAAAGTGAAAATTTTACCTACTTTAGCTCTTTTTGCCTCTGATTTTCCATTTTGTGCATCTAAGCAATCTAAACATGTTTTCTGGTTTCTAAATATTATCTTAAATCTTCATCCCTTTTGTTGCTTTGTGCAGGCCTTATTAGCATGCACCTAATCTAGGAATGTACTAACAGTCAGGTTCTCTCATCAACACATATTGCTCTTGACAGTGCTTAGCTATAAATAGGCTAGCTTAGCTTTTAATTGTGTGATGTAGAGTTATGAATGACTTTCCATTCTTAAAGCACAGTTTCAATTATTTTTGCCTTTTAAACATGGCTAAAATTTCTTATATTCTTTCATGGCTCAGAAGCTGGCTTTATTTAAAATTTGGTGACTTATTACTGATTGAACTGATTTTGAAAACAAAAAGGCATTGTCCAAAATTAGTGGGTTTTGTAGATGTAAAACTAACACAGTGTGGAAATGTCAGGTAAAGAATTTGCTGAATAATACAGGACTTTCTCATATGAAGAACAAGATTTACAAATACTAAAGTTCATATTAAACATTTCAGAATAACATGCTGACACATGCAATATATTGCTCATCTGATGGAGTGTTTCTTAAAGGTTAAAGAAATATTCCAAGAACTTGCAGGTGTGCAGAATTACATACATAAGCCTTAAGAATGCCAAGCTATTATGCTTAAATATACTAGTAAACAAATCAGAGAGAATTCTTCATTCTGTGGCAGACATATACATATATATATATCACAGCTCTTACTCATAGCACCATTTGGTTGTTGGTGTTTTTTTTTGAAAACCTGAAATAACCTGTCTGAAATAATTCTGAAAAGCTGAAATTTCAGACTCGCTAATCCAGTAAGTTCATTAAATTTTATCTAATAAGCTTATTTATGGTTTTTTGGCTAAACAGAAGAGCTTGTAGAATCAGAATTTGGCCAAGATCAGACAATTTGCAAAATATTATTGGCATTTAGCATTGAAATGCTTTCAAAAAGCACAGTATTCGTGTCATTTAAAAAAACAATGGTTTAAAAAATACTTTTAGCATTTACCTTTTTACTTTTCTTAAGCTGTGTCAGAAAAGATTATGCTCCCTTCATCCATTTAAACAGAAAAGTCTACACCATTTCTTCCAATATGAGTACTCAATGTAAAGAAAAACTTGACTTTTTCCTGTTTTCTTCTTGTCACAGTTTCTGAAGTGCTATAATTGAACGTATATCAGTGTATCAACCCGTGAATGTTAATACAGTGGAGTTAAACTGACGAAAAACTGTTCTCCCTTTCTGATTCCAGGCAATACTCCTTGATCTCTGCATTATTATTAAGTAGAAGAAGGAGCAGGAACATTCATTCATTTGGGAAACTTGCTGTGTTCAATAATGAGGACTTACACAGCAGAGATGGGAGACTGGGCTGCACTGATGATGCAGCTTGGTTTAATGGAGGACTCACGGAGGTCTTTTCCAACCTAAATGATTCTGTGATTCTGTGAAAGTTCAGAATCACGGAATCACAGAAACATTTAGGTTGGAAAAGACCTCTAAGATCATCCAGTCCAACCTATGACCTAACACTACCAGGTCCTCCATTAAACCATGTCACTAAGCTCTACATCTACACATTTTTTGAAGACCTCCAGGCACGGTGACTCAGCCACTTCCCTGGGCAGCCTGTTCCAATGCCTCACAACCCTTTCAGTGAAGAATTTTTTCCTAATATCCAACCTAAACCTCCCCTGGCGCAACTTTAGCCCATTCCCCCTTGTCCTATCACCTGGCACGTGGGAGAAGAGACCAATCCCCACCTCTCTACAGCCTCCTTTAAGGTACCCGTAGGGAGCGATAAGGTCGCCCCTGAGCCTCCTCTTCTCCAGGCTAAACAACCCCAGCTCCCTCAGCCACTCCTCAGAAGACTTGTTCTCCAGACCCCTCACCAGCTTCGTTGCCCTTCTTTGGACACGCTCCAGCACCTCAATGTCCTTCCTGTAGTGAGGGGCCCAAAACTGAACACAGGACTCGAGGTAAACTTTAATCATTTTCTTCCTCTCAGACGGTCTTGCTTCACTGAGGATGGGTAACTGCAGAGTTACTCAACTCTAGATGAGAGTTAGTTTCATCCTTTGCAACATCCTCAAAATGTGGGTCCTCCTGCATGCATAAATAAAGGAAATGATCTAACTGCTTCCCCATTTCCTGCTCCTCTTTACCCTTTCTTTCCTCTCTTATCCATATTTATTATTAATAAGTGGACAAAAGCAGGCATTAACTGCACATCTGTTTTAGCTCTGACAAGAACTCTCAGGATGCAAGTGGCAACAACTGCCAAGCACCTTAATTTCAAAATGGAAATTTTCCTGTGAAAACTTTCTGTAAAAGACTGCTTGATCTTTGCTGCCAAGGGAAACAGGCTGGTGACATAGTTAAGACATTGTTGTAACTCCTCTCCTTTCCAAACACATAGTAGCAAAATCCTATCCATGAATTCATTTAAGAGAATAAGAGGGAAGGGAAACAAGCGATGTTTTCTCCAGCCATTTTGACCCACATTGCTGATAATATTTCATTTTTATGAACTGATTTTGTGTAAGGTGAATTGGACTTCAGAGATATGATTACTTGTTCCTCCTATTTTTAATACAATAAGTAAAATAAAATAATAACCTAAATTTATGATATCAAACTGATTCTAAATCAGTAGTTTTACTGGACTGTAAAGTAGAACATTTCTGAATGCCACCAGAGGGAGCCAATGCAATTGCAAACTTGAGATTCTAGTTCTTTTGCAAAGAAACTCAAGGAAAGATAATTGTTACCGTGCAAAATAGCAGTGAAAGAAATAAAGATTATTGCTCTGAAGAACACTGTTTGTGCTTTTTGGAGTAAAAATCTCCTCCCCATTCTAATTGCACATGATGAGAAACACTAATATAAATGAACAAAACCTTGCTTATACTTTTTTTCCCCAGGAATAGATGTATTATCTCACATTGTGCTGCACTTTAATAACCCATTATTTTAATTATTGTTACCTTGACAATGGCTCCCTTCACATATTGCCCCACACCAATTACTCAGTCTTTTTCTCATCTCTTTCAAGTGACATCTCCAAGCCAGTGAGTGCAGATCAACATCTCCCATCTTTAGCAGCTGTGAGAAAGTTGTAAAGTGCCCTGTCTTCTCTGAACCTGATTGTACCTAGCAATGCATCTGAGACTTTTTCACTTGCTGCTTTTTCTTTGATTTTATTAGAATTAGAGTAATTTTGTGACTCTCAGACAATGTATTGCAGAGACACTGTAGTGTTGAGCTCTTACGTAAAGCAGCTGTGCTCTAAGCACATCATTCTTATCTATTCCTCATTTGTGGTTTTGGCTCTTCAACTAACTTTAGATATTCATCTCTTGTTTCAAAATTAAAAGTGCACTATGATTCATTTCTGCATCTTTTTTAAGTGTCAGGCTTTTACAATTGAATGAGATGGTTAACCATCTATCACATCTTGAACAATCTCTGGTGAATGTGCACATTTGCTTTTCTCTATCATGAATAGCATTGGAAATGACAATTCATTTCTGTAAAGGCTTTTTAATGCTTTATTTTATACCATCTTCCTTCTTCCATTTGATAAATCTAAAAACCTCCACTTCCCTTCTATTGTTCATCCACTGACTGAAAATTGTGTCAGAAGCAAAATAAGCCAGTCCCGGGATCTTCTCCTGGCACAGCTGAAGTTTCCTCTAGCCTTTAGGTCACTCTTTGGCATCCCTGTGACTTGGACAAGAGCTGGGCATCCCATTTTTTCTTAAGGATAAAGAATAAACCAACCAACCAAACAACAACAAAAAAGGTGGAGGAAGAGAGAAGAATAGTGAAAAGAGAGGGGAAAAGGTGAGGAAAACTGCAAAGTGGAAAAGCCAGAAGTAGGAGTAATAGCACAATGCATGGCAAGGATAAAAAACAGCTACTGAAATAAGACTTAAGCCTTACTGGCTTTTGTAAGCCATGAAGACCACTTGGGGTTTCTCAGTGTTTCCCTGTGCACACAGATTACTACAGTCATTGCAGCCTCCCTTGAGTAAGGAAAAGAACACTGTGGTTTCTATGCTGTGTGGCCCCTGTATCCTAAGGAAAGGGGAATGGAGGAAACCATTACCCCATCAAGCTGTGGTTTTGTCTAGAACAGAAGCTACTCCTCTGTTCCCCATGCACAAGAGAGTGAAGTAGTAAATGGTGGCAGCTGGAGGATCAGGAACACGCAGTGAAGCCAGCCCTACAATAAATTGCCAGACTGCTGGTAGCTTTGATCTAGTGCTTGGTTGTTAAAATAAATGAGCTGCCTACTTTGTCTTTTGCTGAGACTGCTTTTACCACTATTTTTTTTTTTTAACATTTATCATATTTTTTTCAAAACATTCATCAAGCTCGGAAGGTCTTCCTAATCAAACTCTTAGAGAAAGATTGCCAGCGTGCATTACATTGTTCATCTAAGCTCCATTAACTCAGATGCCATTTAGAAGATGCCAAATTGTCGTTCATTATGCTTTCTAGTTAATACCAAATACTTTCACAGAGAAAATGTACCTTGATGATGCAGTGTGATGTTTTAGTATTTGCTCACAATGCTGCTTTCTGTCTCAGCTATGGTGTTTTCTTAACTCTGGATTTTGTGAGTCATCAAGACATTTTTCAGTGATGCCTGTCTGTCATACTGAAACTTCTCAAAAGTTTCACAAAAGCAGCAAAACACACATACATTTCCCTTTATACTTCCAATGCACGTTCTGATAGTGTTTTCAAGGTGAGGTCAGTTTCCCTTCTGTGAACTGCTAGATAAAAACTAAACTGACGTCTATTCATTCTTGGCTCAGTACAATCTGTCAAACTTACAAAGCAGCACTATTCAAGGTCTCTGGCATTAGTAAGTTCTGATGTGGGAGCATACGATTTTTTTCCAAAGTCTTCTGCAGGTTCTTTTGTGTATTTCTAATATTATACCTTAAGCAAGCATTGACTATGTGGTTTTAATAGCACCTCCTCCCTAAGATCATCTCTGTTTTAGATGTCCAGTTTACCCCATCATAATTATTTGGCCTGCATTTGTCCATGACATTTATACCTAGCAAGCGTCAGAATGCAGGAAATTTCTGATGATCAGCTTTCTAAGATAAAGTTAAATTCGCTGAATATTCCCTTATTCACAATTTTGTAAAATGGACACCTTTAAATGTCTTCCCATCCTCTTTACAGTATGATTCATTTCTCTGTGTGATGCCTCTATCTCAAGACATCTTTGTTTTAGTCACCTAACTTCAGTCTGTGGTGCTTTTGCCTGTATTACCTTCTGTGTGTTTTGCTATCTCATGTTTTTCCTGTCTCTACACTTCATTTTGCTTTCCTAGATTCACTGTTCCTTTTTTTGGAATGACAGGTGTTCGCTCCAAGAACTGATATGATGTCAGCGTTGGACCTGATGGTTACATTATGGTTGTGTATGACAGTATTTGATTTTTTCCATGTTTATCTTTAGAATTCTCCTTCTTAGTCACTATATCACTGGGCTACTTTGAGGCAAATTATTGACAGTTTCAAGCTCCTAAGAAATGCCGTATTTTAGACCAAGACAGACCAATGGTATAATTGTTTGGATCCACTGCAGTCTTTCATCACAGCTAGAAAATTGTGACTATTCTCACAGTCATATGATAGGGATATTCTGATGTCCAGAAGTGCATTACACAAGGACACGTATTAGTGCACAATCTATCCAGATTTTGCAGTGTCCTATTATGTCTCTAAGGGCTTTGCTGCATAAACATTCTTTTGAGATTACTCTGAAACTATGTATCTCCTGCACCTAAATTCTGTACACAAACTTGATTGACCATCTTCCCTTTAATTACTGAGTCCTATCCTCTGATTTCTAAGCAGGACATCTCTCAGTTTTTTGCTGCTCTAAAGTTGAAAACATTCATTAAAACCAGCCGGCCTTCACTTTTCCCGATTTAATTGAATTTTCCAGTTTTTTATGGCATCTATTCAGTACATTTACTTGGCAATCCCTTTTGAGGGGAGAAGTGATCAGAATGCAGATTCCCTCTGATAAGGAGTTTATTCTTATTGGGAGCATCCAGTAGATTTAAACCATGCTATAGGAATATAAATGGCTAGATTCAACTATTCAACTTCTCTTTCAGAGTGCTTTTTACCTGAATAGAAAATGCAGTTCTGCATGGGCACTTCTTGTCTATTTTATTTCACAATTCTTAGGAGATAAATTTTCAAGCCCTGAGATTCCTCCAACAAGTTTTTAAAAGGCTCCCTTTATTAGACAGCTCACATGATGCAACACGGAGAGGAAGCTGCCCAGCTGTGTGGCTGCATTTAGTACTGTATAAACTATACCAGGCATGCTAATAAGGGAAAGCCCCTTAAGTCCCTCCTCCCACTAATCAACAGGCACTGACATACAATGCCATAGTCCCCTTTACCTTGAATTTCTTCAGCTCTTCAGTTGTTGATTTTACATGAGATGTCTAATTACTCATTTCCTTAAGTGATGTAAATTATTTTTTCTAATGACTTCTAAAACTCTGTTTTAGCTTGATCAAAGCACATTAGCACAGAAAAAGATCACTAGGTCATACAGACTGCACAACAAATCCATTACACTGCACAGAAAGTATACAAGGCCAAAAACTGTACAGAAATAAGTCCCATAATTTAATACGCTATTGTATAACTCACAAATTCTTAGCAAAAAGCTCACTAAATCCTGTGCCGTGAACTTACAGAGTGAGGGCATAGACAAAAATTAAATGTAAAATAGAACACAAAGAGCAGACGGAAGGCTGGGTATGTATGAATAGGCAGCAGTAAGAGTGTAAAAAATAGTGAAGAAGAGTAATCAAAGTAAAATATATTCAGTTCGCAGCAGCTCTTCTGGACTCAGGCATCTTAAAGACAACACCACTGAAGGGCTTCAATTCTCATCTAAGGTTTGTTTTTATATTGATTTAGGGGCATTATTTGGTAGCTTCTTTTGTCTTTCTCTGTTTGGACTCCTAACATTTTTCTGATGGGGTTTATAGGCATCTGTATAGCAAATTTAAACCCAATGACAATTGGGTCACTTTTTCTAGCTTTCTTCATGGGCTGTGGTTCAAAAAACCCTGGAGGTAACTTTCCTGTATCAGAGCAGTTTTCCAGAGGCTGTAGTATGTTAGAGGTGACACAGTGCAGGTGTCAAACAGTACTCACCTTGACTACTCTGAAGCAGATATATTTTTAAGTATTAATATATTATAAGCCTACCAAAAGCTATCTCAAGAAAATAGAAAGCAATTGCAATATCAAATGGCTCCCTATTTTTTTTAATATGTTCATCAGACCTGTTGTTTTATGAAACAGAAAGATTAATGTATTTACTAGAAGACATCATTTTTATAGTGAAGTTCAACAAAGTAGTTTATACTGAGACATGCCCTGATGTAAGAGGTTTGATCTAGTTCAAGACATTGTTACCTGGCCAAATTTTAAGTGGCTACTTCAAATTAGAGATAGTATCTTGACTTTGTAGCTGTGTTACCCATGAACATGTTGCCTGGTATCCTGCATTGCACTGTGTCAAATCCACTGCTTATAGACTCCAGGATGCTGCACTGTGAGGATATTGTGCGGAGCCCAGCCTCTAGTTTGGGAGACCAGGCAGCATCTCCAATTACAAAAGCAACTGAGGCTCTCAAAGGTAGGAGTGCCATTCAGCGGGACCTTGACAGGCTGGAGAAATAGACCAACATGAATGTCTTCAAATTCATTAAAGGCAAATGCAAAGTCCTGCACCTGGGATAGAATAACCCCATGCAACAGCCAGGAGCTGACTGCATAAACAGCAGCTTTGTGGAAAAGGTTCCAGGTGTCCCACTGAAAACCAAGCATGGACACAAGCGAGCAATTGCTCTTGTAGCAGTGAAAGCTAATCACATACTGGGCAGCATTAGTAACAGCACAGCCAGTAGGTCAAGAGAAGTGATTACTGCTCCCCACACCCACTGGGCTCATTTGAGACTGCCTATGGAGTACTGTGCACAGTTTGGGGCCCCGCAATACAAGAAAGATATTGACAAACTGGAATGAATCCAATGGAGGCTCACCAAAAAGATTAGGGAGCTGGAGCACGGGACACTGAGACAGCTGGGTTTATTCAGCCCAAAGAAGAGAAGGCTATAGCATTATCTAATTGTTGTCTTCAGCTACCCAGCAGGATGGTATAGAGACAGACTCTTGTTGGAGAAGCATGGCAAAATGAAAAGAGCCAACCGATCAAGTAGCAACTTGGCAAATTCCAAGTAGATATAAGGGAAAAAAAAATTCTTTACAGTGATGGAGGACAACCTGTTGTAGCAGAGGTTGTGGAATCTCCCCCATGATGATATTCAAAACTCAACTGGACAAGTATGTTGCAAGCTGACTCTCAGCTAAGTAAGCTGAAGGGGAGGTAACTAGCTTCCAGTCACAACGCTGAGCTAGATTCCAGACCTACTTCTGCTTATGGTCATAAAGGGCCTCTTACAGATGGCTGTTGCTCCAGGGATCAACATGCTTGTGACTGCTGATCACAAAACGTACCACGATGAGGAAAGCATGGAACAAGGTTGTTTGGGCTGGGCACATGGAATAGCTGTATACAAATCCTGAGGAGAAGGCAGATGCTTCACAGACCTTGAAGCATTGATACTAGTTCCTAGTACCTGTTCTGCTTTGTGCTTACATGTCTCTATGACAAATCAGCAGGGAATGCATTTGCTGTGTAAGTGTGAGTCACTGCAGCATTGTAAGAGTTCATCCACTTTAAAACAGTACTTTTGCTTCATACCTCAATGCCTCTTCCTGCTCCCATTCTGCAGATAAGTCATCTTCTAGGTTGGAGCACACAATGATGTCTTTGAAGACTAGCTTCAGAAGTGCATATTGGCTTCACTGAGGAAGCAAAGGTGGTCAAGGTGTTCATTGTTTTCACCGTAGCAGGATAGTTGGTTAACCCTTCTTTAGGTCTATTTACCATCACCAGCGCAGGTCATGGTAGGTATTTTTAGCAGATATGCTTGCTCTCCCTGCCAAATGGGGAGTGGGAAGAGGCTGTGCAAGCATGAGCTTGCATATTGACAGGCACTTTTGTTTCAGGATTGCCCTGATTGGAAGGTATACAAAATGCGTAAGATGGCTGATGCAGTTAACAGTAGCTGTCCCAAAATGGGAGTGGGGCAGTGGGTTGAGGCATGACCAAAGACTCTCATTACTAAACCAGCCGAGGTCAGTCCCAGGTGTCAACAGCCCTGCTTCTCTCATTGCAGGGTTCCTCTGTTGGCGCAGGGTAGCCATCACGCTTACATTCATCTCAGGGTTTCTCTAAAATAGTGAACTGCAGAAGAGGTATTAATGCTCTGCTGCAGAACCACCAGCACCATGAGAACTATGCTAGCAACCTCACTCAGTTTCCTCATGATATTGCAAGATGCCTCCTCCTTGGACTGGAGTGTCCATTTGGCTACTTGTTCTTCCTTTAGACTCTTCAGAGCCTTGGCTTAGTCTCTGCAGAGTCCTCCTGTACCTTTGCTGAAGATGCTTCAAGAGTGTGTCACACCATAGCCTTTCCTTTTATCTCCAGGAGGTTCAGGACTCCCAGACAGATTGACTTTTGCCTTCACGGCCAAAGCCAAGGAACACAACAAAATGTCTACACAATTTGCAGTGAGCCTGGCTCTGGTAGTCCGAAAATACTTAGCAATGCCAAAAACTTGCAAGAGATGTTATGGAGATAGCAGAAGTACTGTTTCAAGAGAAGACAGCCCAAGGAGAGGTCTGTGTAAAAGCCTAAGGCAAAATCAGCTCTGAGGCAAAGAGCAGCAGATAAGGAAGGTCAGGCTGCAAGAAGCACCACCACTCACACATGGCTGGTCCCATGTCAGCTACCCGACCACAGGGACCAAGGAACAGAAGGCACTGGGAAGCGGCTGGTGAAAAAGTCTAAACTAGCCAAGTGGGAGCAGTCTCACAAAAAATGCAAACAGGAAATATTTGATCCAGCGGGAAGTCCCACAGGTTAGTTAACTATCAGCATCTTTTGAATAAGATTTGAACCTGCCCAGCAAGTTTAGACCAGCCTAGCAACACTGTTTTTGATCCTGCTCTGTGAGGTTTAAAGCCTATCACTTGATCATGGCCCTACCAGTACATCTCATGACACCACCTCCAAAGCAATGGAATTATTATGAGACTTTAGTTCTTGTTTTTCACTTGTCAGGATAAAAAGTGTGAATTCGTTGCATGTGCTCAGGAATATATTTATATTCAAATACTTAAATGAGTAGGCCAGTTTTTTGAAATGCCTCAGTCACAGGTCACATATTCAGACATGTACGTATGGATTGCTGTTTGTTCTGTCGCCATGCTTGTCTGAAAAGGCCGCCCTGGGGTCTTTTTATCCAAACAAACATTAGTAGTAGAGATCATCAAAAGAGAACATTGGTTATCCCAATCGCCTGCTTGTGTATGGATTGAATGCTTCATCTAACAAGTCAATAAATTAAAGATAGTTTCCTGTCTAACGCTGCTGTGTTACAAACCATGTTACTGCTGACCACATCAGAGTCGAGCCACGCGGTCGGTATGTGTCCGTCAGCCTTTTACTCTCAAACCTCAAAGTAATTGGTTTCCATTTCTCTCTTTCCCTTTTTAGGGGGGTAACGAGCAGGTGCTGGAGTCCTTCCACCCCAAGGACTGCTGACTGCACGGCTTCTCAGGTTCCCGTAAAAAGAAACTGTCTGCGTGAACCAGATGCAAAAACACAAATGCAAAGCTAATCTGAGCTGCCGGGTAATCTTCCCCAGCCCGTGCACGCAGGTCGCTCCGTTACGGGCCGGGAGGGAGGACGAGCTTTCGGCGGGAGGCCGCCGCGCATCTCCCTCCCCGTGCCAGCAAACAGGGCCCAAAGGCACCCACAGAGAAGTGCCACGTGGCTGCCTTTCTCCCCGCCTCGGCAGCACGGCGCGGCACAGCCCCTTCCCCGCGCCGGGGCC
>VXAA01002712.1:473345-501424 GCA_013399115.1 Anseranas semipalmata | reverse complement strand
CCCGTCGGCTTCGCCCCCGCTCGCGGGGCGGCCGCGGGGTAACCCCCGGCCAGGGAGGGGCAGCGCGATCGCGCGTGGAGCGTGCTGGTCCCCGCACCCGGCTGTACGCCCGGGGAAGCCTCTGGCTCCGACGTCTCCTAAGTAAATCCTTGAGTGTTGGAGGAGTAAAGTAAGGGAAACTGCACGAGGCTGCGTCTCACTCTAGATGGGAGCCTCCCGTAAGCTGTCTTGAGTTGTACTGAAGCAACGCTAGTCTGTGTAAGTATCTCCACGTGAAAGGATGAAGCTGTGGAAGAACAGCTTGTTAGTTTTGTTTAATGAAGTGGACTGTTTTAGTGTAAAGGGTGTCTGCTTAATGTAGCTGTCTTTCTCATACAACCAAGCACTTTTTATAGCAGAGTGTCTCTGCTGCGTGTTCAGCTGGTCAGCTGTTACACGCTTTCCTCGATGTAACTTTTAATACCACATGTGTAAGGAAAAAGAGGGGAGCTGATGACACTTTAATTTTTTCCCTTTGTGGTCATGTGATTTCCCTTTTATTTTTTTAACAAGTGCACTGTAAATTTGCAAGTGTTAAGAAAGCATTTTTTCATTCATAATTCGAAGGTGAACACACTGGTCTCATGTAAAGGTTTGTACAGGATTTCCAGCTACTGGAGTTGAAATTTGTGTGATATTACAAGTATTTAAATGTACCTGAAATACTGTATTCAAAAGCTCTTTTGTAAAGCAGGAGCAGAGAAACAGACTCTTTTTAAGGTATTTCATGCTTTAATTTTTTTAAAGAAAGAAAACAACCAACGGTTCTTGAATTAAGAAACTGAAAACTGCAGCTAAAAGAGGAAGATTTCTAACCAAATTACTCATCTTCTTTTTCTAACATCCGCCTAATTCAACACTTCACTAGTATTCACTGGAGAAACTTTATATTGAACTAGACACTTCTCTAACTTACAGTAGTCTGCCTGTAACATGTTTAAGGTGCTCTCAGGTATAATAGGATGAGCTTGAATCTGTCATGCTTCACAGCATGTAGAAGGAAAGTCTCATAACTGCTGAAGTCCCAAGATTTGATTTTTTTTTTTTCCTTACCTCCTCTCTCCTTTCCCTTTTCTTTTGCTTGAGCTTACACAATTATGGGTGACTTTTCTGTTATTTACAGAACAGGTGTTACCATTATACTTGTTGACAATGTCTGTAAGGCTCTGTGCTGTTTCTGCTTGTCGCGTGTGTTAATTTCAGAGCAGTGTATCTTCATGAGTACCCAAACTTCACAGAATATGCTAGTGGCAGTTGTTTGGATTTGGGTGTCCTGTGTCCTATCCGAAGCCTGACATCCAGGGGAGTGGGATTCTGTTATGGAAACAAAGTGAAATATCTTGATAAGATTAAGAAGGGACAGGAGGGAAAGCACTCAAACCTCTGAAAGAGAGGAAACTGGAAACATGGGGCAAAGAGAAGACACTGAGATTGCAAGGCATTATGCAATAAATAAAGGAATGCCATATTTCCTCTAAGTCACTTTGTAGGGCCTGGAAACAAAGGTGGATTCAGCATCCTCTATCTTTCTCTTCTCTGTGTAACTTCATTGTTTTGTCTTAAGTATTTCATTTAGGTGTATGTTTAAAAGGACCAGAAAAGGGTTTGCACTGGGTGTGTAAGGAAATAAAAGTACTTTATAACTTGCACTGATACAATAGAAAGAGGTTGTGTTAGGCTGAGATCAGAGTAACAAAACTACAATGCTTTACTAGTTCTGCTTTTATTTTTATTACAGATCTTAGAAATTGTAGTATTGGCTCGTGTGTATTGAGGGGGGAAAACGTAAACCAACTGTTTCAAACTTTTAGGCAATCAACTTGACATTGTTGTAAAGGTATCTCCTATGGGATTAAGAAAACAGTGGATTGCTGTCTCCTGTATCACTCTTAAAAGTTTGAATGCTGCTTGATTTGAAAGTTGCAAAAGTCTCTTCAGTCCAGGTGACTCAATTAAGGCTAGTATGAACTTGTAAAAGAAACATTGGGAGAGCACTTGCATGGGTTTGCATTTTGGAGGGTTCTGGCCCATTGTGCTTTTGTTTGGTATTTCTTTGGGCATGGCTTAGTTTTATACAAGCATTTAAAAACAAATCTGACTTGGCAGTGAAGACTCGCTCGCACTGTTGGGATGAATATGCCTGATGCATAGAGGGAGAGAAGGGCCAGAATAGCACTTGGAGCAAAGAAACGAGTGTTTTGAGTGGGGAAGAGCAACACAAGTGGGAAACCTAATCTCTGCCTTCTAAAGCTGGTGCGTGCCCGTTGGCGATACCAGCGCAGCAGCGTGCGGCTTTGTGCTCCGGTGCGCCCTGCCTGCCGAGGTGCGCATCCCCAGGGCCAGCGCTGCCCATTGCTGAAGTCCTCTGGCGGGGCGGGGGCCGCAGTCAAAGAGCGGGGTGCTCTCGGCTGGCGGGCAGCGAGCGTCTCGGTGCGCCCCTTCCTGGGGGAGCTGACGGGAACCGGGGCGCCGGGCCCTGCTCCCCGGGCACGGGCGGGGGCGGCCGCCAGGGGGCGCGGCGGGAGGCGGCCGGCGGCGGGCCTGGGGGCACCGGTTGGGAGCGAAACCGTGGCTGCCTTGGGGGGCTGTGAGGAACCGGCTCGGAGGGGCGCCCTGAACGTCGGCGTTACGGCGTGGAAAGGCAGGGAAGCTAAGCCGGCTCTCCGGGCAGCAAAGGTTAATGTTCTGACATTGCTGCGGTCACTGATAACGTTAAGCCGTCTACGATGTCATTCTGGCGTGCTTTTCCTCTAGGTTCTGGGCATCTGATAATGCATTCAGGTGCATGTTCTCTGTTGGTGAAAGATCTGTAGAGCAGTGAGACAAAAAAACGTAACTTTCATTCCCCTACTACAAATTGGATCTTTTAAGTCCATCACTCTTCCCGCACAGCTCTCTCAATACACTGTATCCAGGTTACCTTTCTCAAAACAAATAAAAACCTCACTAGGCTAGCGATGTAAAGTTGATGTATTGTAGGACAGCAAGTTTCAAGCATCCATAGTGATGCTGTTCTTGTTTCATTTATATTCATGTGAGTTTTAGACTTGTTGTTTGTTCTGATACAGTAGTGAACATAGAGGTGATTTAACATGAATGTATGAGCAGATAAAACCTTAAAGGGGTTTTGTTCTGTACATGGTATTTTTAGGCCCTGAAGACATCGTGGTTTGGAACAGTAAACTCTTTAGGCAGTTAGTGTATTTTTTGGAACCTGGAGTTCCCAAATAGGCTATTGTAACGTAGTAAGATCTTGTTTCCCCTCTGTGAAACTCAATTTTTTATGATGTGTAATGTGATGCAGCAAAAACTTGCATGTGCCACACTCTACTTTGTACAAGATGACTTCAGATGCTGTCAAATACATAAAACTCCCTAAATCAAAGTAAGAATAAATGTGATCCCAAATATATTGTTTAAAAGATTTGTCCTGTGAAATATCTGAAAGTATCTTTTAAGTGTGGACACTTATGTAGATGTAACACTTCTCTTTTGGGGTGTGTGTTGGGGGGAGGCTCACCGTAGCTAGTTATGTTTACCAGGAGAGGAAAAGGCTTTTAAAATAATGCTTGTTTGGGACTTGCTTTCTGATGATGTTGTCTGGAGTATTCGGCTTCTCCAGCTCTACTAACGTGTATGGGATTTTTGTTTGTTTCTCTGAGGGGTGGGGGGCTGTTTTCCTATTGAGCACAGCAGTATGTGAGCACAGTAGCTGGTACAGGAGACACCTTCTTGCTGCGGGGGGAACCATCTGTATCTGGATGCTCGTGGTGCTGGTTGATCATGACCTGAATGTCAGCACAGATAGCTCAAAGCAAAAATAACTGCAAAATAGCATTTTTGCCTCTTGAAGAGCATTGTTTTAAAGCACATGCAGGAAGTATCATCTTGACATTGTTGCCAAGCAGGAGCTATTCAGAGCTCAGAATGTGTCGTTTTTTGATTTGGTTTACTGGTGCTTTTCAAGTCTCCCTGGAAGAATTTCTTCTGAAAGAGTGATATTTTTTAACCTTCAAAGTGGTGATTTGAAAAAGATCAGTCAGATGTCTTCTCCTCACTTCTGTAGATGAAAGTATAATGAGGACATTTGGACCTGGAAGGCCTATTCGAAACTTTATAGGAGACACCGATCTGGTAAAGGGAGTTTTTGTTTTGATCAAGTAGCCTGCTAAACAAAGAGCTAGCTTCTGCGCTTAGTGGTGTTGCTGATACATAATATCTGTAGCTGGTCCCTTCCCTGTTGGAAATGGGAAGAATAGTAAAACTGGATGCACACGAAGATGAAGAGTGTGGAAGGTGCATTAAAAAAGGGGTGGCCAGCAGGGAGAGGGAGGTGATTGTCCCCCTCTACTCTGCCCTGGTGAGACCCCACCTGGAATACTGCGTGCAGGCCTGGGGCCCCCAGCACAAGAAGGATGTGGAGCTCTTGGAACAGGTCCAGAGGAGGGCCACTAAGATTATCAGAGGGCTGGGGCACCTCTCCTGTGAGGAAAGGTTGAGGGAACTGGGCTTGTTTAGCTTGGAGAAGAGAAGGCTCCTGGGAGACCTCATTGCAGCCTTCCAGTACTTGAAGGGAGCGTATAAACAGGAGGGGGAACGCCTGTTTACACATGTTGATAGTGATAGGACAAGGGGGAATGGTTTTAAAGTAAGACAGGGGAGATTTAGGTTGGATATTAGAAGGAAGTTTTTCACTCAGAGGGTGGTGAGGCACTGGAACAGGTTGCCCAGAGAGGTTGTGGATGCCCCATCCCTGGAGGCATTCAAGGCCAGGCTGGATGTAGCACTGGGCAGCCTGCTCTAGTGGTTGGCAACCCTGCCCAGAGCAGGGGGGTTGAAACTAGATGATCTTTAAGGTCCTTTTCAACCCAGGCCATTCTATGAAGGTGGGACTGCATGCTTGTATAGGTGAGAGAATGTAAAGTTGATATGCTACCTGGTGAAGGAGAAGGATCTACTCGGTGTTACCTGTATGGTTGTATCTCCTGATTATGTATTGTACAAATGTGACCCAGAGTACAGATCAACACCTTTGTGGGCTTTTAAATGGCGCTCATCTGTGGTCTGAGTGATAGCTGTGCTCGTAGAGGTGAGGTGACTGAGTAATTCCCACGGCAGTGAGAAGTCCTGCCAGGCTGTTCTGTACCTTCAGACTTTCTGCAGTTCTGGAATCATGACCTTGGGAAGCATGCTTGTTAGTGTGCCAGTGTGAGAATAGCGGCCATATTTGAGTCAAATAGACCCAAATGTCCTGTTGAAGTAATTTTGCATAGCACTTCATGTTGATTCAGCAGGGACAGAGACACAAGCTGCATTTCCAGGTCAGTGTTCAACTGGTTGAGCCATGAGACCATCTGTTAGTTTGGTTTCTTGATTTGTTTCTTGTTCTGAATTTTTACTCTTTCACCAGAGTCCCTGGTGAAAGAACTCTTCACTGTGCAGCATTGATCTGTTTTCAGAGCAGATACATTCCCTTCACTGAGTAACATGGAATTTAGTGTCTGGGGAGGAGGGAGTGGGAGGGGTAAGTAGGCCCTAATCTTATCGTTTAGGACTGTTACCATATATAGGCATGGAAATTCTAAGTCTGGTACGTACTAACTAGGGTTAAAAGGTAGAATTCTCAAAGCAGAGTTTATCAACATCTCTGAATTACCGCTGTGTAACTTCCTTTCCATTGTTTATTTTGTCTGCCATGTAGCTTTGTAAATATTATATCAATGTTCAGGAGAACTTCATTTAAAATTAAATTATTCTACAGCAGAAAATGTTTGTGTATGATTGAATAAAAAGTGCAAGGGGAATAGACCTGTGTATTTCACCGTGTAAGTCTGTTATTGAGACTTGGTAACTGCAGTTCCTTATCTTTTCCCAGAGAGGAATAATTATTTGCCATTAGAGATGACGCTGTACAAACTGGAGGATTAAAGAGTGTTCTGTTGACATGATTTGGGCTTCCTTAGCCTGTCTTAACCTCATTCAGAGAAATAGTAAAGAAGCCGTAAGCCTTTCTGCTGCTAGTAATGAAGCTGCATGTGTTTGTAATTAGAACCCTTGAATATCCTAGTGTAGGTGCTGTTTAACTCAGGATTTGAAAATACCTCTTTTGTTTGATGTCCCATAGTTGTTATATTATTCAGTGACTTCTTGAAGGCATTACTTCTGCTTGTTTGGTGGACTAGTGCTAGAACTAGTAAAGGTAGCAGTAAAGTCTGTCTGACAAACTGGTAAGTGTCTGTAGGATTTCTATTCAGCAGGAATAGCAACGGTGAGGTAAGGGCTAGCTTTTAGGTCTGAATTCTCATAACTTGTATTTTCCGTTCCTCTCCTGTTAGTGAAAGAAGGTGGAAGCTTTTTGCTGTAGAGATGACACTGAGGAGACAAACTTCTCTTATGCTATGTTTTCCTCTTGCTGTAGAACTGAGATTGCTGTGTGGGAGCCCCACGCTTACAAGCACTCTTCGGTGCTTGTTTGGACGGTTGGGTACTGGTTAATCTGAAACTGAGCCTGACAGACACTACCAAAGTGCTTCTATTTGATATGAACAAATCTCTCTAGTGAAGTATGCTGATCCTTTTCCATCTTGTTCCTAGAAAATGGCCATGACTGGAATTTTTTTTTTAATGCTGCTAGCTCTGCTTGGGATTACAAGATCTTCAGATAAGGATTTATTAGTCTGGGTACAGCACTGCAAGAATATTTACAGTATTATAGGCAAAGTGATCAGCTGTACCCCCTCACTTCAGCAAATCCTGGTGTTCAACACAATTTCATTTTAAACACTTTCTTTGCACCACAGTAAGATAACTTTTACTAATGGTCACCAGACCAGAAAAATGTGGTTTGTTCTTTGTTCTTCTTAAATTTGCAGTGATAGATCTTAAAGCCAGTTCTTTTGATCTGTCCCACAAATAAGTTGTGATGCACAGAAAGTGTAGTGGTGTGTTACAGTATACTAGTAGTGGTAACTTAAGGTAATGTTGTTGAGGTTAATGCTGTCATACCACGGACAAGGTATGAGAGAAATTCTTTCCTGTCTTATGCTTGTAGGGACTGATCCTATGGTCCAGTGAGTGGTTAAATGGCAGCTTTCTACTTGCACGGGGGAAATCATTTGCTTCTGCTCTAAGGTGAAGAGAATAGGTATTCAAAGTTGAAAGTTGGAGACCTCACAGAACACAAGGTAATCGATGCATTACCTTCAGCTTTTCATCCCTCTTCTGCCTTCCTTTTCTGCTGAAACTGACTATTCTGATGGTCTGAATTTGTGTTAATACAACATGAAACAAAATAAGACAAAGTGAAATGGTACTTGGAAGAAAAATACCAAAGCTCCTGTGAGAGGTGAGTTTACTTGCATTGGAGGACCCTATTACTCGTAAGTTGCAGTTAGATTTCTGGTAGTTAAGATTTCCGTAAAACTTCCAGTAGAATGCTGAGTAGTTCTTCTGGTATATATTTTCAAAGAGTACAGCCTCTTCTGTGGCCTGCAAGTGATACAAAGGCAACGATATGTTAAATAAGGGTTCCAGTTTCTTTAAAGTGGTGTTGGAATGTCGATTTCCTGCACCATGCTAGTTGTTTTCTTCTGAAATACCAAAGTATCATCCTAGTTAATCTGACTGGTGACGTGTGCCAACACAGGAGCTGTCAATAGTCTAAACAGATCCTTACAAGAAAACCCAGTGTATGTTTTGGAACTCTTCCACTGTTTGGACAGGTCAGTAGTTGAGGGGAAAAAAGTCCAGATAGGAAATTCTGTTTAATATAGTAACACCGTTTCAAGTTAAGTGTGACCAACAGATTGAAAAGTAAATACAGGTCTCCTGTAGCTGCAAGTTGTTTGTTTTTTGTAAACGAGGTAAGCATGTTCAGTTATTTTAAAAACTAATTGGGTTTTTACATGATAAAGAAATGGAGTGACCGATTTACACCTCACTTTATCAATCATTAATCCAGTCTGTTACTTCAGTAATCTTAGCCTTTCTTCAGACTTCTCGGAGTCCATTTCTTAAAATTAAGAAACAGCACAAGTTCTTGGAGATTCTTTTGCTTTTCAACAGTTAACTTTAAGCTCATCACGCTGGCATTTTCACAATCCAGGAGTTAAAGAAAATCTAATTCAATTTGGGAGCCAGTTATGTTGGAAATCCTTATACAGTTGGTGTTTAGCTTTAAAACATCAAGACCAAGCTTGCATGCAAACCAGTATTGAACTGGCACTAATGGCTAGTTAGATACTGTTGACTCATATTGATGATCTTCTTACAGTTTTCAGTGCTATCTTACTAAATACTGTTAATTGTGAGTGAATGTTACAACATATTTGCATTTGGAATTTTAGGGTCTTCAGTAAGCAGCAGAAGACCCAAATAGCTCTTCTGGGCAGTCAAGTTGAATAGTGTTAAGTGTATAATTTGTATCTGTTTGTATCCTGCTGCTTTGAGATACTGCTTTGAAGTAAGTCATGTTTGTATCAGATTTTCTCATAGCTGAGAGCAAGCAGTTCATAAGCATATTTTTTCTGTCATACCTCGTCACTCTTGCAGATCTTGGAGCCTGGAAATGTCTATTGTAGTAACAACATTTGTTCAACTTGGGAAGCCTTTATGATCACTGTATTTGGATATTGTGGAAACTGCTAATTTGGGAGTAGCATCTTGGCAGATTAATTTGATAACCATCTGTATGTGGTGGTGGTGTGTTGCCAACTGTTCAAGTAGTGTTGCCAGAGTTGGGTTTAGCATTTGATAGAGCTACAGTAGCAGTGGCCTAAGCAGACAGGCAGGATTTTGAAAATTTGAGGGTGTTCTTGGCTTTGGCTTTCCTGCACTCATTTTATAATATCATGTAGTCTCACAGAGAACATCTGGAGAAGAGAGGGAATAGACATTTTGGGAACTTGGATGGGAGGGTGTAGGTGCTGAGGAACCTCTTCCATATCGTTAGAGGAAGAGATATTGACCTGCTAGGTAGAAGGATAATGCAAAGAAATGCCAATGGAGCGTAAATATATGTGGTTTAGAGTAGTGCTGGTTAAATGTCTAGAAGTTTACCTCTCCTGTTACTGGGGAGAAGTCCTCTCCTGTTGTATACTTCAAATGAAAATATGTGATCAGAATAATGAGCAAGATTTTTTTATTATTATTATAGAGGCATCTTATAATGGGTATTTCCCTTTATAAGTAGGAAACGTGTGTTTGTTTAGTAGGCGTAAATGGTTTGAAGTGTTTCATATATGCTTTACTTTAAGTTGGGGGGGGGATGTCATTACTTTTCTGGTTTTGTATGACTTGGACTCCCATACCTCCTTATGCCGTCAGAAGAAAAAGATGCATTCTGCATTAACTAGAAACATTCTGCCTTTTGTTTTTGCAGAAAGCCACAAAGAAAACTGACAAACCCAGGGCAGAGGAGAAGGATGACCTAGATATAACAGAGCTGAGTAATGAAGATCTTCAAGAGCAACTTATGAAGTATGGAATAAATCCTGGCCCAATTGTAGGTAGGTCAACTGAACTAGCAAATATTCATCTGAATGTGTTGATCTCTAAGCTTCAGTTCTGAGTACTCTGAGCTTCTCCGATATGGGTGCTTATTAGTACCACTACTGTTGCAATCTTACGTTCCACTGAGGGTGCTTTCATTGATCTGTTTACACAGAAAATCCTTGAAGCACTCCTGTGTAGGCAAATCCACAGTTTGTTCCTAGTGTTCTAGGCCAGCTGTACATGTTCAAACTTCTATTCTGAAGCTATGTAACTATTAAAGTTTAGCATTGTGATAATTAGGTTTTCTGATACAGAGGTTGATCTGGAGCCTGCTTAAATACGAAATATGTCTTGCACAATAACTTAAAATTTGAGAGCCAAATAAGGACATGGAACTTGCCCCTCCCTAGAGCATTTCCTACTCTCTGTGTTGTGCAGTAATGTTTTCCTTTGCTTATTTCTTTTCTGGCCCCTTGAACTTTGCGTACTGACCTACTTCAGCTGGAGGAGTAGGAAGAACTCCCCACCCCAACTTAATCTCCTGCCTTAGGCAGTCTCTTGTGATACAAGATCAAAGCTCCTTGCCTTGAAAGATTGTACACTGGCCTGATGGCAAGATACTTTGATTTCACAGCTCTTCAGTAGAAGATGGTCTCCTCTAGCATGCTGAGCCTTTTGTGGAATGTGTCTGAAATCCTGAGTGGAAGTGCCACTGATAGAGCCTGAAGTCCAGTGTGTATTCAAATAGTCTTATGCATAGTATTTTCTGTTAGCTGTTCCTGTATGCCTTCCTGTTCAACTTCTTTCTTTTGGATAGCGCTTAAGACTTCTGGAAAATGCAAATACCTATGCAATCCACTAGAAAGATGTTCAAATATAGTTTTAAGTAAAAGCTTTAGTTCTTAGAGCATGTGGATTCTGTTTCTTGTGAGAGTCTTCCACTTCTTTTTAAGGATGACTTCCTCTTAGAAGTTTTCAGATAAGGTTGGACTTTGCTGCTGCTAGCAGTGTAGGCGCTGGTCACTTGTACAGATTTTTGCCAGCCCAGTCCTGATGCAAGAGTATGTGATAGTTTTTTGTTTTAAACGGCTGTCCTGTCAGATCAGATGAGCAGTCCTAACAGCTAAACGCAGGAAACGGGAGGTTCTGTTCTTACTGCTTTCTTATACCACCTCTGCTTATTGGACTGAATTTGCTAACAGGTCAAATGTTAAACTAAGAGGAGGGATGTTAACTCCAGGATAAGGAGGTTAAGAAGATAGTGGAATCTGCGTGGTACTTGCCCTTGCAGAATCATTCTCACTAAATTTTTGTAAGGGTATGACAACTCGCATATCACAGCAAATGAAACAAAACATTTAAGAAGCTGGTGAGTTACCCTTCCATAGATAAATGCTTGTAACATTCAGTATGTTAACAGGTCTAAGCTTGTCTTAAGAATTCTCTTGAACCACAGATCTAGAAGCCTAAGAGGTAAAATTATATACCGAGAGGTATATGCTTTGGGCCATACAGACTGATTAAAAATAGAAAACATAAGTCTGGAAATTCCCAAGGAAAATATAGTAGTCAAGTTCTAGCAGTCCAGTTAGGAAAGACCAAAACTGCATTTCTAGCGTGTATCTTTCCTTGTTACAGCTACTACTAGGAAACTTTATGAGAAAAAACTGTTGAAACTGATGGAGCAAGGTCCAGAACTGAAGTCACCTATGCCTCTCCCAGTGATTACTTCAACTACTGAGAACACCAGACAGAATGGAAGTAACGATTCTGACCAGTACAGTGACAATGAAGAAGGTAAGACCAAAATGGAACTTGTATGTGAACTATTCGAGTTACACCTCAGTAATACTTGGAGTAGAAGAAATACCTAAAGAGGGCATGATCTGCTGTTGAGGCTTTACGATACTGTTGTAGGCCATGTGATTCATACACTTCATCGTGGAGTGCTAGCACAGTGATCCAGGAGCCTGTTTTGAGAAAGGACACTTTAGTAGTAAATTGTTCCCTTCTTTTTGTCCATTTTCCACATGCATTTGAGCCTGTAAATCTGGAAGGTAAGAGAACTAGATATCAAGTGTTCCAGTGTTCTTTGCACTTCATCTTTGGGTTTTGTCTTATGGTGCACACAGTAGTTATCTTTATTATGGGGTGGTGTATGAATGTCAAATATTCAAATATCAAATTTCAATACATTTAAAAATGTCATTTAATGTCTCTCTTCTGTATGACAGTCCCTTTTATGCTCTGTTCCTTATGGACATAGCTTGGGTTGGGTTGATTGATTTTATTTTTGGGGTGTTTTAATATCAAGTTTATATCCAAATAAAAAAAGTATAGGGGCAGGAGAGATGGGACCTAAAACGCACCATCGTGCAGCTTACCAAAAGTAAAAACAGTATAGGCTTTAAGGAATTTCTTGGAAGGAATGTTAGAAGATGAATATTTTGTGTGGTTCCCTGTGTTTGATGTTCAGTTTTTTTTTTTTTTGACGTGAACATCCATGGAGGTAGGGCATAAAGGACTGAAATACAACTAGGAAATTAATAGATCTCCTTTATGTCTTAGTGCTTGCTTTTGATCTTTAGTCTCCTGCACTTGGTGGTGGGGGTGGGGGTTGTTAAAGGGTTTTGTATGTTTTAGGATAGTCAAGACCCCAGTCATAACTGGTAGCTCTCTCCATCTAATTACCAAACTGTTCAAACACCGAAGGAAAAAAAGAACAGTTTGTATACATCCAGGCTTGAAAAGCTAAGGGATGTTAATAACTCAACTTTAAATCTGTTGGTGTAATGCTGTTAGAGTTATATAGTAAGGGAGTCAAAATGATATATCCTCTTACTGGTAGGATGACTGCTAACCGCTTGCTATTCTCTTGCCAAAAAGGATTCCTATGTATAGGTACCTATTCCAAAGGAGACTAAAGTCACAGCCTAAAGCAGTGTTGAAAGCTTCAATCCCCTTCCTACCATAATAGTATGATGTTACTTTTGTTAAAGCAGTTGCAACTTGATACCAGTTCCTAAGTGCAACTGCTGGATTTGTCAAAGCTTATCTGAAATGTAGGATTTGGGATCTTGGGTCAGGATACTTGGGTCAGTATTTTAAAATAATAAGGTAATTCTTCAGAAGACTTACTTCTCCATTCAATAGAGAACCTTAACCTGTACATGACAACTTTTTTTTAAGGAAACAGTAGTGATGCCTCTTAAAATGAATTTTTTTATACTAATTTAAACCAAGTGTAGTTTATTAACCAGTAGTATTATAAAAACTAGTTATTATTAAAACTGGTTACAGATCCGAAGACTGAGCTGAGGCTTGAGAAGAGAGAACCACTAAAAGGCAGGACAAAGACTCCGGTAGCACTCAAGCAAAGAAGAGTTGTTGAACACAACCAGGTATGTTTCATTTAGTGCCATCCGGAACAGCTACTAACTGCAGGCACTGTGCTTACTAAATATAATCACATTTGACAAAGTGGGCTATGCCGTTTTTAAATGTTTTATGATTGTTTTTTCTTTTTTTAGAAAGCCTGTTCTAATACAGCATGAAAATCTCGTGAATTAACTATAGGTGCTGGTTTTTGCCTGTCTGATAACATTCAAAATTATGGTCTGCTAAAACCTATTAGTCTCTCTCTTGCCAGCATCTGTAGTTCTACATAGAGGAAAACACTAGGTCAACCATAACACATTTAGCTTTGGAAATCTGACAGATAATAAGTCAGAGGTACTGATGTTGTCCTGTTGTGTGTTTGTAGACAACTTGATTTAATAAAAGGTGCAGTTTCTCAAAGGAAAAAAAAGGTTTGAAAAATGTTCCCAACCTTTTTTCTGAGAAATATTTTTTAAATACATATACATTCATCATATTTCTATCTATTTAGGTATCTATCTCTAGATACATGTATGCATTTATAAATTCATCTGTTTATAATGATTGGGTTAAATACAACAATCCATAAAGTAATGTATTTTTATATATATATATATGTATATATATATATATACACACATTTCTGTATATGCCTGTGTGTGTGTGTGTGTACACATGCAGTATCCATATGCAGTATCCATCTATATAACACTTCCTCAGTCACACATGTAGCAGCATTACTAGAGTAGACATTAATTCATTGGAAAGCTTCTTCTTAGAAGAAAAAGGATAACTAGTTTGAATCTCGCTGTATGTACCCCTTGTCTTTATAAGTACTGTTACTAGTTCTCTTGTCCTGGTGAAAGAGGGATTTTATGAAGCACTTCAGTATTTAGTCAGCAGTTCAAAAGCCTGGATTCAGTGACTGGTGGCTGACCTGTCCTTATGATGTGACAGTCTCAGTAAATATCCTGTTGCACAGCTTAGATTACTTAGGATATTTACAGCGCTACTCATCTGAGGAATCAGTAGCAGAGTTGTGCTACAGTAAGGACTTGTCTAGAAAATATTCAGGAGGGGCACAAAATCTGACCTGTTAATAGCTTGATATTAGCAGATCAGTAGTGGATCCATCTTGTCTCGCTACTCGGTGGTATGGAAAATGCCAGATTCTTCTTATTCAGGTTGTATGTGTATGTATAAGCATGCTTTTGCTATGGATGTCTCTTAAAGCAGGTAACGCACAGCTGTGTGAGCTCAGGTAACTTAACACAGTTTTTAACTGGATTCTTAGGGTACAGACTAAGCTGGTCTCACTTCTACAAATCAAAACAAACATGATTTAACACACAAAATCAATATTCTTTATTCAGTCAATTTCAGCTCATGATGGTGTTTATAATGGGCATCTGAATTATAAGGCTCTTGTACTTTCTGGATTACTGTTTTTCAAGTCGCTATCCACCCTGAAATCCCTGCTAGCCTAAATGTGTTAATGGTATTTAATTCAGCTATCAACAAACAAAGCTTCATAATCTTTAGGAACCCACTTCCTCCTTATTCAGTATTTTTGTGGCATTTTTTAAAGTGATGAGGTCTTGATTTTTTTTGTTCATCCAATTTCACTGTAATAACATCAAGTTATTACTGTTTTCTCTTGTAATCTATGTGTGGTATAGATGAAATGTTTTTGCAACTTATGTATTTTAATTACCATAGTTAATATCACTTGATTAATCCAAAAAGATATCATTTTAAAGTGATGACAGATTCTTCAAGAGCTTTCTAGCTTGTTCAGCCTTTTACCTTTCAACTCCTGACTGCTGTTTAAAAACAAAGCAAACAAAAAACCCAACACCTTATAACTTCTTGAAGCCAAGAGGATGCAAATCTCAATGTTTTGGACTAGCAAATATGTAGCCATATATTTGCTGAGAATAAAACTGGAAGATTGGGAAGATGATAGCTTTATTTTCCTCTCCTGTGAAATTGGATCTTAAGATTGCAGCTTATCTGTCAAGTGGCCATATTCATTCTGCGCAATAATATGCAACTCCTGTTCACTGTGTGGCATTGGACCTAAGACTGAGGCTCTGAAGAATGGTGGGCCTGAACTGGTTGGCTGTGTGGTGTGGACAACTTGTTAGTCACTTCTAGGTCCTGTGCAGCACTATTCTTAGCCTAGACGTACAGAACTGAAAGGGTTGTCTGTCATCTGGTGCTGAACTGAAGACTCGGCACTGATGGATGCTGCTGTTCTCTTTTAAGAAAAGAGTGCAAATAGAATCATAGAATCATTTAGGTTGGAAAAGACCTCTAAGATCATCAAGTCCAACTGTTAACCTGCTAAGTCTGCCACTAAACCATGTCCCTAAGCACCACATCTGCATGTCTTTTGAATACCTCCAGGGATAAAAAGTCTTTAATCAGGCTGGTGCAAAAGAAATTGCGTGGGGGGGGGTCTTACCAGGTTTTTGGGTCTTACCAGTCAGATAGCAGTGGAGGACTAGATGAATTTGAGCTCAGTTCTATGTGCTTAATTACCTCTTCATAGTGAACTGGAAGAGTTGGAAGAAAATTGTAACTTGAATGTCTTCTTCCAATCAAGTAGGTGAATGTAGAGTTAGAGGTCAAAACCATGAGTTTAAGGCCTCATAGAAGATGGCACTGGACAGACAGAGGTGGGCTAAGCCACTTAAATTTTAAGGAGTCCTCACAGTGTAGCAAGTGTCACGAAAAGCAAGTACTTCTGTAGTGGCATTCTGGTTGTGCTGTGTTCTCTTACTCTTCCCTGCTCTTTTGTTTTTGACTCTGTGTGTGTGTATGCTGAATGCTACTTCTGAACCACAGCTTGTAGCTTTCTGTGTTTATATACAGAGTGTTGGTGTATCTAAATGTATTACATTTTAATAGGGTGTATTTACTTCAGACATTTGTGAAATAAGTAGAGAACGCTTGTTCAATTAATGGTGAGGATAATTTTTTTTTTTGGTCTGTTGAATATGCTCTGCTGAAGTCTGGATGGGTCTCATGCAGTAGACTTGATCTTTTCTTAGGCTTCTCATGCAAGATTTCCCTGGTACTTAAAACACATGACTGTCAAGCATCTGAAGAAGTAAGGAGATAGAAGTGCTTCAGTAAATAAGCTCCTAACTTTTCATTAGGAAAAAAAATAGTTCCTAGTAAAACAGTGTGGGGCAGGGGGCCTCGCCATTAGTAGGATTAGGGATTTGCCTTACTGCTTTCTCAAGTGGAATGTATTTGAGTGGAACCACTCTGAAATTAGTGTTTTCTCTAAGCTTCTAAGGAAGAGTACCTCTCAAATAGAAAAGGAGAAAAGGGGAGAAGGAGACATGATTGAAGGTTGCAGGTTAAGTTCTTCTTAGTAGAGAAAGCTGAGAAGCCAGTGTCTGTTGAATGTATAAAGAGGGACAGGGAGACCTCTTATTAGAAGTCTATTTAAATTTAAAAGAATATTGGAGACGTAGGCTGAAATCTACAATTCTATATGAAATATCTGAATCTATCTGCATGAGGTCTGTGCATGAATATCCATCGTTTGGTTTTCAAAGTATTTCAGTGACTTGAAGTACAGCAAAACACTTGTGCTCCCTCTGCTGGCTATGTAGCAGCTGTAACGCAACTTCTATTTATAATCATAGAACTGCTCAGCTTCTAGTTTCATTGGAGTAACTTAAAAGGTACAAGTGGGGAACTGAGAAGGGTGTTAAACTTTTTTTACCCCTTGATAAATAAGTATTTTCCAGCCTGTACTCTGAATGCATTGCTTTGTGGGCTAATACTCTTCCAGTGAAGTTACTTGGCTGTGCTGCACTGGTCTGTGGAATTCCCATTACCAACAAATGTAACTTTCAAAAGCTCGATAATATACCAATGGAAGAGATGTTAATGTGCAAAGATCTCAGTGTTAACATAAGTTTTTTTTATTATTATTTTTATCTTTTGTTTTTAAATTTAGCTAAATAAAAAGGAAAATCTTTTGTCTAATTTTGAAGAAACAGGCCTTCCCTCATCTCCCTTTCCTTCCATGCCTATGCTTGAAATTAGATTTGAGGAGGATTTTAATTAGAGCATAAAACTTGCAATAAGGTGTGGGGAATGATGTATGTTAGTTAATGGCTATAAAAATCTGACACTTCATGTTGTTACTTGGTTTTGTAATGATCTGTTTCAGGCTTGATCATTTAACCCACGGTTAAGTGAGAATTGAGTGATTTTTCATCACTATGTGGAAACTTCTAAGATTACAAAACATCCTCTCCCCCACCCTCCCATCCCCCAGCCCTCCCGTATGGAGATGAGATCCTGTTGAAATGTAGGTGTCTGTCTAAACCATTACCATCTTGGCTTGAGAGAATACACTCGAGTGAAGACAAGTTGTTGCATTCTGCTTATGATCATAGTTTTTTGTCTGTTTTTTGTGTGTAGGTAGGTAATGTAACAGGCCTAGAAGTTATATCCACTGCCCATGACTTGATGTGACTACTTGTAGCACTAGTTATTTCATGCTATTGCAGTGAGCAGATTATCTCTTGGGTATTAACTAGTCAGTTCTGTATTTGAAAAATAGCATGCTCTAACATAAGTATTGTGGTCCATACTACCTGTCAAGCTAGGTAGACGTTATTGACCATATAAGGATCCAAGGTTTTTTTGTTGTTGTTGTTCTTGGTGTGGGTTTTCTATGTGTTCTAGATATACTGGTTCTGGAGTATGTATGCTATTTTAGCTTTTGGTTGTGGGTATCTGATGTTGAGAGCTGGCTTTCATGTGTTTGATCATGTGTTTGATGCTTGAATAGACTTATTCTCAAGATGGAGTTACTGAGACTGTCTGGACAAGTGGATCTTCAAAAAGTGGACCTCTTCAGGCATTTTCTAGGGAGTCTACAAGAGTGTCAAGAAGAACACCAAGGAAAAGGGTGACGAGAGGCTTATTATAATAGAAAAGCTTTTTTTCTCACTCTTAGGGTCCCAGTGGCTATTTTATTCAACTGTTTTCTTTTGTTTGTTTTAAACAAACAGGTGGAAGCTACAGCACAGTTGCCTGTAGATGATGCTGTAATATCAGAGAGTACTACCATAGCTGAAACTATACTGACTGCAAGCAACGAGACCCTAGTAAATATGCTTAGTAAATATATTTAATGAATCATGCGAGTGGTATTCTTCTATAATATACCTTTACTGACAGAATCATTCTGTTTTGAACAGATTATTTTTAAGAAAGTAAGACTGTCTTCTATTCAGTAGTCTTTGAAACCACATTAAGTATCTATATTAGTGCCTAGTGCCTGCTCGCTTTAAGATGGACTAGGCAGACTCCTAGTCCCATGTCTGTTGTGGGGGAGGATTAAGAAGAACCACTTTAAAAGCTTAGATCACTTCTTAGTTTAAGTACATGCAGAATATCTGCTTTAAATTTTGGCTTTTTGTGTGAACTAAATAGCTTTTATGTTTCTAAATGACTTAAAAGAAACTATTTGGAATGATAAGCAATGCCTTTCCTGTGCTTATTTCAGAGTACCTGTTACGTAACCTTCTTGAGTTAACTCCTAACATGCATATATTCAATGCGCATAAAGGTTTTGTTGTTTGGTTCTGTCCCCCTTCCCCCTTTTTATTTTGTGTTTTTGGCTAATTCTGAGTTTGAACAATTTCGAATCTCGGCAGGTTGGCAATAGGGTGCCTGGAAATTTCAAGCATGCAGCTCCTACACTGTCAATCAGTGAACTCTCAGACATGCCCAGAAGAACACCAAAGAAACCATTGATGACAGCTGAAGTAAATAAATTAAAATTTAGATTGCTATTGCTTGCTCTCTGTGAACAAGATTCTTGTGTGTATGTCTTTACTTCTTAGTACAGAAGGGATGGAGGGTGTCATTGGCCTGGTGGCATGGTAGTCGAACTAGACTAGCATTGTCATATGGCATCAAAGAGAGAATTTAAAGTTGTTTTTTTTCTCTTCCCCTCTCAGATTTTTTGTAAGGGGGAGAGGGGAGGAATCCTCCTTTTGTTTCCCAAGCCAAGTATGTTTTGGGCTATTTCTCCTTGTGTTGCTATTTTTCTGTACAGAATGTACTTTCTCTTTTCTTTCAAATTATTTGACTAGTTCAAAGATAGAGCGGAATTATTACCTAGCTTTGATCTCATATATCAGCATTTCCTGGAAAAAAAAAAAACAAAAAAAACCACAGTGTGCCTTATTTGAGGGACTAAAATAGTCGGATTACTTTAAATCAAAGTCTGAATTTAGAAAGCAGCTGTAGATTTCAGTCAGTTACCGAGGGGGAGAAAAAAATAATTCTTTAACTCTGTTAGGCTATTCAAGCTGTCAGGATTAGGTATATATTGGAAAAGTGTCTAAAGCACTGGCAAGTCCATGTAATTGTATTAATGTAGTACTGTAATATTGTGGAATTCTGTGTTACAAGATCATGCTTGGCTGAATTTAAATGGAGTTCATTACTCCACGTAGTTACTGTAGATAAACTTGCATTAACACTTGTGAAGCCTGCTCTACCGATAGATCTGAGATTTATGAAATGCAGTTTAGACTTAGTTGTCAAATAGAAGGTGGTGGGAAAACTGTTCTATTACTTCAAACTGCGTACATTTTCAGTTGGTATTTCACTGTACTCTGGCATTGTTTATTACAGCAAAAAGAGACAGAGTGCCCACATCAATGCTTGTTTAATCGTGTTGGCCACAAATATTCCTGTGACCTGCTCAACACAGCCATGATAGAGGTGAAGGTTAAGTTTTTTGATCATCTAGATCACTGGCTGGCAGATGTATTCAATTTATACAACATATTCTTTATCTTAAAGGAAACTGAGGAGAGCACTGAATGCTTTAAGACACCAAAAGTGACCAGACAGCTGCCAGTAATGAAGGTTAAACCAACTTTTAAAACCCAAGAAGTAAACTTCTTAAATGTCACTGGGTGACAAGATGCTTTCTTGCAAATTGCACATGGTTATGGTCACTTATGTAGTTACTAAGGAGCTTATTGTTTTAAAGCTTGTTAGTCCTATAACTGTTCTTGTTTTCCTAGGTGCTGGAGAGAACTCATACAGAAGAACGAAGAGTAGAAAGAGATATTCTTAAGGAAATGTTCCCTTATGAAGTATCAACACCTACAGGAATTAGGTATTGCTGGAGTTTATGGGGGCTTGTTTCTCAGTTCTTGAAAACCTGTTTAAGCTGAGAAGTATCTTTTGATTATATTGCTAGATTTCTGAGGAATGGTTTTTGCATTCTGGCTCAATGGCAGTAGAGATAACTACTTTAGCTCTTCTGTTTTGTGTATATAGCTTTGTTATGAAAAAAAAACACCTTTATTTAAGCTGGGGGATGGGGGAAACAGGGTAGCATTTTAGTAGTAATTATTACTGGAACTCTTGGATGCTGGAGGTTAAATGGAAGGGGATTCTCTGTGGTAATGGCTCAGTACTTGAATTCAGTTTTTAGCTAGATGCAACTGCTTTTGCTCTGCTGTTAATTAAGGAAAAGTCTCCCGGCATAGATTTGAGCTTTTTTTTTTTTTTTGAAAGTCAAAAATAATTTTCAAATACCCCTTTTTCCTTTAAGTAACAGTCCTGTTGTAGTCTAGGATTACTCTGTGTGAATAAGGATGGCATAGGAAGGGCTGTTAAATTCTTCTGAAACTCAGCATTTAAACAAAAATCAAAACAACCCTCTGGATAATTAAGCAATTTACAAAACTTTGTCCCTTTTAGAGAATGAGGAAAAAAGTTCTTCTATGTTAAGATAATGTGAAATCAACTGTTACGTTGTTTCCACCATGTCGATTATAATTTCAATGTTAAATGCAATTGCATAGAATCTTGCCATAAGGGGAATGTATAGAACCAGTTACTACTTCTGTGGGGTATCTTCTCGCTATTCAGCTCTGTTCTCTTGTTTTGAGGCCTATCAGTCTAGTTAAATCTATGCCTCAGTTTTAATAAAAATCATGCATGCGTGCTCCTTGCACATAAAGGGCTCGGCAACGTATGTGGGTTTCTTAACCCTTAACACTTTTGTTACCTGGCTGTGTGTATTGATGTAGCCATCAGTAACGTTTTAATGGCCTGGGACAAACTTAGGTTTAGAAATCCTGGAGGGACTGCGTAAGTGATCAGTAAAGACACAGTCAGAGATGCTTCCTAGAGTTTTTTTTCTGGTCATGATACGAGTATGTGGATAGGGTGACAAAGTTTGAGTTTTTTAAAGGAGTGTTTATTTGAATGCTGAATGGTTAACTCTAACAATTGTAATGATACATGTGCTACAGTTTTTAGGAGACAAGTATTTCAGGTACTGCATTCACTGGAAATAATTTATAGTTCTTCAGTTATACTAAAATTTTCCTGTATACTTTAGGTTGCTCTTTTAAATATACAGTATTCTTTTTTCTTTAACAGTGCTAGCTGCCGTAGACCAATCAAAGGAGCTGCTAGCCGGCCTATAGAGCACACTGACTTAAGAATGGAGGAAAGTTTCTCTAAGTATGCTCCAAAATATGGTACCTCAAGTGACATCAAGTCAGAGAAACCACCAACAAAAAAAGAACGCTCCATTCCCCTATGGATAAAAATTCTTCTCTTTGTTCTTGTTTCAGTCTTCTTGTTTTTGGTTTATCAGTCAATGGAAACTAATCAAGGAAATCCTTTTTCTAAATATCTGAATATTGTCTCTCAAGATGGTGCCAAGTGAGTATCTTTCTGAAAGGCACACCCAATTTGATCTCCTATTTTTAATTGTAGAGAACTCTTCTGCCCTCTCATCGGCTCAAGGACTTACAAATAATGTGATTGGAACCTGATAAATTGGATAAATGAAGCAAGCTAATATTAAATGGACATTGATAACTTTCTGGACTTTGGACTAGTAGGAGATCACTTTGCCATAGGAGTAACATTTTTTTAGATCTTTGAACTTTTGTAGGCTTTATTTTTTTAATGTGGACATCCTTTAAATTCATTTTTGAGAAACTGTATATTTGTTTTTGCAAGATTTTGGAAGCTGAGAAGGGCAAAAATGTAGTAAAATGTGAAACTGTGTTTTTAAAGCTTTTTCTTTGTACAGAAAAGAAGTTGTACTTTTGTCTATAGATTATGGTGGAGGAAGATTTTTAACACAGGTGATAAAGGGAAATGCATTTTTATGTGTTTTTCAGTAACACGTTAACTGAATTTGGTCTCTTGGGATGTAGGGAGAGTACAACAAGCTTTTCTGTAGGTTACTGTAACATTTTAGTAAATGTAACTGTAAACCTGTTTGCATTTCTGTAAAGTCTTAGTATCATATTAGTAACTCTGTTTAAGCGTAACATTTAAGTGTATCACTTCATTTTAGTGCTTACAGTGTTGTAGGAGCTGAATACAAATTTAATTGGCAACAGATGTCTTAGAGGAACTTATTTATTAGTAATATGCGTGGAAAATAAAAAATGCATCAAATACAATTTGCTACTAAAATACCTTTCTTTGGGTAAAGGTTATCTAAATTAGTCTAAACTTCAACTTATAGCAGCGGTCTTTTTCTTAAAAAAGCGAGGTCTTTCCAATAGAGCTTTATGTGATTTTGAATATTCATGTAGAGAGGTATTCTCAAAGTGTGAAAATTCCATATGAAGTTTTATTCTTATATGAAGAGGGCATTGCTGCATTTTCTTTTACAGTTTCATCTTCAAAGGTGAGATTTACTACATTCATGCAGTTGAGTATTTTTTCTCAGTGGAAGCATGCTGAAACACTCTATATTGTGTAACTTGAGCAGGCAGCTGACTTCACTACTACCAATGAGGAGTGATAAGCAACAATTTTTTAAAGTGAATGTATACATTTTGGTGTGCTTAAATCTGCAGCATACAGATGTTCAGTCTCATTGCTTCATACAAAATTGCAATAAATCATACTTATTCTTAAAGTGCTACTTATGAAAAGCTGAGAACGTTAGTTAAGTCTATGGTTTTTACTCTGGGTATAATTATTGTGTAGACTGTAGGTATGGGGAAACATTACTTTCTGTGACCTTTGGGACAAACTTGGTAATTTGTAGCAAAGCAATAGTTTTTTTTCTTTTAAGATTAGTGTTTTTTTCCTTTTTAATCTGCTTTTTGAGTAATCCAGATAGCTAAACTTGTGACCATCCTATAGAAAATTGTAACATAAGACATTCACTTTTGGTGTCAAAATGCAGAAAAAAATAAAAATGATTTTAATGTGTGTGGGTTTTCCTTACCAAAATAAATGCATTGCTTGAAAAAAAAAAAAAGTAAGACAACTGGTGCATCAGTGGTGTTTTGTCCTGCTACAGTATTCCATGTTTATAAAGGTAAATAAATCTGATAGTAAAAACAGGGTGGTTCTTATCAGCACTCGGTAAGGGGAATATTCGTAATACTTGCACTATAATAATAGTTTTGCACCATAATCTTTTAGCACACGTTAGGTCTTCAATTTGAACGGGGGGGGAAAACTAGTCTATTTTTCAATGCTTAAGATATTTCCTTTTCCACATTATTTTTCACTTCACTTTGCTATATGTGTTAATTTAAAATATATCTTTCTCTTCTAGTTACATGAATTACTTTCAGTCGACCTCCTTCTGTTAGCGTCATTTAAAAAAAAATGCAAAGCAATTAAATGTCGTCGTCATTCTTTCACTTATGCACTGTTTTGGAGAATCTCCAAAAGAAACCTCTCAACTCAGTTTTACTTCACAGAAGGTAAAGACTTTTCCACATAAGTCTTTAAAGTAATCTACATGCAGTTCATTTGTAGTTTGGAAGCAATGCATCTTCCAAAATGAATGATCTTTTTGTACTTGAGGCATTTAATGTTTTGAGATAGCCCTGAGAGCAATCTCTTTCTTCTCTAATCCCTTCTTCCCCCGGTCCCAAACATGGGTTTACCAGCATTCCTAGAGCTAGTCAATTGTAAGAGTAACACATGTAATAGTACTATTAGCTGAATGGTTGAATGTGCTTAAAGCATCCTATAGATACTACTGTCTAAATTACACTGAAGTACACTCTATTCTTCGTATCAAAGTGCTGAAGCAATAGGAACTCGTATTCCTCATTTGTTTATCTTGGCTTTTAGACAGAATTGGGTTAAACTTCAGCACTAATCACTAAATATATTGACTGGTAATAGCATCCAAATTCCAGTTGCAAAGATTAGGTGAATTCTTAAGTAGTAAATATTGTTTAAGACACTTTCAGGGTAAAAGTTACAAAACATCTGAAAAGAGTCTGTGTCAGTTAATCATGACAATGTTTTCTGTTGTTTTTTGTTTGTTTTTGTTCCCCCTCCATTGGTCTTCCTGTTTAGAATGCTGAAAACATGGCAGATCTTGATTTCCCTCCCCCCCCAGTCTGAATTAGAGCTTTCTAACAAGGAGCTTAACGCGGTTTGCATTTAAACTGTGTGCTAATCTGTTAACATGCACAGAGTTTCAGGAGTCCGGTATCAGGCTGAGAATTGCTATAATGTTCCAACATTTTCAGTGTTGGAACTTAAATTTTATGGCACCTGATCCATGATAAGGCTGTGAGTAGTTTACCTAGCATGTGAGACAGGAAACTCTCAAGGAGCTTCTCTAAATTAAAATTCTTGTTGTGTTTTGAAACACTGATTGCATTTAAGTAGGAAACAGTGTGAAGGAACTATTTCTTCTCCAGGTTTACTTGCTAGCAGTATGTCTGTACTGTCCTCTAGAATTCTGTGCGTGTGTTGTTGTGGCACAACCTGTGAAAGCCTCCGTGGTACTAAAATCCTCAGTTTTTGCAACTACCTTCTCAGATGGTTCTGTGGACAAAATGTCTTATAAATAAAATAAAAGCTAACTAGTTTGTGTAAAGTTAAATCGGAACATACGAGTTCAAAAATAATGCCTTTAAATAACGGACCTCCATAAGGAGGCTCTTCAGTAGAAAAGATGTGTATACTGCAAATGAAGCTTGTAAAATGGTGTGGTGTATGTTGTGTGTTATTTTCAGCTTGCTTCACCTAGCTGATCAAAATAGATATGGGGTGGGTTGTGATGCATAATTTTAAAAACTTGTGTTAACTGACTTAGGTGTTTCAGCATACCCTTAGTTGTCTGTTTATAGTTTTTACTATACCTTTTTTAAGATTGCTTGGTAAATCTAATTACACTTGTCTAACACTTTCCTATTAATTTTCTGTTTCCTTGGGGTAGTACACCAGCCTGCTTTGCACCAGTGCAACAGCACGCTATGACAGTTGTGTACATATATGCATGTGTTCGTACAGCACAGGGTCTCTAAGTTGATTCAACTTGTAAAATAGTCCTAAGGTGACAAATACACATATATGTACTATTTATATATTGGTATGTGTGGGGAGAACTTAGATTAGAAAAGAATATCAAAAGACAAGGACACCTACGATAGTGAGTAGTAAGAATAGGAGAGGTTTTGCTACTTCCTGCGTTCTGAGGATGTGACTGCTGTAGTTCAACCTAGCTACTTTGGATCCTAGTGGGTGAGATGCCGTGGTGTTCAGGTTTCTTCCTTTGCTCTGAGTTGATCTGTTACTGCTTCTCTGGAATCACAGTTCAGTAGCTCTGGCAGTGATACAATGACAGAATATGTAAAATACATACTTACCATAGGAGCAGATGCTACTTGTGCTAACAAGATTATCAAAGGTGTGGATTGATGTTTCACCATCTCTTAGTATATTTTTGAAAACAGTAAGTCACCTGGAGAACAGAACATGGCGGGGGGAGGGGGCTAATAAGAGAAAAGAAATGTGGTTAGGAGAGCTTTTCGTATTTTCCCAATATTTGGGAAGATGCTGATTTAAAAAGATGGATTTAACTTACAGTGGCTGTCTTTACTGTGAATCTGAAAGAGGCAGACACCAAAAGGTAGTGTCTTTCAAGTCTTCATCTATTACTGCTTTCATTGTGTGTCAGAAATCAGATTATATGGTTCAAATTACAGGCTATTGCTATTTTATTCTTTCACATCTGCGAAAAGTTGAAGAGACTTTCTGCGTAAAATCGTAGGCATTCAGCAGGAACATACGTTATCCCTGTATTTTCACAGGGACATGTTAGGTTCTGCCTTTTAATAGTACTTAATAGTACAGCGGTTAGAAGTTAATTGTCAGCTAAAACCAAATAACTGGTTCTACAGGCAATAACTCTTAAAGTATCAGCACTGGGTATGCACAGAAATTGCTACTGTGTGCATATAAATATAGTCACATGTTCATCCTTCATAATTGGAAGGAGCAGAGGTTTTCTGTGTTAAAAATCAGAAAAGTTTGCAAGAATTGCAGTCCTTTATATGTAATTTCAAGATAACCGCCCAAGTCTCTGTCATGTTTGGAGGTTATTAGCTAATTAAAAATAAGTGTCAGTGGTTGGCTTTCAGATAAAATAATTGCTATCAATTGTTTAGATGCAAGTGAGTAGAGTAGAACAAGTAATGTCAAAATGAACAATTCTGGCCTGTCGTCTTTGCTGTCAGTGATAATGAAGTGAACAGTACTTCAGGTTCTCACTTGGTCGTTAAATGAAGCTATTTAAAGAATGCATGTTTCAGCTGACCTTTTCCTACTCAGCAGCTGGAGTCTCGTTTACTCAAGAGGGACTTAGCCAACCTAGGTATCTAGTGACCAATTGTCACTTCTGTGACAGTGCTATTATGCTTGTCATTTTTGTCTGTGTATGACAGTCTGCCTGGATCAATGTTACTGTGAAATAAGTCAAGTAGAGCCAGGTTCTGAGGTTAGCGTAGCAGGTGGTCATACTCTAGGAAGTTCCATGCAAGCCAAAGGGATATTTCTTCAGTGTTGTGGTACAGGAATGCTATTAGTTGTGTAACTGCTCTGAGCCCTCTATTAATAGGTAAACTTCCATGTATGCGTTCTGCTGTGCTGTCTTCTATGCTTACATTAAGGAGCACTGTAATGGAATAGATACAGTGAAGACAGGGAAGGAGTTTGTACTTCTTCAGTAACGGGAGAGCTGAACTGTATCATGCCCGTTTTGTAGTATGTAAATACAATGATTTCACTTACTTCAGTGTATCAAAGTCATAGTTTAAGGTAGCTAAGCTACTTCTGCCAGTGGCTATAGTAGGTAAAGCACAGGATGTGTCAAGATGTCTTGCGAGCTTGTCCTCCAAAGGTGAAATGCAGCCGTAGAGGCTGCACACCCATGCAGTGGTGGCTTGACCTCTTAGCCAGGCCTGGCCTGGCTGCCGGGAGGGGTGCAGCTGTTGTTAAGAACCAGATTATGCAAATAGAAGGCATTACCAGAGGCTAGTAAGCAGACCTGGAATCCAGGGCAGTATCGATGCGTTCTTTAAACTCATCTTTAGCAACAGGCCACACTTAAAAGCACACGCAACGCTCAGCCTGGAGCAAGCGCTGCGCAGCACCGACCCCCGCAGCCTGCCGCTGCCAGAAGCGGGCCGCGCTCAGGCCGGTACCGCGCAGCTGCTGCCTGCCAGACGCGAGGCGTTGTTTGCCGTGGCTCCGGGCTGCCGTGCGGCTGCCCCGGGCTCTCCGCCAGCGTGTGGGCGAGGCGGCGGGCAGCCCGAGGCGGGCGGTACGAGGGACCGGCTCAGGGGCAGGGTTTGAGCCAGAGGCGGCAGGGATACGGGCGTCGCTGCTCGGGAGGGAATTCCTCAGACGGGAACCAGGGCCCCTGTCTCGCCTCCGTGTGCTCTATACGTGAGGGGCGCGGAGCCCAGCGGGGTTACCGCGGAACCCGGGTGGCCGAAGCCGGTTAGGGAAGGCCTGTGGGCGGGAGGACACCTTTGCCGTCGCGGCTGCAGCACCAGGCCGGCCGCCGTGAGGGCGGGGGGAGCCGAGCGGGACTCCGAAAGCGGAGCGACCGCCGGCGGTGCGCCCGCACCGGGCCGCCCCCTCCCCCACCGCAGGGGCGAGCAGGAAGGGCGTTGGTGCGGGGCGCGCGTGCGCGGCAGTGCCGGTTCGCAGGGCTCCTCCGCCAATCGCCTTGTAGCTTCTTGGGCTGTGGCTCCGCCCCTTGCGTCGGCGAAGGACAAAGTCACCGCGCCGGGCCTGCGGACAGCCTCTGCGCCGAGCCGCCGCCCGAGCAGCGCTCCGCGCGCTGCCGCCATCTTAGGAGGTGA
>VXAA01002712.1:448111-472978 GCA_013399115.1 Anseranas semipalmata | reverse complement strand
CCCCGGTGCCCGCGCTCTTTCTGCCGGCGTGGGCCTGTGGCCGTGAGGGTGGCGGAGAGGGGAGCAGCTCTCGGCGGCGCTCGGAGTGGGGGGGAGCCGGCGCTGGGCCTACGCGCGCCCGCTTGGAGGACGAGGAAGGGCACGGGCGGGGGAGGCGCTGGCAGGCTCTTCCGCTCCCCCGGCGGTGTGTGCTGAGTGGCACCAAGGATCCGGTGTTCCCGGTAAAGGACACGAGAAGGTCCCAGTTCGGGGCAATTACAGAGGCCCTGATGGAGTCCCTCTCGGAGGTAAGAGGTTGTTTCTTCTGGCTCTGCTGGACCTGCAGCCTGGGGGACAGAGGCTGTAGGCCGGTGCTTCCTCCTGAGAAGAAGAGTAGCATATGAACCGGTGACTCTGGATGGAGATGAAATATCCTTTTTTTGTTGTGGTTTTCATGTGTGTGTGTTTATTCACAGCTGGACATCTGAACATCTGTACATGTACTGTTCTGTTTTTTTTTTTTTTCTCCTTAGTGGTTCAGTAGATGTGGGGCATACACAAGATAGCTGTTATATAAGATACAGTGATGCTTTTTAGATTTAAGTCCAAGTGCTTCCTGCATGGTTATCACAGTCATGACTTCCAAAGGTCAGACCTTGATGATACTCCCGCTAGTGGAAGTAGATATTAAAATTCAAATTTTTCTAAGCTGTTGACAGGAAAGTGTCTGCCTGCTTTTTTTTTTTTTTTTTTTAATTGAATATAGTGTAAAAGGCTTTTGACAAGATATGTGTTCTGAAGTGCTATAGCTATTGAAGTATGTTAGTACTTTTATATGAACATTCGTGTAGTGCGTGAAAGAGACAAAACTGGGTGTTGGGTTTTATTGAGTTTAAAAGAAAATACTTCTGGCTTTCAGTAGTAATAATTTAGCTAAATAAAGCCCTAAATCAGTGTTTGATGTGTTATATATATTCTGTAGTTACACTTATTTCTTGAAAGTATTATGTTAAATATTCATGTATTTTGTAGGCAGCTAGTCAGAAGTGATCAGTTTCTTAGTCTCTGGTAGTCTTTCCTGGTATTTTATTGTTTCATGTATCAGTTGGTTCTCTTGGCCTTTGTGTTGGGAGAACAACCATGTTGCAGAAGATATCTGAGCTTGTGCAAGGTCACACAAAGTCAGTACAAACCACAAGACCTTTTGAGTTCAGCTCAGGGCATCAACCATAATGCAGCTCAGAGACAGAGTGTTTTATGATTAGCTCTTGGAATTTGTCCTTGTTAACGTTTCAGATCTGAAGCAAAGATGACAGCTACATCACAACTGGGACTATGACTATTTTATGTAATAGAGTAGGCGTGTTTTTGTGCTGTATATTTATATTTGAGTAGCTTCAGGGCATTTGTCTTAAGTCAGCATCTACGTATGTTAGAATGGCTTTCCCTCCCTCTGTACTGCATCTTTAGATGGTTCTCTTTTCAGGTGAGTTTTTAGGAAACTTGACACCGCTTCTGAAATAGAAAGTCAGGTATCTACTGTGGCTTTCTTTTCCTAATACAGCCATACTACTGCGAACATAGGTGCATGTAAAGAGCATGAGCCAAACTGATAATAGCTTGCTTTTCTTAAATAGTGTTTTTGAACATCTAGTTGACAGATCAGTCTGAGTACCGTTTTGATAAAGCAAATATTTAAACTTCTACGTTTCTGTGGCTTCCACAAAGGCCTGTCTTAGTTGAGGAGTATAACTTTTAACCATAAATTGATGTGAAAAAGGGAGTGTGAAAAAGCAGTTCTGGTATCTTGGCAGTATGGTGAGTACTAGAGTGCTGCCAAAGATAGAGCTAGACAGAGCTGCCCAGTAATTCAGACCTGGGTTCTGCTCTCATTTCACTTGCATAGAAAACCTCGTTTGTGCGTGTTTAATCATTCTGATGAGTTCTAAACCGAATATTACTACTGTCTGGAAAGCTGCCAGCTTAACCAAGCTATTTAGAGGTATGTGTAAGTCCAGGAGTAGCATGTTTACAGCATTGAGCAGTATCTCGGTTAAAAAAAAAATTCTCATAGGTTATACATCATTCTGGTTGTTGATTGATTCCTATCTTTAAGTTTAGGCTTAATACAGTGTCTGTGATTTGGAGTTTAGTATTTATTACTTCAGAATAAAGAGAAAATGACATTTTTGCTGTCTTGGTGATTAATTTTGAAGAGTAAGGTGAGAAATAGATGTGATGAAGAATCTGGAACGTTTTGGGGAAGCTCTTTTATAATAGGGAAGTTACAAATTGGATAAACCTGCTAGTGTTAACAGGTGATCTGTTGATGCTATTGAATGTAATTGGAATATTTTGTTCATGTGCATAAAGGAATTTATTTCAGATGGGAAAAAAAAAACATGGCAGAAAAACTGAATAAGATAGATTTTTGCTGTCTTACGATTTTCATTAGCGCTTCTCTGGAGATGGTTCTTATTAAGTTGGTATAACACTTAATGCCTATTCCATTATAGTGGTGTAACACCACTAGATCTAATAGCAAATGAACCTAAATTATCCGTTTCTACTCTGGGGAATATTTTCTACAAAGTGTTCTGTTTTCTGTATCCTTATTCTGTATATTAGTTTTGCTTATATATTTAAAATGTTTGGCACACAAGCAGAGCTCTGCTGCTACCTTATGCGTATTTTGTACTGTTAATAGTAAACTGAGTGTTTTTTGGTTGTGCGGGATCATAATAGTTCTTATCCTGTATAGCTCCTTCAAAAATGGAAGAGAAACTGATCCTTGTTTTTCAACTCCAGTAACTTTGCTGTATTAGAATTTGTAACAAAAAATAAAATAAATTAGTAACTTGCTTTTCTAAAACTGGATGGTTTTATGCACAGCACTGCTTGGAACAGTGCAAGTTAAATATCCCTTGATTCAATGTGATCCAAAAGCTTCTTTAACAGACCTTGTTTATTAACATTAAATGTGATGATTAAGTCAAAGAAAATTCTGGAATTTCATTAAACAGAAGCTGTATAAATCTCAGTTTCTGCATTTGAAAGAAAAATTTATCCACATGAAGAATCTGAAAAATACCTGAAGAAATACCTGTATAAAGAAAAAAATCCACCCTTAATCTTATCTATGTGGTCTCCTCATCAGTATTAGTGTGAGGGATTTTAACTATCATATTCCCTGAAGAACTAAGGAAGTAAGGGGCTTAAACCAAAGAAGCTTTGTCTCCAGGATACTAGAGAAACACTTTCCTTGCTTATTTCCATGATAAAAGAAAATGTTTGACATTGCAACTTTGAGTCATAATTTCTACTAGTAGTTTATGGGATTAATTTCTACGATATAAATGTGCTGTGAGCTAAATTTTTTTTCTTTCATCGCTTTCTTTTAAAGGAGTAAACTTAAGTTGGAAGGCCTAGAAACACCTTTTGGACTGTCAAAATTTGATAATTTAAAGCAAGGGAATTATTTTTGATTGTAATGCTATAGTTACATAGTATAGCTTTGGAGACTGTTTCAGTTTAATAATTCTGAGAAGATAGCACTTGGTCAATTTCGTTTCTTTTCTGATCTTTGTTACTATGTCTGGTTGATGCTATATCTGTAATTTTTTTCTACTTAAATAGAATACAGCTGTGCGTATGGCTCGGGCAGATTCTTTATGCTTTGTGGCCTTGGTGGGATTATTAGCTGTGGAACAACACATACAGCACTGGTTCCTCTAGACCTGGTTAAATGCAGAATACAGGTTTGTTCTGCATGTTAGTATGTGGTGAAGTTGATAAAGCATGTTTAGTGTGGTATAATTAATCTACTAATGAAGTGGAGCCTTAAACTATCACATGGACATCGTTGTCCAACAGTGCATGGAGTTTATGTAAAAGCATGGTGTGTCTTTATTTTTTGCTGCAGACTACAGTTGCGAATATGGCTCGCTCAAGTTTTATGCTCTCTGTGGCTTTGGTGGGGTCCTAAGTTGTGGCCTGACACACACTGCTGTCGTACCTCTGGATTTAGTGAAATGTCGTATGCAGGTTTGTATTAACTTACATGTTTCTTAAACTTTTTCTGTATGTAGCCAGCATATTAAGAGTTTACAGTAGGTTACACAACCCTTTGTGGATGACACACAACAAATAAATTGAACATTAGTTTTCAAGTCTACTTCTGCGAGACGTAACAAAATACCACTTTCAAGGGAAGCAGAGGCATTTAGGCTAACCAGGGTTACTTTTGACTATATTTAAGACATGTTTAGCTTACTATATTTGCTAAAAAGCACCCACTACAATGTTATTCTTTGCTGGCTGGTAGGCTTCCTAGTACAATTCATGTGTTTTTGAAGTAAGGAAATAGTGTCATTAGTGTTTTGAAGACTTATTTTAGCTTGGAGTAACATGCATGTATAATTTTAGCCATTAACATGTTGGATATCACTGCATGAATTATGGCTTGGATAATTTCTAAGGATGACCCTTCTGATAGAATAGTTAAAACTTATATTGGTAAAGGTATCGGTGCTTGTGGCTAGTTTCCTTGAAGTGATAGAAGTTGTTCTTGATTGAACCGAAAGGAGTGGAAAAAGTCTCATTGCACTTAATTTATGATACCAGCTTCAACATTAAAATCATCTAGTGAACAGCCATGGATAAAAACATAATAATGGGTTTATTCAGGCAAATCTGTGCCTCAAGAATGAAGCAAATTAAAGCACACTTCTAAGTCTCTGGAAATGTAGTAGTTAATGGCTTCCCTGCTGGATTAGCTGACACCAATTCTAAAAGCAGCAATTTTGTAATGATAGAACACCTGAAATGAGGAGGAAACTACTAATTGGTCGGAACTACTAGGCACACTAGGAGGATTGCATGTGATATTCTTTAAAACTGTGTTCTTCTAGAAGGCCTTTAGGGGAAGGGTTTTTTGTGTGTTTGAGAACACTTGAAATTCTGGTCTCAAACTGGTGCTTTTGTAACACATTGGACAAACACAGGGTGCATCAAATGTTGGCAACTTGATGCCTTCTACAAAATTTGGATTGAGGCTTAGCTAACTGTGTGGGAAATCTCTTATTTCTACCAGTAGGGAAAAGCTGTAGTTGCATATGTGTGTTACTTCTGAAAGTGTATCTAAAGTGCACTTTTCTATTGTTATGGACAACGTCTGTCTTCAGAATCCAAGATGGGTAGCTTGACTATACAGGGAAGGATGAATTTCTTCATCCTTGGGAAGGAAGAGATTGATCAAATGTAAAGAAGGATGTAGAATCTCAAACAGTTCTTAATCTGATTGCAAATTGGGTTAATGGGCAGAAGGCCTGAGAGCCATACAGTGCTGCATATACCACTGGGAGCAAAGCCTCATACTTCCCAGGCTTCAGCTGCTTAGTAGGTGTGTTTTATTTGGGCTGCCAGTCCTGGCCATCTTATGTGATGAGGGTGGTGGTGCCTCCCCTTCCTTCTCTAGCACTTAGAGGAAGGTGCAACGAGAAAGGTTCCATGTGGCTTCCAGTGTGACCTTGTACAACCTGTCAGCGTTTATTTTTTTACAGGTCCAGTAAGAGATCAAGTTACCAATCCTTCCTAGATTCTACAGGAAGAAAACTGTTTCCTGCCCTCTCATGTCTTTTTAAGAAGAGGTGGTCTCCTGTGTAGATGATCATTAAACATGGTTCTGACATGAACAGTCTCATTTTACAGTGCCCAATTAAATATTTCAGTGTTCTGAAATTCTGAATCTTTTAAAATTGACATGTTCAGGCAAATCAGTTCTCGAGTAGGTTGTTGCCAGGCTGCAAGATAAAGAATTAGACATTGCAGTTCTACGTGCATGTCCCATAGTTTTTCCTGAAAGCTTTGGTTGACTTCTAATTTGATACCTTCCTTTTCATCCTCCTGAGGAAATGTTGGATGATATCAAATATGAAAGGCAAGCGGACGTGACTTGTCAGGACGACCTGCTTCAGAATTTCTGTTAAATGAATTGTTTGCTTTCAGATGAAATAAAATATTCAAGTTGGCCTTTTTTCAAAGATCTGATACTCCTCAGAGTACCAGATGACCTCCAGAGGTCCATTACAACTTCAAACAAGTTTTTTTTTGTGCAGAAAGTGTTTTCAATGTAGCCCATACTGTAAAGTAAAAGTACAAGCACAGCAGTTCTTGAGCACTCTTTGATCTGCTTTTCTCTACCTATTTTAGTCTGACTGTCTTGAGGGATCTAACTAATAATGGACAAATAACCTTTTCCCCTTAAGAATCACGTGAATCTTCAGGCTTGGTATATGGCATAGGTGCAACACATTGAGTATATTTAGGTGTGACAAGTAGGGTTGATTAGATTGCTGTTAGAAGCTGACAAATCTTTAAAGAATCTGATCTAAACATAATTCTACAAAAATAGATTCAACTAAAATTATTTCCTGAGTGTTGGGGAACATACTATTAAAATTAGTTAGGGTTTGAGACTAGTAAGTAACCACTGCATTTATGTTAGTGTAACTTGGTGGCGATGACATTGTCCAGGGAACCACAGGAATCCAGCTGTGTGAGGAATTTAAGAATTTTGTATTTCAAATGGGGGTGTGAGAAGGGAAAAATGAGCTGTATCAAGCAATTAACTGTCTATTCTGTTTAGGTTGATCCACAAAAATACAAGAGCATCTTCAATGGATTTTCAGTGACAGTCAAAGAAGATGGAGTTCGTGGCTTGGCTAAGGGATGGGCTCCAACCTTTATTGGATATTCCATGCAGGGGCTTTGTAAATTTGGTTTCTATGAAGTTTTCAAAATCCTATATGGCAACATGCTAGGAGAGGTAAGCCCTAAGCATTTGACGTGAGACTACATCAGCAACATACCAGTATTACTAACACAGAGGAATCACAAAAGCACGATTCATTAATGAGAATGTGTTCAAATTCACTTCAGGAAAATGCATACTTGTGGCGTACTTCACTATATCTAGCTGCGTCTGCCAGTGCAGAATTTTTTGCTGACATTGCTCTGGCTCCAATGGAAGCTGCTAAAGTTCGCATTCAGACACAGCCTGGATACGCTAACACTCTGCGGCAAGCTGTACCTAAAATGTTTGGAGAAGAAGGCATCTGGGCGTAAGTCTCTTAATTTTGATTCAAGTTCTTGATTTTTGAATATTTTTCCTAATGAAGGACTGTTGCTAAAACTAATAGTGGCTTTAGCTTATAATGCTTTTTAGTCTTTATAGTTCAAGATAAGATAACATGCTTACCATTAGGGAATCTGTGCTGAGATGGCTGTTAGTTCCACATGCTCCTTAGATCCATCTTTGTGAGTATCTTTGTGCTGAGTTCTGCTGGATAACTTTAGTTTCTAGCAGTTCCAGTCAGAGATACTCAGCAACTTTTTTGGTTGTACAGTCAAAGATGCTTGAGTCATTGGCATGTGAGAGTAATATAACTGCATGTTAGCTTTTTGTTCTGATAAAAGTGGCTGTAAATATGCAAGTCATTATCACTATCAGGACTTGGCTGGTATGCAGACATGATCCTTGCTGCACTTGTAGTAGCAGTACTTCATTAGTGTAGTGCATTGTAATCTGAAGAGTGACAACTGTTTTAAGTTAGTACTCAGGAATGAATAAAACAAGCATGTTCCTGTTCTGTAGGTATTGTGACAATTAGGCCTTACAGTGCCAGTTTTTAGAAGCTGTTTTTCTGATAGCAACAATAAGCTAACAATTTTTTTTCAGGTTAGAAATATACCTTAAACACTAGAGAAAATGAAACTGAGTTTCTCTTCTCTTGTTAAGTTTCTATAAAGGTGTTGCTCCACTATGGATGAGACAGATTCCATACACAATGATGAAATTTGCCTGCTTTGAACGTACTGTTGAAGCTCTCTACAAGTATGTTGTTCCCAAGCCACGAAGTGAATGTTCAAAAGGAGAACAGCTGGTAGTCACATTTATTGCAGGCTATATTGGTAAGCAGTCTTTAAGTCCTGCGCTTCATTGATGGAGTACAGTAACTCTGGAAGCCGAACCCTTTTCAGAGTATCACATAGATGTAATCAGAATGGGAGAATTTATCCATAACTTTAAAGTGTGCAGCTGAAAAACCTGTATTCAATATCAGAGTGGAATGAGTGGTTAACTGGGTCTGTAGTAGGACAGTGCTCTTAGTTGTTCCTATGTCTTACCTATGTTAATGTCCAAGTTCAGAAACAACAGCTGATTCAAGCAAGAAATCTTGCATCTTTGCTATGCTGGGAAAGGTACAGGAAGGTTGAAAGAAGGGGAGAGATCTGAGTGGAAAGGTGATTTTTAACTTCCAGGGATTCAGAATGACTCTTATTTTAGCAGAAGGAGTAGCTGCAAGATCAGGGTTGAGGTGTTTTCTAGTAGTCATGTAACACTAATAAGAACAGACCTGCTATCCTTGTAGGATACCGAGAGGCATGGCATAACTCCTGTGCAGTTTATTAGTGGTCTAGGGAAGGTGTGGTTTCAGTTGGTTGTGCTTAGTGTATGCAGTAATGATACAGTTAGAACACCACAAAACTAATGTCAAATTATTCTTTCAGCTGGTGTGTTCTGTGCAATTGTTTCTCATCCTGCTGACTCCGTGGTGTCTGTGTTGAACAAGGAGAAGGGCAGTTCTGCTTCACAGGTTCTTATGAGGCTTGGATTCAGAGGTAAGTCCTTACCTTCATGCGTTTTGGATTAAGTGTTTGTTGTCTTTTGTGTTCTGGGGAGATTTCTTCTTCCCTGGCTTCTTATGCTCATGGCCTGTAATTTGTTCTACAGGTGTATGGAAAGGTCTGTTTGCTCGTATCATTATGATTGGTACCCTGACTGCACTACAGTGGTTCATCTATGATTCTGTGAAGGTTTATTTCAGACTTCCTCGTCCACCTCCACCTGAAATGCCAGAATCCCTGAAGAAGAAGCTTGGTTTAACTCAATAGACAACTCATGGACTGACTTTGCTGGCTGTCCCAGTGATGAGTTTCATGAAACTTTTATATATTTGACTATGTAGAAAACAAACTCTATATGATGTCATTATTGGCTGTGCCCTCATCCCTTATGAGGGTTTAAATTCTACCACTGTCATTGCCTGAAATAAACAAGAAACAGAGTGCTTAGTGTCTGTTTACTACTGCATATGTAAGCTTCATTTCACAGCAGCAAATGCCTCAAATACTTCCCAAAATGAAAAATAAAATAAGAATTAGGCCTTTCTACACTTCAGGAATTAGAGAATTGTGAAACAACTGCAACAAAATAGGTTTTCATTGTCCCTAGACAATGTCCCAAGAACCTCTCCATGTAGTATTGCAGAAACTAACTACAGTTTTGTGCGATTTTTTGAGTCCTGTTTCACTTGCCTATATAAATTATTACTGTAGAATAGCTGAACTCTGGAATGAGTGAGTTAAAACTGCAGTCTGGTAGGGCATCCTGGTTATGGCATCTGCATTCTCCGTAGAGGTGAGGGGAACCTTACACATGGAACTATTTCTGCATTGGAGTGGTCATCCCAACATAACTTACGCTTTCTTGACTAAGTTCTGCTTCTCCTGGCTTTGAGCTGCATCAAAGATCTTAGTCCTTTTTGTTGTACTGTAGAATTAAATGGTAGCTACTACTTTAACAACAGCAAAGGGGATGTTAATAAAGACTCAAAGAAATCCAACCACTAAAAGCTTACTGCAGCTTTATAGTAAAATAAAAATAGATTGCCTCTTATCGTAGAGATTGAATTTGCTGGCTTTTCCTTAAGCTTGGTGGTATTTTAATTTGACTCCCCCCTGTCTTTTTTTTGGCTCAGTTAGCTTAATAGTGAGTTTTGGTTGAACCATACATTTCTGCAGTGCAAGATGCCCATACCATTTCTTGGACCTTAATTGATTTAAGGAAATCTAGACTTGCAGGCATGCAGGGGGAGAAACTCGAGCAATGTTTTATTAACGCAATGAGTTGGGTTTGTTTCCAGTCTTTTACCTAAAGATGAGGGGTTTTTTGAGCTTTGCCTATTCAAGAAGCAACACTTGATAATCACACAGAAGTAAAATCCAGAAAATGCCTAATAGTGTATAAAGGGTTCACCATGTCCAGTGGTACTTTATTCACTTAGTAGAGCTGGAGCGTAAGTGTCCTTTGTGCAAAACCATTCTGATACGTTGCCTTTCAGCATTTGAGCTGATGATGTTGAGCGTAGCTCAGCATTATGTAAATTGTACTGCCTCTTCCTCTCCTCTTGTGTCCTTTAGAGTCAAAAGGATAATTAAAGCAGGCTCTGGTAGAGTAGCATAAATATATTGACTGCTGCATCTTACTGGAGTCTGATGTTCCTGCTACCACTTTACATGGCATTGAGATTTCTGCTACTTGGGAAAACCCTCTGACTTTCCAAGATTATGCTAAACAAGCAAGCTAACCCTTATTTTGAATTGCTGCCTTTCAAAATGTGGAGTAAAATCTAATAAAACTATTTCCCTGTTACCATGACACTAAACATACATTCTTAGAGTGGTTGGTAACTAAGTGCACTATATTGCAAAGTCAAATTGCATGAGTCTAAATAAAACAATTGTACGAAGTACATCGGTGTTGAATTTCAGTGATAAAGGTACCTACATCTTGTTGCCCCTGGTGTGAGTGGGAAGCTTTGAAGTTTAGCAAAACATGAAATACTCTTAAGAGCTTCCTTGGAGGAGAGCATTAACTGTAACTTGATCTTGTATCAAGACCATTGGTGTTAAATCAACTTTTGATGTTACCTTTTGTGTGTGGTACCACATACTCTGGTCAAAAAAAAAATCAGCATCATTTGTACACTGAATATCGTAGTTTGTTTAAAGGCGTGTTTTAACACACTGGACTTTGCTGAAAAAATTCAACTTCCTTCTAATCCTGGGAAAGTGAAGCACTTCTGTGAACTTTAAGGCTGGCAGAAGAATGAGATGCTTTACACAGTGGGGCAATCTGAATGTCAAGTAAGCCAATGATAAGCTAAATTTCTCAAGACTGTTTCCTTTCATGTGTGGAGCAAAATCATGCATTTTCTCTAGAAAGACTAGGGTTACCTTTGTGCAGCTGTTTTAAATATGTGCAGTAATAAGAGAATCTTAAATCCATTTTCTCATTACTGCAACTGTCCTTTTAAAGATGCTTAGATAGTTTTATCAAGGTAAATGAGATGAGACTAAAAGGGACAGCTAGCTCTTCCCATTTTGTTTTTTAACCGAGAAGGGCAAAATAGTTCTACTTCCAGTGTTGTGGTTCAGTGGAAAACCTGACAAGGAGAGAGAATCGCCTCGCAGCCGCTAACTTCATTGACATTCAGCCATAGGCTCGTTTGGATGCTTGAGAGGGAGGGCTTTAACATATAAATGCTATTGTGCAAAGGGTCACCCACTGAAATTTTAATTTGGCCTCGGTGGGAAAATGGTGGTATTGAAATTATTTAAAGGTCAACTTTGTCATTGATAGCTGTGCTTTATAGCATAACATGTAGTATGTTTTCTGAAAGTAGAGAAGATGGGGTGGGAGAGCTGCAGTGCTTTAGATGGCTTGGTTTTCATTGCAGGGAAAGTCCTTTATCAAAAAGGAGCACTGCACTGGAACAAAACATAACTTAGATAACGCCAGAACAATCATTAAACCCAAGAGTGCTTTGTAAAACATGGATTACATATATGCTACTTGTGTATATTGTTTTATGAAGGAGAAAACATACTTTCTTGCTGTCACTGGAGCTGAGATCTGCTTTCTGGTATAAAATGTACCGTCTTTTTAAATTTGGAGTAAGAACTCCACACCCTGTGTTTGTATTAGATTGTACTACAGTTGAAATATGCTGATACTTGCTGAAATGCTTGTTACATATTTTAAAATGGGCTATAATAATACAAATAGTTGTAATTCATTTACATTTCTACATAGAAATGATGTAGTTCACAGTGAAAACAATAAACATCCTGTTTTTTTTTTATAGCAAATATGAGTATCTCTTGGATAGATGAGCTTAATAGCTATATGGCCTTGTTACAGGGTGCTATTTTTGTGACTTGAGTGATATGGGAAAAGGCTGTCACTAGCAAACTTCTTGGCTGAGGTGACATTCTGGTGTCTAAAAGCAGATTTTAATACATTGGAATTACTGTACTCATGCAATTTTTCAGCATTCATCACTTACCACTGGTGATGTTTTTTTTTTTTTTTTCGCCTGTGAGTTGCTGGCTAGATTATAATTGGCACTTCTATATCTGCATGCTCAGTTAAAAGCAAAGATGTCCTGAGCAGCATTGCAGGTTGGACTGTACAGGATGATATGCTGTAAGTAGCATAGTTGTAATTTTCATGACTACCTGAATCTCTCAATCATTTAATAAAATTGTAGAGGGTATCATTGAGCACCCTTAGAAATTAACTAAGTAAGGGTTGTAGCTTTCCTGACCTGATACAGTCCTCATTGCTGACAGCACTAAAGCAAGGAGGCAAGGCTAGCTGTCTGATATAAATTTATGAAAAATACCTCACTGTGCCTCATCTTTTCCACTATAGAATGAACTTTGCCTCTGTCCAAAGCTATTCTAAAACTTCCATTTCTTTCTTTTTTAGTGCAGTGCAGGTCTGTGCTTGAAAGGCAAAGCAAAGGTTTATAACACCTATATAGATTGTTGGAATATCACGGATAACTTGCCTTCTGAGGATGTTACTTACAGTGGGTGTGTAAACCAGATTTGGATTTGTTGTTGTATTTTTTTTTTTTTTTTGGCAAGTAAACTACTTCTGTGACAAACTTTTTCTCTCTTGCTTGGTAGCAACAAAGTTTCTGGAAGGATCATAATACTTTGGACCTGAACTTCCTAGGAAGGAAGGGTGGTCTGCATACACCTATAGATGAAGTGAAATTGATGATTCTGTAACATTTTTTGCATATGTAACTTCCCATGGACACCATGAATACGACTGTATACTAAACTTTGTATTCTAAGATTTGGAGATTATTCATTTGTATTTGAAAGTGAAATCAACAATTGTTTATCCTGGCGTATTTTCTGCTCACTGTTCCAAAGAGAGTGAGCATGCTCTTTTCATCCAGAGAGAACCTCTCTGCTTTCGCAACACTTCTCTGATCAACTGTGCAGCTGGAGTGCAGTTTCCACTTCTCTTTACTTGTGTATATTAAAACATGAAGAGATTTTGTTGAGGTAAGTAAGCTTCATATTAGTCAAAATCTGACATTTTTATGATACATTCAGACTACTTTCACTCATCTTTTCGTAACTTGTCATGAGGGTTGCATGGCTCCTTGTTTCAGATCAGAAGTCTCCATTTGTTCCTACACTGTAGAGCAAATTTATTCATTGCAGGCAGTGTACTTACATGAGAAAATCCTCCATGTTTAGTATATTTTGGACCAAAAATATTTAATAGTGATCTATTGTTACCCAGTTTTGCCTCTAAAGATTTTGATACCAGCAGATTAATTGTATCATGTGGGCCATGGTGAAAAAATGCTTAGGATAGATTTCTCACAGTTATATCAATTTTCTTTTGGTAGCCACGTCTGTTAAGCTTGGTGCTCTCTTTGACAGGGCTAATATGAGGTTGCGCAGAAAAAAATGAGTGGTGGATTCAGTGAATACCTGGCTTTAATATGCAAATGATGAAACAAAGCATTTAAGGTTTACTGAAGGCAACGCAGCAAGCAAGGTACGGAAGATCAGCAACATGAAGAAGAAAAGATACTGAATGCTGAATGAGGATGAGAATAGTGAGGGAGGGGAATGATTATTATATCTTCCATCAAATCAATAGCCAAGTAGTTGCAAGATGTTCAGATATGACTAACCAAACAATCAAGAAGTTATAAAGGTCTCGCTATAGTGTTATACTTCTTGATACAATTGTTAGGGATTTTTCTCAATTGCTGCATCTTTCCTAATTGTTTTTATAATGATTTCTCTTCCTACTTAAGGCATTTTCCCCTCTTTTCTCTGCTAAACAGTATCTCAGTGTCATGTTACTTCAGTCTCTCATCTACTGTGTTTTCAAATGTCTCAACTCTCTTAAACTCTTGTTCTTCACCACAGAAATACTGCCAGGGGCTCACACCAGTCTGACACTTTGAGACCTACGTAGTTTCTCTTTGCTAATCTTGTTGCTCGCAGTACTATAAGGCTAAGCAACAATGAACAGCACTGTTAGGATTCCTTAACGGGTACGGTGACGCTGGGAGAAGGCCATCAATAGGCTTAATAGGTCTTTCAAAGCACCACCCCCATATAAAGTTCTGTGTTTTAAAGATGTAACAATGCTATACAATTATGTGATTACAATTATAAGGCTTCACAGAAAATCAACTATGATTGATGTGAAAAACTTTTTGCAGGGCATCAACAGTATTTCTGGGCATTGCTTAGTTCCCTGCACTTACCTCTTTAAATACTGAGTATTAAAAAAAAAAAGAAAACTGCTATAGTTTACAAAAATCAGAATTAATGTATTGAATCAGAATTAATGTATTGAGACAAATGCTAAACTGCTAGTGCAGTTTGATTAACTTTTTTTTATTTGGAAACCCCAATTTTATTCCTTCCTTTGAAGAAGCAAAGGAAAGCTGAAGATCTGTCAGTCCTGGTCCTGCTTACTTAATGAAAGCAAAGGTAGGCACAACATTTTATGCTTTAATACTGTTTTATTGTACAAAACAAGCAATTTATTAAATATAGCATGTCAACCTTCAGAAAGACACAAACATGGACAGAGTTGAGGTTTTTGCTCATAGCTTCATTGTCCCTTGAAATCAGTATGATTTTTTTTATGCTCTTTTAAAAGAAAGAGGACAAGTCTAGTTAAGTTTCAGTGTGCTTCTAAATGAAGCCTTTAAATATTGTCTTTCTTCTTAGTACTACTCATGATGGAGTAACACTCCTCGAACACTACTATTCTCTAGGCAGTTTCATTTACCAGTGATCAATTCATGTCTGAAATCTTGGTTATTTCATCTTTCATATCTTCGATCTCAGTTTGAACTCTTGTTAGATTGGTCAATTTCTCATTCAGTAAAGCAATTTCTTTCTCCCGTCGTAATACATCCTCAACTAATCTTCCTATTCTCAGTGTTAGGTCATTTATTAATGGTTCCAAGATGGCAAAATCCTTTTTAAGATTGTACATCTTGGGTTTTAAATCATTTGCAAATGTAACAGTCTTCAGAACTTTTGCTCTGTCACCTTCGAGATTCAGAAGTCTATCTGAATGTTTGTTAAAATCACTCCTTAACTCAGACAATGCTGTCTTAATTTGTTCAATTTTTCTTGCATTAGTGGATGCCAAACTTTGTAGTTTTGTACTTCGGTCAATGCTACTAGTAAGCAGGTCACCTATATTTTGTATTGTCTTCTTTTCACCTTTTTCTACTTTATCTTCTAGTGCTTGCAAAGAATCTGTCAATGCAGTCATCTCTGAGACTAAGCCTGAAATACGCCTTATGTCAGTTTTTACTGTCACAATCTTCAAAGTTATGTTTTTTGCTACAGAAGCTGCATTCTCTTCAACACTTGTAACTGCATGAAAAAGGGTTGTTAAATTCTTCTGCAGTTCTTCTTTCTTTTTAATTATGCTGCTAGACCACATTTTCATTGTATAAACATCTTCCTGTAGATGTTTAATGTGAGAAGTTACTTGCCGATCTTCCAGCTGTTCCATTAAATTCCAAGTCTTCTCACACTAGGGGAATACAAATAAAAATATTTGACAATTTTTCTAACATAACTCACATCAAAATTAAAGCTATACTCTAATGAAATACTTTAGTATTCTGGTATTGAAATTGAGATTAAACACTGTCTTTAGGAAATAAGCTTGTGTTGCAAGAAAATTAAAATTTTCATTTTTTCCTTTCAGCATATGTAACAAATTCAAATGTTAGTACTTCTGTGATAAAAAAAAATACAGGAAGGTGCTCTATCATTTTCTAGCATGACCTCTGAAAAAAAAACCAAATCACTAAATGCAATTTCATTCTGATTTACAGAAAGTTTTGTATTAAGCCTATAATCTGTGTGATACAGAAAGACCCATGTAGGAAGATATTCAGAAACATTTTAGAAAGATGCCTACTTTAATATTCTTTTATTCCAAAATCATGGAGCATAATTAACTGATGTTGTTTTTATTTGGGGGATTGCAATGTGTATTTTGAACAAAACATTCAGAGGAGAAAAAGGAAAATGAATTAGGCATCATTCCCTTTTGTTTAAATGGCCACCAAAATGCTTCACACAGAAAAACATTACTTAAATAGCCTGCCTTTCTGAAAGCTATGTTAACGAGGGAAAACTCATCCTACTGTTGGATTTTTGGCTGAATTTGCTAGTTCACTTTTTTTTTTTTTTAATGATTGGTTCTTGGTTTTCAAATTTGAGAGGAAGAAATGAAAATATCTGCTCTCTTATTCATACCTCATAAGAAAAAATACAGTACAGACGTTAAAATAGTTCAGAATCATCCACATTATCACTTATTTTGTCACTGAGATGAAATTTGGTTGGGATTATGCTGATTCTTCATGTTGGTAACAACTGTTGACTAGCCATCTAAGTTGGCTATGATGGTTATAATGGTTAAATTTAATTTTAAAGCAACAGAGACTGCAAATTATGCAAGATACTAGAAAAAAGATACAAGAGAGGAGCAGGTGCGATCTTCAAGCATACATTCTAGAAATAGCTTGGTTTTCAGAAGTGGAAACATCTATGCACATGAAGGCTGGCAGCAGATGTACGATTGGCATAGCTACCACGTTACTTTTCTCCATACCAAATGGCTCTTTTTTTCTGGTAACAGAATAGAATTTGAAATTTGAAAACTCACAGTATTAAATTATTACATCTTATAAATAAAAGGCTCTATATGTTTTTTTTTTTTTTTAAACAGTTTTTCTGAGAATTTATTAAGATTTGGAAACAGTAAGGACAGTACTTTATTCAGTACTGCACCTGTTTTTTCCACTTATCTTAATGTCTCATTAAAGGACTATCAGATCATTTTCAATACTTAAACACACTTTTAAATTATGTTTCCTTTTAAACATAAAACTTAATCACCACATTGAAAGGGTAATCACAACAGTAACAATGCTTATTTGTTAAAGAACTGAAAAGATATGTTCCTAATTAACTGGTATTTCACAACTCAAGATGCATCTTCATTAAAATGATTAATTGTCAGTAAATTCCCTCTTGACTAATAATAAAAATCCCAACTTTCAGTACTATCAACCGTCCACTTGACTGCTAAAAGCTAATAATTCTCCAACAAGGCATGGAGAGAACATTAAAATAGAAATTTAATAGAAATTAAAATTAAGGTTAGCCCCACTACTGATTTTAAAAACAACGAAAAACAATTTATTACTTTTTTTTTTTAAATTTGAATGGCATTAGACAATGTAAAAACTTCTGGGTACTGTCTGCTGGCAAACTTTTAACCTAGATTGCATTCTGTGACTAATACTGACATAGCACCTAGCTTTTAATCATCCAAATTTATGTTGTTGCCGAGCAAGTTCCCATACAACATAGCAGAAAATGTTTTATGATCTCTGTTCTTTATTATTTTTTAATTGATCAAGTTTTTAGAATAGGATTGATCTTGCTGAACCTGCATGATTGATACTATTTTGTTTATCCCCAATAAGCCAGTGCAGATTTTGGAGGAAAACAAAAACAAACAAACAAAAAAACACCAAATGAGCAAGCTGAAGCATATTCTAGAGGCTATAATTGTTTCACAAAATCATACTAATCCTTTTTTTGAGGCCAGTAGTAAAAATAACACCAAAGAAACAAGTATTTTAACTTCTTGTTAGTGTTGGTCATTCCTCATTAGCACAGAACTGTTTGCTTAAAAACAAAATATTAGACTTACACTGTGAAGAGCTGTGCTGGGTTTCCTAGCTAATGCCCTCTAAGGATGAGGATTTCCTGTTCAACGTCATGTATTATTCAATTTTCAGTGCAGTTTGGGTCGATGAAAGGCATTAAACTGGGGAGCATACCATTGGTAGTGTAACCACCCTTCTCCAAGCAAAGATGAATTAAGTAGAACATACTTGTGAAAAGTATTTTAAAAATATTTTAGTACAGAATAGTATTTTTAATGAAACACAGAACATTAAAGTATGTATTCCATACTCTTTTCTGGAAGACCAATTTATTTTGAATTAGAATATGCACCAGGACAAGGTAATACACTGCAGTATATTTTTACTGAATATGACTGTAAAGAGATGCAATCTGTACATAAGTAATAAATATATGAAACCGAAAGACTTCTTAGCATTGAGAAATACAAGTTTAATAACGCCTTGAATGTGCAGCATTAACTACTTAGTGAATATTTCAGTACAGATAAATGAATGTACAAAAACTGAATAACTTAACTCAAGCCTGATTAATTCATAAATGTTGTACATTCATACTGCCTACTAAGCAATTTCCTTTCCAGAATTTAAAAACTGGACATTACCAAGATGTACTTCTGTAGATACAAAATTATGGTGGTCCTGAGATTCAAATCTCAATCTATAGGTACCAGGCCTACAACGTAGTACTATGTCCTGTGTAAACTGATCTATGTATAGATTTCCACCACCACCACCACCCCCAGAAGTATATAAGTCAATGGCTTCCAGTAATTACTTTTGCAGCTCTTGATTCACCAAAGTTTGGGAAACACTGTCAGTTGACACTGTTAACAGTTTCTTCCGCTTTGAAATGCAAACCAGTACCAGACATGTCATGTATGCCTAACAGAGAACATTCTACAGAAGACAAGGTTAAAACTTACTTCTAACAGCACCAAAAAAACCCTCTCAGTTTAATGCAATGACTGATCACACCAAACTTGCAAATGAAATAATGGAAGAAGAATCTTAACAGGAGTAAGAACTTCAGTCTGTATATAGTCCAGTGGGAGAACAAAACGATGATTGAGTTTAGGCAGGAAAAGGATGGAGGTGAAGTCTCATGACGCTATTTGTATGGAGTCAAAGAAATAAAAGATAACACCACCTGCTATGTAACACTCACCTATAAATACCAGTAAAATACAAGGTTCTCAGTAAAGGGTACTCTACCAGCATTTTCTATAATGCTGTTGTATCTAAGCTTCAGCATCAGCTTTTAAAAATGTACTTAGTGCTTTCCTGCACATAGTAACATAGGGAGATTCCCACTTCCCATTGAGAAGTCTGTATTGTAAGCACAAAAGCATTATGACATATATATATATAGTACATTAAAAGTGATCTACAATTTACACCTGCCTGGAGCCAAGAACTTAATTGTTCATTGTGTTACAAAGTCCATGGAATAGGATAACAAAAAGTAACAATATAAAAACCATTTTTTTTTAAATGGAAATGAAATATAATTTTTAATCTGCTATCTGTATTTCTCCCTTTACCCCCATATGTTGGAGTCAAATTATTTACAATCAATTAAAATGCTTTTTCATCAATGAAAACGTTAAGTCCGAATTCACCTATCCCCATCCTGGTCATTTTTTAGCTTATAGCCTTCTAAAGTTATTCCTTCAGCACTTGAAGATACTTTTATGTCATGTACTACTTCTTCTAAAACCTCTGTTTTATTTTGTAGTTTCAGTATGTTGTCATTGTACTGCATGCCTTCAAGAATGTTTTGCATCACCACTGTATCAGAGACAGTTTTCAACATATCATTTTCCACAGTATACAGCTGTGTTGTCAAGTCCTCTATCTTTTTCTCCATACTTAGCAATTCACTTGATAATCTAAGAATAGAGTGAATAGCATTTTCAATTGTTGGCAAATAGGTCTTGCACTCCTCAATTTTAGGTTCATAGGCTGCAAGTTTCTGATTCAGTTCTGTGTTCTTGGCTAACAGACTATTCTGTTCCTCTTCTAGCTTTTCAACTGCCTTTGCATGCGAGTCCAACTTTTGTTCAATTCTAGAGAATTCATCGTCTTCTTGCCTTTTGACTGTTTTAATATTTCTGGCTGTGCTGTCTTCCAAATCTTTTAATTTTTCTGAAAGGGATTTAATTCTTTGATCAACTTCATTAATTTGGGAAGTAACTTCTGTATGTATGAACTTTGCTTCAGATTTTATATCACTAGTGTTCGTGTTCATTTCATCCAAGCTTCTTCTCCAGGAATTTGTAATATTTTGGAACTTCTCATTAATGCTGTGCATCTTTATGGAGACAGTCTGTTCATTGTTCTGAATATCCCTTATGATGTTATGAAGGGAAGATACTTCCTGCTCAAGCTCAGTCATCATAGAGATAGATGAGGCAGCTTCTTGTAGGATACTTTCAGAAGACTCAAGCTGCATTTATAACACAAAACAATATCCGTGTCCACTTAACAAAAGTAAGACTAGAAGAACACTTGCATTTATTTATCAGAGAATAAAGTCCCTCAGAAGCCACTTTACTTGCTACAAAGCTTCATGTTAAGATTTGTTTTCACATTTTGTTGTTAAAATATTAATCTAGCATTAAAGAGCCCCATAAAAGGGTATGTTTGTTGATGAATTTCCACAGAACATGCCCTTTTTTTTTTGTAAAATATATCACACACACAAAATGTTGCATGGGATTTAGGTAATCTGAACGCAGTATAAAAACATCCAAATTATATCATATTTAGATGACAGCATTATGAGATCAGTGCTAAAACAACATCACTTGCATAAACCATGCTGTTCTCATTCTCTGTAAGATACAGGGGATAATTCTGCAGCCAGCCTAAGTTTTCTACTTGATAATGTCACACATAGCAATGAAAAAAAATTACTCTTTTGTTTTCCTGTCTCTTCAGTATTTCCTTCATATTATTAGAACTGGCCTACTACATGTAAATGCCCGTAAATTTTCTTCAAATCAATGTATATTTGAATTACATACAAAACAGTACTTGTAGAATGAAGTATGTGCATAAATGTAAGTTATATAGTGTCTAAAAGAGTGACAGTCAGATACAACTACTATATTCAGACCCTTGAGCAATGGTATGGATTGACACATGTAGTTGCATTAATAAAATTAAGATAAATTTCATTCCTAAGGTGTCTTTTTTTTTTTTTTTAAATAAAATCAGATTTAAATTTCAAGAAGCAGCATTGGTTTTGATGGATTAAACGACTTTTGCTACTACTTTCACCACAGTTATGATTTCCTTATTAATGCTTTTCAGTAACGCTCATTCTAATACGCACACATGGTCAATAAACAAGTGTTTAAATGACTAATACTAAGCAACACTCCTTAAACTTTCTTCATTGATTGTTACATTACGAGTATAATGCGCAGTGCTTCACAACATTCTTTATCTTCAAAACACTTTTGTAAGGTAGATATTTACATTTATCTTCATTTCAAAGACATAAAGAACTGACAAAGAAAGAGTGACTTGAACAAGCTTCAGTGGCAAACAAATGAAATTAACAAGCCAGAAGTGAGACCTGATTTCTTGTGTTGTCTTCACAAATGTTTCAGTGAAATATTCACCAAAGGCCAATTCACAGGCAAGTAGAACACATTATAAAAATTTATCTAAAAGAAGAGTCAGTTAAATTTGACTAAAGGAAAATGAAATAAGACAATGGCAAATGTTCACCAGAGATTATCCCATTAAGATGTTAATGATTACCTTTTCAGACATTAAGTTAACTTTATTTTCCATGTCCAGGAATTTTTCAGCTTCTTGCTGCAAGAAACTGTACCTTTTTTCCATATCAGCAAATCGCCCTGACTGCTGAAATCGGAACCTGCAAATTGCAAATAAATAAGTAGTAAATATAACTATATAAGTAGCATATATTAAGCATTCCAGGGTCAGATTCACAGGAATCTGCTAATGCAGGGATTTGTGCTCACAGAATTTGCCAGATCAATGCATGACCAAAAAAAAAAAAAAAAAAAAAAAAAAAGGGTTTAATGAATCTGATCTGTCTTCATACTGGAGTTGCCAGCTTCCAAGAGATGTGTAAAATAAGGAAACATTTGTAGATGTGCTTCATTTTTACATAGGATACCATTCAAACAAAAACATCAGAGAAGACTACACATATAGGGAGGTCATTACATGTTTGTAATGCTTTGCCTCCCAGTTAAGGCAGTATATTTCATTGACAAAGTATAATTTAACTGGTGGAAATAAAGCACAAAACATTAATTTGAACTTTCTTGCAAAGCATCACAAAATCATGCATAGAAACCTTTAGATTTAGAAAGGCTGGTTAAGCTAATGCTGCCTAACATTAAACAACATGTAACAAACGATCCAAGAATATACAGTAAAGCTTGTATAGCTACTGTTATGATAATGCTAGCTTTGTGGGCAGATTGTACATAAAGTACAAGATTGAGATATTTACTTACTAGATTCACTTACTGTGAACTTGGGAGCAGAAAGGAAGCGAGACAACTAAGCAAAACCCTGACTTTTGCTGGGTGTTTATTAATCCCTAAACAAGGTTTATTGTAGAGGGGTCCTCTTAGTAGTAAGAACCATTTTATCTAGCAGAATACAGTTCATTTAAAATACTTGCACATTCATAAATTTACATTTTTTTGTATATTGCAGAGCAATTAAAAGTTTCAAAAAGAACTACAATAGTCTATATGGATTAAGGTACACAATGAAAGCTAAAAGTGATAGCTACAGATTGATAAATAGAATGACACAGTAGAATAAAATGATTAGTGATGTTTCTGCCTACTGTTTTATGTGTATCTATTTATGTATGTCATGCATTTATCAAAGATTTAGATAATGAAATCTGTGTGACACTAAAATAAAAAATCTGGCAGAACTTGTTCTTAAGAGTGTAATAGTCTGGACTAATTTCTTGCACTAGATTTCTGAGAATTTCATCACATCAGTTCTGCATGAAGCTCGACTTCTGATGGAACTAAGGTATGGATGCACTTAAGATATTCTAGAACATCTTTTACAAAAATATTTGTCCTCTGCTTGAAGACTGTGCATGAAGAACAATTTACCACACTGCTGAGCAAATTTACAGAAAACTCTACTTCACTTCCACTGTTGATTTATTTATTCCCAACCAATTGAGCCTTGTTGTACTTATTGTCAGATTAAGTTGCTCTTCAGAGTTGGATATAGTCTCCAAAGCAGATATTTACAATTCATGAGCAAGGCACCTTTTCAACTTTCAGCATGATTAAACAGATTAGACTTCTGTGAATCCCTCACTGTATAACGATATTCCCACACTTGTGAATATTCCTGTTCTTTTCTTGACCCTTCTAGCTTTAGCACGTGTCTGCAGTCATTTAATGCAAACACTATATTCAAATGCTGCTAATCACATTGTCCATGACTGAATATAGTATGGAATACAAATGAAAATATTAAAGTACACTGTAGAGGATTACCTACCAGGTCAGCACCAGGCAAGCAGCAAGGGAAATTATAGTCAAGGCTGTCCGTGAGTCTATCCAAAAGGAACTCTGATTATTGCTCGTCCTGGGACTTGGCAGCTTCCCACGATTGTTGTGCTCAAGCTTTTGTGAATCTTCATTGGTCTTGGATGAAGAAATACCTTTTTTCCTCTGCTTAACTTCAGACATTTTGTGTTTCTAAAAAGCAGGAGCAAAATAGAGCTACCAAACAAAACAAGAAACTTTTAATTACACAAATACTGCAAAAATGTTTCCTTCAGTGCTTAATATGTTACCTAGTTAAGTGAACTTTCATAAAACATCACTACTCTCATAAGACTTTGTGAAAAGTTTTTTTTTTTTTTATATGATAGAGTATGGCTTTAATTTCTTTCTGAACGAACTGAACTGACTCTTCAAACTTTAGCTAATTTCACCTTTCCAGAAATATTTCAGCTGTTGTAGAATAAGCCATTTTGAAGATATATTTAAAATCACAAGGACTGAAATACGCATGATATTTATTTTTATAGTTGTTGATTATCGTCACAATATTAGCAGCAATTTCAGTGTCCTGTTTCCTTGTACATTTTTTAAAAAATTACCCCATTGAAGGGGAAATGAATTCTCATTTATAAATATGGGATTGCAAATCAACATTTAATTTAGAAATAGTTCTGTTGAAATGATTTCATCTGTAAAACCATACTCGTCAGTTAGTATGAAGCCATTAATAGAAAAACACAGAAGACTAATGAAATAATACATTTAGATAAAAGAAAAGCTATTATTTCCTCTTTACTAAAAGTAAGGTCCCTGTAGATTCCAGCTATATGAATCCCCACTTCCAAAGAGTACAAAAGTTCATATTCTCCCCAACCACATGGAAATCCAGAGAGGAACTGCTGAGCCTAAAATCTTCCAGCACGTTGCTCAAAATAGATTAAGCCCTTGGTGGATTCGGTTTAGCACAACTTGAGACAGAAGCGTTGTACTTCTTTCTAGATCACTCCGCAGTACTGCACTTAGTCGCAATGTCAAAACATAAATATTTAAATATCAGAGATACTTACTTAGTTGCATACACAGCCAAAAGGCGCCGTTCAGCTCTGTCACAAGAGTACGAAGCTTAGAGCTGCCTGCACGTAACGGCACCGGGATGAGCTTGAGGCAGGCGCTCAGCACAGGAACAGCGGCTCAGCGTGACGCGGGCAGTTTCCGAGCGCAGCCCCGCGCAGGGCTGGATGGGGGAAGCGGCAGCTCCCCGCGGGCCCCCCTGCCCCTTCCCCTCCCCGCCTGCCGGACGCCACCCGACCCCTCCAGCAGCCGCCCGCGGCACCCCCGGCCCCGAGGGCAGCCTGTCCCCCTCCGCCCGGCACCTCCTCTGCTATTCCTCAGCCGGCCGTCCCCACCGCGCTCGCCCCGGC
>VXAA01002712.1:308384-447389 GCA_013399115.1 Anseranas semipalmata | reverse complement strand
CGGGGCGGGTGAAGAGAGCGTTTGGGCAGGTGGCCAGCACTGAGGAGCCTTTAGGAAAAAAAACAAACAAAAAAAACTTTTACCATCTATTGCCTTCAGGCTTTTTTTTTTTTCTTTTTATGACCTGGAGGAAGCATGTACGTTTATACTTGTGTATCGGGTGCTGCCAAAGGAAGGTTTAGCTCAGTCTTTGGCAGTGCTGGGTGCTCCATCTTCCGTCCGGTGTCAGGATCAGGGTGTACAGGTGTGGAGTCCTGGATGTGGAGGACGTTGAGTTTATCTCATGGGAGTCTGTGGGAGTTAATTTTGTGTTGTAGCTCTGCCCAGTGCTGCCAACCACAAGACCAGTCCTCTCTCTGATCCCATTGTCCCCATTACACGATCCAAGGACTTCAAAACTTTGAGGTATGTAAGGTGAGGAGAGAATACCTTTTCACAGAAATATTTAGCAAGCGTATAAGAAGCTTGCACAGGCCATGAACCTTTAGTTCCGCAAGTTTTCATAAACTGACATAAATGTGGAAGAGGACTTTGATTAATGTTCCCCCCCGCCCCACCCCCAAAAAAATAGCAGTGTGTATCTCTTTTTGTCATTGTTTTTTTTTCAGTCGAAACTTCCATTCACATAGTGAGTGCATGTGGTTTACTATGTCTAATTAATTGTTAAAAATTGAAGTGATTTTTTTATACCTGCTTTATATGCTTCCAAGTGGAACAATTGCAGACAGAACTACTGTAATAGATAGCATATATCATCTACGTAATACTTCAATTCATATTCGCACTAGCTTGTGAGCTATTAAAACTTAAATATTAATGTACATTTTTTACTCTGTTGAAAAGGAATGATATTAAATTTCCCCTGTATTTTCTTGATGCTGTGCTGTCCAGCCAGGCGGGACCAGTAAGTCTCAAACAGTGTAACTAAACTTATGTAACAATAGTATGAAAGGCTTTTTATCAGGACAGAAGTGAAAAACAACTAAATTTTTTAGATTTCTGCAGTTTGTAATATCAGCTTGCCTGAAGATTCACTCCGTTTTCCACTAATGCAGCTGCTCTGCTACTTTTTCCGACTCTAAAATAAAAATTCATAAGATATTTTAACAGGAGCAAAATAGAGCTACCAAGTTATATTCTGGTTCCAGCTTGACTTTTATTTTTTCTTCTTTTCCACACTGAAGAAATATGGATACGAAGAGTAGAAATTATTTACTTCTGAATCGTCAAGCATTGGAGAGAGACATCAAGACCTCTTATATTATGGATCATATGGTAGCTGACCACGTACTGACCTTACAGGAGGAGGAGAAAGTGAAACAACAGGTAGAATCATCTCTTGCTGTTTTTTTTTTTTATCTCCCTAGGCTGCTCGTGTGTTTTATCGTCCTTTTTAAAATAATTATTTCTGCCTATCATTACTGGATTCAGCAAATTCTTAATCATATGCTTAGCTTGCAGTTTTTATTGCACTTCATAAGGTTGAGTTGAGGGCTTGCTCAAATTGAAGCCTATTTCTGTAACTATAAACATGGTCTGTAACTGACAGAGTGATATATTAGATGATTTCTGAAGTCTTAGTTTTGTATAACATCTGTTTTAATGTTTGTTCCAGAATACACAGAAGGAGCGAGCAGCTATGCTAATAAACATTCTTCTTACAAAAGATAATAATTCATATAGATCCTTTTATAATGCACTGCTTCATGAAGGGTACCGAGATCTTGCTGCACTTCTTCAGGATGGCATCCCTGTCATCTCCTCTGGTAACGGAAAGAGTTCTATGGATGGAATGACTTCTTATGGTAAGTGTACCTACAGCAATCCCTGTGCTTGAAAGTAAAGACAAGTTGTATTTTTATTCTTGGCTAAATGACTGTCTGTAATACCTCTACCAATGAAAAAGGGGTGACCAACAAGTGCATTCACTTGCTTTGGTAGCACAGTGGTCAGCATCCTGTATTTAATGTGGTAGGAGAGGATGGTTATGACTTTCATAAGTCATCTCGAAAATGTTTTTATTTTATGATGTGTATTTTAAAAGAATGGAAACCTCACGGTTTTCTCTAAATTGTAACATTTTTATTGTAAGTGAAAGACTCTTACATGTGTATTTTAAAGAGATTGAATCAAACATAAAAAGTTGCATCCTCCAAAATTCTGACATTTCCCTTGAAGAATAATCTATAATCTCTCAGCATCAAATACCAACAGTTGATCTAGTTAATTGGTTGCTTATTTCTTTTCACCAGATCTTTTAGTTACCCTAATTAAGTTCCTAAACTTTATGTAAGTTGTCATCATTGTTACCTTTGATTGATGTGAAATAAATCTGTAGTTTCTAATGGGATGAGCCTTCTTACTGCATTTGACTAAATGACAAATCCTACAGTATATTTTTTGGCACTGTACATTATCAGAAGTGTCACAGAGAGATGGCTTTTGATTACCTGAGAAAGATTTCCTAACGCTTATCAGTATAATATGGCACTGCACCTTGCAGTCCGCTTTGTGGCCAGCAGCGGACAGATCAGGTGCACATATACTTTCCTGCTGTGCTTTAGTGCCCTATTGCAACTCCTGCTGTCTTAGCTTAAATCAGAGGAAGTCTGACTTAGACCACAATGCTGTGCTGTTAACCACAAAGTAAAAGCCTTACATAGCATGCTTTCTTTCCTGCTGCATCCTTGCAGCATCAATCTCTGGCTGAGAAGGCGACTTGACGGTTGGGAACAGTAATGTTGAGCTACTGTGTTTTGTTTCCATTGGTGCTGTTAATTATCTTCTTGGGATCAATGTAACTAGGTCCAGCTTGCAGAAAATGTAGTTAATAATTGGGACACTACTGTAGGTGGGAAGCTGGTACCTGTTAAATAATTTATGTCTAACAAGCAATATCTTTTCAGTATCTAGTGTTGTTAGTCCAGTAGTTTTTAGAGCATTTGTATGGGACACAAGCTGGGGGAAGGAGGCCACTAGTTACTGGTGAAAATTCTTTGTTTTGTTTTGTTTTGTTTTGAAGATGCATCATGTTTAGAAATCGTTTTTTATTTTCATGTTTCTTGTTTTTTAACTTCAGTTAAGACAATTCTCTGTGAAGGAGGTGTACCACAAAGACCGGTTGTTTTTGTCACTCGGCCAAAACTGGTAGATGCTATTAAACAGAAACTGTACTGCTTGGGAAGTGATCCAGGCTGGGTCACAGTTTATGGAATGGCAGGTTGTGGGAAGACTGTTTTAACAGCAGAAGCCTTAAGGGATCACCAGCTCTTGGAAGGTACTTTTATAAAAACATATCTATTTTTATAAAAATTACTGGACGTATACACATGTTGAGTGTATATGATGAAGTATTTTATGTCATCTTGAAAGTAATTTAGTAGTTAGGTTGCTAAATTCCTTAGGTGGTTTTGAAACGTTTGCTTGCAACTTACAGCTTTCATTTAGTGATCTAGGACCACTAGATATTTTACTAATTTATGGAAAAACGTTCTGAATAGCTTTTCACCTTGGAATCTGCTTTGGTTTATGAGAGTAGATACACCCTTAATTAACTTGAAATTGTTATTTCTGTCAGTGTAAAATGTAAAATAATCATTTTTAGTCTTTATTCCTTTTGGGCACTGCTTGTTAAATCAGATTTTTACCCATGCTATGTAAGTTTAAAAAGTTTTGCTCAAACTGTAGTGTAGATTTTAATAATGGCAAGTGTTTGTGCTGTGATTGTACTAGTATCATTTTAGCTTACAATCTGTAGATCATAAATGAAATCATTTACTAATGTTTTTTCTGCATATAACGCTTGGAGGAAAAAGTTTGACTGAGATATTAGAAAACATGATCTATAGAATATAGCATCCTCTGCTACAGCCAACTCTTGTAGATGCCTTCTTGCTCACTGTTTTGTGATAATTTCACATCGCAATCTGTGAAGCAGGGTGAAAAAAAATGAAAGCTGAGTCAGAGTAGCAGGAAGGTTGGATGCAGAAGGAGTTGTCAATGGTCAGGCAGGAAGGCAAGTAGAGAGGAGGGACAGCATCAATGGCAGCGTGAATTGTCTGCGGGAACTTGCCCTACAGAGCCTGTTCCTTTAAAGGTATAAAGCAGTAGTCTTGTAGAATCATCCCTCTGCATTAACAGTAGAGTTTTAAGGTTGGCTTGCAATAGACTTTACAGTTTAATTTAAATTGAACTATTGATTGCATTTTAAATGTAAGGCATGATTAATATTGTCGTTCCTGTTAGATTACTTTCCAGGAGGAGTTCACTGGATCTCTGTTGGAAAACAGGACAAAGCAGGACTCCTGATAAAACTACAAAATCTCTGTAGTAGATTAGAACATGACTCTACTCTTTCACAGAGACCACCACTTAACATTGAGGAGGCTAAAGATCGTCTTCGTTTGCTGATGCTGCGCAAATACCCCAGGTGATGTCAGTAAAATGAAACATTATTCTTTTACTCTGCAAAGTTTCATCAGTTACTTAGGTCTAATCATCTAAAGTGTCTGTTCTGATTACATGTTTCTGTTTCTAAAAAAAACAGAAGAGAGTACCCTAAGTCTTCCACTTTTTCCTTTCCCTTTTTCTGTTTTACTGTAGATCATTAGGAAGTGGTACTCAAGTTAAAGCTAACGATATTTCTAGAATTCTTGTGTAGGAACTACTGTTAAAATTTTCTAAATTATTAAAGATTGAGATAAGTATAAAAAGCTGAAGGGCAAATAGATGCTTGAAGCAGATATGTAATATACACAGTAAAACTCTGTCCCTTTTCAGATGTTTTTTAATGGGCTATCTTAAGGGACACACCGTAGTCTTGATATCAGTATATTTAGCAGGATATTAAGGCTTCTGCTTAAAAAAAAAATGTTAAGCAGCGGTGCAGGAGTCACCTTCACATAAAAAATTATTAGTCATTTAATACTGGAAGTTGGAAACGAATACAGTCGGAAATAAAAATTGCTCTAACTTCCAGTGTTCTTACTGTGTACTTAAAGTATTTCACAGGTGTGTGAGGATCATACAGTAGTAAAAGGGTGTGTATATCACTGGAGAAAATCTTTCCTTTCCAGAACAGTTAATGTCTTTTTAAAGTGTTTGCTCTAGAGTTATCAAAATGGAAAACAAGTTTTCATGATATGATCAGTTACAGCCAAGAAGGCAGTTGCTTTCAAGCTTTGGGAAAATTGACTTGATTTGATCAAGCAGTCTTTGCCACTGCACAGCTTTTTTCGTGTTTGAGCAATAGCTTTTGCTATTTGTGGGGGATTTCATTACTCCCTGGGAAAATCTGTACTAAGCTAAACAAGCCCTGTGCCTCAGTGAGGTATCTCTGGAATACTACTCCAATGTTGTGATCTTCTACAGATGACATACAGTAGAAGAGTGCTGGCAATTTTGTAAGGAAAAAAAAAACAACAAATCTTTCTGGCAAAGAAAGATCTTAACAATACTGCTACTTCTAATGGGGTGTGAGGTTCATACAGTGCAAGTGTATTGGAAACCAAGCTTCACTAATTCCATGGCTTGCAAATGAGCTTGTCCTCCACTAGAAATTTCTTTGGTACAAAAAGATACTTGGGCTGTTTCTGAATTCAAACTGTCAACCCAGTATGTTTCTTGGGAGTAAAGTATTAGTCAAATAAAACCTTTCTGAACAAGATAGCATTATGTATTTTGCTGGATTATGGTTAAGAAATTGAATCTATGATGTTGTTTAAAGTTAGAAGATTCAGAATTAAATCTCCTGTCTTTGTTATCACAGTGTTTTTGCTTGTTTGTTTNTTTTTTTTTTTTTTTTTTTTTTTTTTTCTTTTTAAATAATCCTAATTAGGATTGAAGATTTATTGGTATGGTTGGAGAAGAAAGAACTTTGAAGAGAGACTTTGAATTTCTGAGACTAATTAAAAACTTAAGATCAGGCTGTAATACATGCTTCCCAGCATATTTTCAAGTGTGAAAGTACCACAAAATTGGTCATTTGTAGCTATGATAGTATTCTTGCAAAATCTCTGATTTATCCAAAGGATAGATGGGGGGAATTAATGGAAGGATTGTATAAAAATGAAACTTGGGAAGCCAAGATTCATGTGCAAATTTGAAAATACGGTGTAATGTGGATGCACTTGTTTATGAAGGATAACATTCTTATAAATAAGCATTGGTGGCATAAGCATCATTTAGCAGAAGTAAAATGTGGAAGTTCTGTCCACTTCAGTGGGAATGGAACAATGTAATCAATGACTAGTGTAGCTGAAAGCTCCTTTCCTGGGGTGGGGGAAGAGAAAGGCAGTAAATTTAAACTTAGCAGGATTGGTAATCTTGTTTCCTTCACTGAACACACGGAATGCAAATAACTGGTATTTCTTTTTGTAAATCTACTTCCTGGCCAGTCTTTTGGATTTCTCCCTTGAACCAACTTTTTAGAAACAGTTTTCACTAACTTCTGTGTCAGATATGGGGAAGTATAGGAAGTCTGCTGTACATCATTCTGGCAAGGTTCTACATAGTAACATACAAATGTGATTAGGTGTAAGATATGAATATGTAGTCCTATAAAATACTGTTTATGTAAAAAGAGCCCCATTATCCAAGACAATTCCTTCATAAGAGGATTATTCTCGTGCAGCATTCTGAAGATACAAGAATGAAACGGAAAATTTTGGAGTTGAGGAAATTGAAATTGTTTCTTTCACCAAGGTTATCATTAGCCTGTGTCAAGCAGAGTTCAGTTATCTCGTCCTACACAACTTTTCCTTTATTTATGGTTATCTGATGACATGAAAACTGGAGTAAATATTTCTTCTTTTCCTGACATCTTCTAATGGAAATATTCTTTAAAATTTTATTGTGTGCACTTTGATTGTAGCCATAAATGATAAAAATTGGTACAATGGTAAAAAAAAAAAAAAAAAGAAAATGGTAAAAACAATAAATGCTAAAAACTTTATTTTTGGAGATACTTGCATTCAGCTTTCTGGCACAGTGTTTAATGCCCTCTTAAGGTATCTTACATGTTAGTGGAAGGAAATTATAAAGTGGTACGTTATTAATTCTGAAAATGTTCTTTCATTATTCAGATGAAATACTATGTCTTATTACTAATAGATGATCAGAAATCTGCAATATTTTTTTCTTGTATTAGGTCTCTTTTGGTCCTGGATGACATTTGGGATTCCTGGGTATTAAAAGCGTTTGATAATCAATGTCAGGTTCTTATCACCAGCAGGGACAGGAGTGTAACAGATGCTGTGGCTGGTAAGGAACAATTTCCTCTTCCGCGCTACAAATTGTGGGTATATATGTATGCAATTTGTTTCTGTGAGCTTTTAAAAGAATCTGATAGAATCTGTGTCTGTCAACTTGTGCACAAGTGACAAAATTTTATAATTCTGTTCTGTAAGACTTTATGCTCTTCCATGGAATGCATGTTATATGTTATCCTAAAAGTTATATGTTTACATTGAAGTGTTGTAATTCTCAACAGAATAAATTAGCCTGTGTGACACTGCTGCTATTAAACCGATTTACCTCTACAGTATGAAGTAGTCACTGCTATGACATGCCCATAATGCAGTTGTAATTACTAGGTTATAAATCTCATTTTTGTCTGTCTAATGCAAGCTTGATTATTTATGCTGTTTTTTTTACTTGGTACTAAACATATAAAATACTATGCATAAAATCATGAGCCAGAGCCTTTGCTCCAGATTTTTATCAGAAAATACTTTCCATTTCCATAGCATTTTAAAAATTCTTTTTGTTTTTTGTTTTTTTCCCCATGTTTCTGTGTCTAGGCAATAAATATGAGATTCATGTAGAAAGTGGACTAGCACATGAGAAAGGACTGGAGGTTTTATCCCTGTTTGTGAATATGAAAATTTCAGAACTGCCAGAACAAGCTAACTGCATTATAAGGGAATGCAAAGGTATGATACTTTCCACTTTTTAATGTATCACTTACCATTCAATGGATTTTTTTCTTCTAGGTTTTGACTTAGTGGATGGAACATTCCTTAATACTGTATCCCTTAAGTAAAACACAGCTGTTCGTTGGATATCTTCTGTTTCATTAAACAAAATAGAAGTGTCTTGTGTTAATTTTTCAAGTAGTACTCTTCAGTGTATTTTTTTTTCAGTATACTTAAAAGAGAATAATTTGTTGGGTTTGCAGATGTCTACACGGATAACATGTTTTGTTTGTCCTCTACACCTCAAGAATTTTATCAATGAATTGGGAAAATTGCCTCATTTAGTCAACCACTTGACTAAACTGTTAAACTGTGTTCCTTGAAAACCTCTAAGATTGATTTTTTTCCTTCAGGTTCTCCTCTTGTGATATCCTTGATAGGTGCATTATTACGAGACTTCCCCAATCGCTGGGAATACTATCTCAAACAGCTACAGAATAAGCAGTTTAAAAGAATAAGAAAATCTTCATCTTATGATTATGAAGCCCTTGATGAAGCAATGTCCATAAGTGTTGAGCAACTGGATAATGATTTCAAAGACTACTATAAAGACCTCTCTATCCTTCCAAAAGATGTTAAAGTACCTACTAAGGTAATAACAGAAATGCAGAAATCTCAGTGTGTGTGTGCGCTCGCACACGTGTCCGCACGTGTGTGTGTTGGGCTGTGGTCCTTATGGGACCCTTCCAACTCAAGGTATTCTATGATTTTTAGTGAGATACAAACAATGAATTAGTCATAAAATTTGTAATTGCTGTGTATAACTTATGTTGTGTTCAACTTAATAATAAATGGTGGATTGGGTCCATTATTATATCATGACTTTTACTGTCACTAGTGAAACTAAAAAATTGTAACTGAATAAATGTGTTCATAATGGTGGTTTAATGTGCACTCCATGTATAGCTCTTCAGTTAGGTAGTATTTGAACTCTCTGAAGGCTTGAAAACTGTTATGAAATTTGTTTCTTTTAAGAAAAAAGATATCATCACCATAAATCAGCACAAATAGACAAATGAAGGGGTAATTTGTATTATCTATCATACATATATTTTCGTATGAAAGAATTGGTAACTTACTGAACTTATTACCATTTGTAAAATGTCTGTGATTTTTACCGTGTGTTTTGTTGTCAGTTGGTTGTTACTCTTTTATGATATACCTAGAATTGTGTGATCATCTTTTCTGTCTTAATGGGCTTTTTTAGGTGCTCTGTATTCTTTGGGATATGGAAACAGAAGAAGTTGAAGATATACTGCAGGAATTTGTTAACAAATCACTATTGTTCTGTGATCGTAATGGGAAGTCATTTCATTATTATTTACATGATCTTCAACTTGACTTTCTTACAGAGAAGAATCGCAGCCAGCTTCAGGTAGAGTTTTGGCTAATCTATTTACTTCTAACCTTATTCTCCAAAGTTGGACATTCTTCAGAAAATGTTTCTTTGCTAAATAGTATCCAGAGTAGGTTCATATAATAGACCCACAAAGCAGTTAAACTTAACGCCGACTAAAAACTTTTTCAAGTTGAAAATGTTTTGCGATTTCATGATTATTCCATATGGAGTTAAGAAACCAATAGAATGTTAGAATGGTTTGGGTCGGAAGGGACCCTAAGGATCATCTGGTTCCAATGCCCCTGCCGTGGGAGGGACAGCTTCTACTAGACCAGGTTGCCCAAAGCTCCATCCAACCTGGCCTTGAACACTTCCAGGAATGGGGCATCCACAGCTTCTCTGGGCAGCCTGTTCCAGTGCCTCACCACCCTCTGAGTAAAGAATTTCTTCCAAATATCTAATCTAAACCTATCCTCTTTTAGCTTAAAACTGTTACCCCTTGCCCTGTCATTACACCCCCTGACAAAGAGTCCCTTCCCATCTTTCCTGAAGGCCCCCGTTAAGTACTGGAAGGCTGCTGTAATGTCTCCCTGGAGCCTTCTCTTCTCTAAGCTAAATGACCCCAAATTTCTCAGCTTATCTTCATAGGAGAGGTGCTCCAGCCCTCTGATCATCCTCATGGCCCTCCTCTGGACCCACTATAACAGCTCCATGTCTTTCTTATGCTGGGGGCCCCACAGCTGAACACAGTATTCCACGTTAAGTCTCCTGAGAACAGAGTAGAGGGGGAGAATCACCACCTTCGACATGCTACCTACACTTCGTTTGATGCAGCCCAGAATCCGGTTTTTGTGCTACAGGAGCACACCGTCAGCTCACGTTGAGCTTTTCATCCACCAGTACACCCAAGCCCTTCTCCACAGAGCTGCTCTCTATCCACTTGTCGCCTAGCCCGTATTCAGGCTAATCTGAGAGACGTTTCTCTGTCAAAGATGTTTCCAGCAGGAGAGGGAATGTTCCACTGATGATTCCAAAGGAATCAAGACCCCACCAGAATAGGAAATTTCTTCTTTAATACTGAGAAATGCTTTCTACTCCTTTCTTCAATTTAAGGCAGTACTTACAGGGAGAGGCCCTGCAAGTACTTGGGCCCTACAAGACTTTGGGCCAAATATATTTATCAGTTTTGAAGGAGAGAGAAGAAAGAGTACATACAAAGAAAAGGCAAGTTGCTTGCTTTAGATTTATGTATGACTTCTAGATCTACAAAGACTGGCTTTAGATCTACGTATGTAAGGGTCATTTTTATTGTTGGCTAACCATGTTTAATGTAGAGATTTGATAGCTGTTCTCAGTCTAAGAAGGAAGGTTAACAGCTTTTCTATCTTTAATATTCTGAGAATGTTTCTGGAGAAAGTCTTTAGCAATAAATTAAATGTACAGTTTTTGAAGATAATTTTTTGTTATTTTTTTTATTTCATTTGTTGACATCTTATGTTGAAGAAATTATAATAATAATAAAAACCGTAATACTAATATCAGTCCATACCTTGGTATAGTATTAACTGAAAGTGTGTTTTGATTCATGTTGCAGGAGCTACATAAAAACATAGTAAATCAGTACAAGAAATATTACAAGCTTAATACGCCTATTCCATCTCAAGAGGATTGCATGTACTGGTATAACTTTCTAGCATATCACATGGCTGGTGCCAACATGCAGAAGGTGAGTTCCGACTGGGTTCTTGTTTCCCTTTTTGACCCCACGCCTCTCTCCCTTACACCTGCCCTTTCCGTCCAGGCCACTTTTTCCCACCCGAACCTCTCTTCTCCCAGGCTTTTGTGCAGATATGGAAACACTGAACATAAAGTTCTTTAGGGTCTCCACTGATAGTTGCTGTCTATTATGATGAAAACTACTTTATTTCTACCCTTTGTCTTTTGTGTTTTGTCTTTTCAACCAGTTCATTAGAAGATTTCTTATAACAGCTTGTGGCTTTCTTTTCCTTTTGAGTAAGGTTTGGTAAGAAATCATCTCTAAGCTTTTCTGAAAATCCAGGCTCACTACATCATGTGATAAAAGTAAATTGATTTATTCAGATGATTCAATTAGATTGATGAATAGTTAATTTTTTTTTCTACGGAAGTCTTGTTAGTTTTTCCTGTTATGTCATATTCATTTCTATGTAAAAGTTCATTTTCTATATTGACAGATTTCAGGAACTATTTAACATTTGGCATGGACAAATCTCTGTTTCTAGGATTACCTTGGAGCCTTTAAAAAAACTTGCCATCACTTTTGCCACCTACTGTTCTTTAGGTACTGAGTTAGCATAAGATACAAACCGTGGATTAGTAGTAGAAACTACTTCAGTAGCTTCATTTGGATCTCTTTTTGCCTTGAATAGCATTTGGTGCTGTTGACTGACTGCTTTATTTCACATGTGCTAAAACTTTTTCAGCTGAACCTCTTTTGAGATGGTTCACCTGACTCATATAGAATACACTTTGTGTACTTACAGGAACTTTCAAAATGACTATGGGCTACAAATCTATCTTTTTTTTATCATACTTATCTCATTGATTATCTGTCTCTTTGGTTTCAGTTTCTTAGAAAAAGATGTTTTTATGATTATCCTTTCTATATTTTGTATACAAAATACAGGAGAACTAGCATCTCACAGTTCTTTAGCCTGTCTCATGACTGAGAGTTTATGGTATTTATTTTACTTCTCATTATTTAGACATGATTTCCATTTGTTGGAAGGCTAATAAAGATAGGAGGTATTCTTTTTCTTTGTTTAATCATGAAAATTGTTTAATTCACTATTTAAAACAGTAAATACTGTTTTAAAATTGGTAATATACTTTAAGTCTGTGAAGTGTTTTCTCTAAGCAGTTTTTCTGATCCCAGCAAGTATGTTTCTTTAATACTTCTATCTGATGTTTCTGATTTTCTTGAAGTAACTCTCTCATTCTTAAATTAAGGGCAACTATAACATCTTTTACTGAAAATCTTCATCTGTTAACAACAACAACAGATCACTATTAGCAGAGAGATCTTTGCTAGACTGGACTAGAAGAAGCTTTTTCAGAGTTGTATCTTAAACCAGGTCTTCTATGCTACAGAAGTCAAGATTTGCTTCATCCCCCCATCCCTTCTCTGACTAGTTGTACCAAGGAACAATCCTTTGCATTAAAATACCAAGCTTACTCTCCTGTACCCAGAATTTTCATACCTAATCAAGTAAGAGGCAGGAAATTGCTTAAGTTTTTAACCGGAGTCAATTGTACTGAAGTATATTAAATACCTATTGTGTTTCCCTTTGCTTTTCTTTTTCCCCTCCGATTCAGTTGTGGAACTCATGCTCTGAACTTTCATTTGTATTTTTTGTAGGAACTCCGTGATCTTATGTTTTCTCTAGATTGGATTAAAGCTAAAACAGAATTGGTAGGGCCTGCTCATCTGATTCATGAATATGTAGAATATAGTTCAGTCCTGGATCAAAAGGTATGTAAAAGGTGAATGATCAGTGTGTTCCAAATATGTTTTTCTATCTTTAATTGCATATTATTTACATATGTATATATGGGAGATATATAGAAAACTTAAAAAGTGAAACATAAAGGCAGTACTAAGTTAAACTTATGTGAAAAATAAGGAGAATATGCTTTTCTGAAAAGGATAATGAAATATTTCAGTCTATCATATGTACTTGCTAATAGAACTAAGCAGAAATAAATGCTCTGTAAGAATATTATCTGTATTGGAAAATTAAAAAAGCAAAGGGCACTAAGAAGATGTATCCACCCTCTGTGTTACCAAATATTATCTGCTCTGTATATAGGATAGCACAGTACGTGAGAATTTCCAGGAATTTCTGTCTTTAAATGGGCACCTTCTTGGACGACAGCCATTTCCTGACATTATACAGCTGGGTCTTTGCCAACCAGAGACATCAGAGGTGTATCAACAAGCCAAGCTACGTGCTCAGAGAGAAACAGGAGCATTTTATTTGGAATGGATGTAAGTAGCAGTAATCCATCTGCTGATATTTTAATCCCTTGATTCAAAAAAATTATTTCATGTACAACTAAATACTATTTATGGCTATTAGAAGGACTTTTTTAAGAAGTAAAATGTTTTTCATGGGAAAAGAATGTGAAATAATTTTCAGGAACTTGTGGGAGGAGGGTGACTGGATATGTAAAGCTACAAATTAGTAATAATTACATAGAAATAAAGGAATATATTTACTACTTTACTCAATGAATGTTCACTGAATATCTATACAACGATGAAACTATGATACTTTGAAAATTCTCTAAATACATTTTTTAGAAAAGTTAGAATTGTAGTGCAAATATTGGGTGTGTTTGCAGTGTGTTTTTAGATTTTCTAGTAAAATATGCACTTTAAAAAAGAAAGCATTTACGTTAACTTACAAAATTTTTGGAAGTAGTACGATGGGAAATACTAAAAGGTTTTGTAATCTCTACCCAGTCTTGAAATTTCTGGCATTTAAATCATTTTTGCTGCTTTAATATCTTATTAAGTTGTTTAAGGAAAAAGTATACATATCTAAATATTTTTTCCAGAATAGCTAGTAGCCCAGTAGTCATCTGACCATGTAACTGTTAATTAGATACTCCTGTTCAGTGTTTCTGTTTTGCATTACCTGATGGTTACAGGACAAAATGACCTTCAGATAATCAGGGTAATAACCAGGCAGGTTAAACCAGGCAGACTTGAATTCAGGTCATCTCTTTGAATATTTGGTTATTTCATTTTGCATAGCTAACAGAATTGTAAAAAAAAAACTTGGAAGATACATGCTTCAGAAGAGTCAATCTCCAGGTAGTTTAGGGCTTTTACCTTGGACGTAGGAGACATGCAGAGAATATGGCTGAAATCAGCAGAATGAAGATGGATGTTTTTGTCTTCATTTTGAGAACCTTGTTCTAGGATTCATTTGTAGGATATGTAGGTGAATAAGTTGCTCTCTTGACTAGTAATTTTAGCTTTATTAAAATATGGGGGGAAAAGAAATGTTTTGATGACTCAATATTTTGCAGTGAAAAATTGTTTTCATTCTAAAGCTCAGCTACTTTATTCAAGATATTTTACCCATTTTTTAAATTGCTGAGCTGGAAGATTGAAGCTGGTGATGATGGGGAAAAAAAGAAAAAAGTATATAGATTCATTTTTCACTCTAGGAAAAAAAAAATAATTTTGTAACAATATATTCATCACCAAAAACCATCATATTACAGTGACAGCTTTCTGTATTAACGCCTGGCTTAACAGGATGATTACAGTTGCTGCTAATAAAAAAAGTTTCTTTTAAAAGTGAGACAAGAATCATGAGAAATGAGTCATTGCAGTAAAAATTAAGTATATTTATTTAGATGTAAACAAATTTGTGAAGGTTTTTTAGTAAACTTGATAGAGAATCTGCAGGAGAGCAAGAAGCCTCAGAAAGAAATTTATATTTGCACACGTACCAGCTCATTAAGATGTCCTGAGGAAGACTGTGCCTTGCCGTACAACAGCTGCGCACATGAGGTAGCACGTTAGTTTCTCATGCACATAGTATCTTTCTTGGTCTCTAAGCTGTAACTGTTGGAGGGTGACAAAAATTCTGAGTGAATGTAGTAATTTGTGTTTCCCTTATTCTGCGTGAAGGCTGAGAGGTAAGTTCGTGTTCTTTCTAAAGCTTGCTGCTCAAGATATCTGAACAAGTGTTACCTTTTTAAGGAGGATTTTAAATAATAAAAAAAAATGCTGTGAAAACTTACTCATCTAAAATCAACTATCTTATCTTGCAGAAATAAAAAATCCTTGAAAAACCTCTCCCGTCTGGTTGTTCGTCCACATAGAGATGCAGTTTACCATGCCTGCTTTTCTCATAATAGACAAAGAATAGCATCATGTGGAGCTGATAAAACACTTCAGGTAAAATACCTATGCATGAGTGAAATGTAATGCTGTGTACTATTTTGATAACCATTGTTAACAGTCCTGTTGCTTTGCTTTTGATATGAAGATCCTAGGGATCTAGATCATATTGGAGACAAGTGATTGAAAGGGATGTATTATTACATAAACGTCAAGTTGCATGTTTAGAATATTAAGTATTATTTTCTAGTTCAAAAACTAAACTGTGATGTCAGGGTTTGTACCCTAATCAATGTAATACATGAACGTGAGATACCTTTTAATGATACAAAAAAGCTCATACGCAAAGAAATGCATCCCAGCATGTTTCCTGTTAGTTTGCAAAAATGATATTTTCCATCACAAAAGATTTTCTACAGAACTGAAAAACAGTAAGATATTTTAGTTATAGCTTTACAATTTCCATGGGATTGTAATGGAGGTTATACCACTTTGGTGCTTAGTTGGTAATTTTTCTCATGCAAAAGAAATAAATCTGGGGAGAAAAATGAGCCCTGGAAGTTGAGGACTGTAGTAGACTGGAAACAGATAAAAAGTGCTTAGGGAGTGGACAAGGGGAGTCAGAGAGGAAAGTGACTAACACAAATTTGCCAGCAGTCTGCCTGGAGGGGAGCCAGACAGCTCTCGAGAAAACTAGCAGTCAGCCAGCCACTAACCTGGTAAAGTATCCGTATTCCAGACAGCCAAAGGTAAGGGTAAAGAGTAACTTTTCTGCAAACCTTTGGTATTGTTTTGGCGCTTGATAGGTTCAGTACTAAAGTTAAAATATTAAGTGGTCCTTGGTTGCTGTTCATTTGGCTATTTAATGTGGTGTTGTCTGTTTATTTATTTTATTTGCTGGCTTCTATAATGTTATGATCATGGCATCCACTTACGGAAATGCTTGGTGGATGTACTAGTTTTATGCTCTGCTGAAGTTATTGTGCCGTGCTTCTGTACTTCATAGCCTCATTACTGAGACTGCAAGTTTCTTGTTTTTCCTCTTGATTTTCTAGTAAAAAAAAGTAAAATATGTGGATTGTGACTACATTTAGACTAAACTTACATGGAAGAAATAATAGGAAAATTAACAATTCTTCATTGTTTAACTTTGAACTTATTCATGTTTTTCCTAATAGTGGCATGGAAATAAAACTAATGTTTTTCAGGTTTTAAAACTACTTCTACTGTTTCTGTGGAATCAAATATAAGGATTGCTAGATTAAGAACAGATATTCTGCAGAATTTACTGTAAATGTAGATTTCCTTTTAGTTCAATATTTATCTTCTCGTTTGAACAAATACCAACTATTTCATTGTCATTGATATTCCCATTTGATGAAAAAAGAGAGGGAAAAATAGGGACTTCACCACTGTAGCATCCTGAATGCTGCTGTAAAGAACAGCTTGTGATTTGTTTGAATAACTTAGGAATATGTACCCTTGAAAAGGAGAGGGTGATAGGATTTTTTTTTTTTTCACAATTGTAAAGCAAAATCTCAGATTTTTGGGAAAACGATTAGTGTGTAGTACCTCTTCCCAGCTGCCCTTTTCTTCCCTCTAACCAGATCAAGACTGAGACTTGTGTCATCCTGTACAACTTTTTATTACTGCTTTTTTTTTCCCCCTCTTTGTTCCCCAAATCATCAATTGCTGCTAAAATTATTTCTTTCAACAGAAGGATATCATGATATATCAACTTGGAATTTGTACTTTTAATAACAGTTTAGATTTTGTTAATAGATATTGTGTTGTGCAGTTATTCTTAAAATATATTGAGAAAAGACATGCCTTAAAGAGTAGAAAAGGCATACATGCTGGAAGGCTTAGGTTTAGGCTTAGGCTTTAAGGGTAGAAAAAGTCATTAATGAAACACATAATGCATACAGAAACTTTTTTAAAATCAGTTTTCAGTATTTCTTTCCCTAACAATTTCTATCATCTTTACAAAATTGAAGCTCAAATTAAATGTTTTTATATTGTTACTTTCCCTGAAATTATAAATGCTTTCAAAATGCAACCAATTTTATGAAGAGTTCAGAGATCTGTTTGAGAGAAAACAAACTTATATTTGTGTAGCATGTTTTAAAGTTATATGCTAGTTACAAGATTTCATTCTTTATTGTATTTTTTTCAGGTGTTTAAAGCAGAAAGTGGAGAGACGCTGCTGGAAATAACTGCTCATGATGATGAAATACTTTGTTGCGCTTTCTCTGCAGATGATGAATATATTGCAACTTGTTCAGCTGATAAAAAAGTGAAGGTAAGGAAATGGAGAGCAATGCTTTTTTTGTTGTTTGTTTGTTTGTTTGTTTGTTTGCTTGTTTGTTTTTAGTGTAATAAATCTGAGTTCAGTTTTAACCAATTCAGGCAGAGCAGATTCTTAGGACTACAAGTTTTTTTTTTTTTTTTTTAACTGTCTTAAACCTTATGAGGATAATTCACTACTTTAAAAATAAAACAAAAAACCTCATACTCATTACATTAAGCATCTTTTGTTTATGTTAGCATCATACATACAGAATTACAACTTACTTTACTTGTATTATCGGGTGATTCTTTTTAAGTAGAACATAATGTATGAGTCCAATCCTGTTCATAACATGAGATGAATGTATCCATAAAGCTTTTTTTCATATTATTTTTGTTAGATAGGAATTATTTGGTTATGTTTAATTCTTCAGTACTGCAGCAAAACCTTGTTGATATTCTAGTCTTTCTTGGATTCTAATCTGAACTATGATCTTTCCTCTCCCCTCTTGATCTCTAAATTGTTCAAACACTTTGCCGTGAAGGCTTGTATAATTAACAGTAAGCTAAAACTGAATTTTAACAAGAATAGACTGGTTCTATTTGGTTGCAGACACCTTGTTATAAGAACCTTTGACACTAGGTACTGTGTTCCAGTTCTTATCTTGAAAAGTGTATATATCTCCATCTCAGCTACTTCGGTGAAAACAATTTGAAATCACAGCCTTTTGTATCTAAATATAAATATACATGTTTTCCTTTCTCTTCCAAATATTTTTTGATATTCTATTGAGAGCATTTTAGGGCTTTATTTATATTCTAACATAGTTTATGGATTTTTTTTTTTTTTTTTTAATCAACTACATTGAATATATTTTAAAAGCGTTTTTTGTCCTTCGATTCTGTCTAGATCTGGAATTCAAGAACAGGCAAGTGTATGTACATATATGAAGAACACACAGAGCAGGTCAATTGCTGCCAGTTCAATAACAGAAGTGGTCAGTATCTTTTAGCCACCTGCTCAAATGACACCTTCATCAAAGTAAGTGGAAAAGGTTATGATAAGCAGCGTGAGAATAATGACAACAGAATAATTATTGTTTTATAAAATTAAGTTTGTTTTTTTTAATGAGCTTGGTAGAATAGAGATGGAAACAGATCAAGAGTACTTACTGCAGCTCTGTCACTGGATTTCAGCAAGGCAGAACAGAAGGAATGTTCATGCTTAGCAAAAGAGAATGAGCAAATCCCCTTCTGGTAGGGCACAAAGATGAGGAATTTCAGCAAGACTTTTAGAGGGTGGAGTGGGAATACCTGATTAAAAACAAAATAAGAAAAAATGAAGCAGAAATTTAGCATTGAAAACATTCACAATGTTTTAAAAACAACAATAACAACAAAACAACCAACCAACCTGGATGCTGAAAGATTAAAAATATTACATTATGGAAGTGTAGCAGGTGTATTTTTTTATTATTATTATTAATTGATAGGGCATAGTAAAGAAATAAAAGTGGAAGCCAACAAAATAACAGTAATCAAAGCAAGAGATTTGTCAGGTTAGCCATCTGGCACTGTTCAGACTGGGAGGCAGTATGTGTACACAGAGCAGAAACCAGGTAACTGAAGTCTGTATCTGAGGAAAGGGAGAAAACAGAAGAATGAAGGATGACCTAGGCTGTTGGATAAGGGTGGAATTTCACAGCAGAGTTGGGCAAATCAAATAGTTTACTGGCATTGAAGGTGATGGTCCTACTGCCCTTGCTGTCTATTCTTGCATTTGTTGCAGGACATCTACTGATCTTACTTTGCAGTCATATGGCTCAAGGAGCCAATTCTGGTGGGACTGGTTTTCTGCCTAGTTCTCTGTAGTGGCTCCACTGTCCGGTTTCAGTGAAAGAGAACTGCTGGGAATAGACAGTGAGGTGTGGGGTTTTGGGAGGGGGGAGGACTGCCTCTTCCAGCTGTAGCAGGCTGTGAGATGTTTTAACTGCAATATGAAATCTCATCTGAAGAGTTCTGGCAAGAGCTTATGTTTGTGTAAGTTGGAGTTAAAATAGACTTAAGGAGCCAACATCAAGACAGAAAGACTAGGCTTTTGTGCTGACCTGGATGCCCCAGGAGATGCATTTGTTGTCTGAAACTTACATCTTGGAACAAATAAATTTAGAACGAACCTGTTTAAAATGACCACTTTTATACTGTAAATGTGGTTGTGATTTTAGACTGTTTGACATTTTCATGAGGAATGAATGACAGAACTGAAGTATGCACAGTAATAGAATAGAATAGTAAAATAATAATGAAAAAGACCTGCTTTTTTTTCAGAGTACTGTACAGGTAGCTGTTCTTGCTTTGAGCTCTCACTTGAGCAGTCAAGTGTATTGTTTTTGTATAGGAGAAAGGGGAGAATTTTGGAAACAGAGAAAGGAAGTATCGGCTGTAGACTTGTAAAGAAGTCTGTGTGTGTGCATGTGTGTACACAGCCCTAAACACATGGAATGTTCTTTTAATTTTGTTAGTAAGGATGTGGTAATCCAAGACTAACTTGAAAGATTTCATTTTCATTATGTATAACCTACATAATTCTGAACTTTCAAGTTGAAAGGGAAAGAAGAGCAAGACAAAGTTTATTTCTCAGTCTGAAGAAACTTTCAGTAACTTCGTGCTGTTCAAGGCACAGTCTTCACTGTACAAATATATAATATTGACGTGAATAGTTTTCATGCAAGCTAGCAGATGGAAGTAAATTGTGGGGGAGCCTCAGACATAGCATCAAGTCTGTGAGCATGTGGGTAAAACTAAGAAAAAATTTTTGAGGATTTGGTTGCCACTGCATGACTTTAAGAACCTGAACAGTCTGTCTTTGAATAGTTCATGAATATAATGATATTTATATGTTTGTTTCTCATGCAGCTTTGGGATTTGAAGGGAAAGTATTGTAGAAATACAATGTTTGGTCACGTAAACTCTGTCAATCACTGTAGATTTTCGCCAAATGATGAATATGTTGCTAGCTGCTCAACAGATGGAACAGTAAAGGTACACAGCATATTTTTTTAAATCAACTGCTTGTTTTGATTTTTTATATAAAATGCAAAATATGTATAAGAAAATTCTGTATTTGCATGGTCAGCTTTAATGAATTAAGCTCTGAAACAGTTGAGTATTGTTCCCATTTTTAATGCAAAACTTTGAAAAGGTTTGTCCAGTACCAGAAAAAGAGTTAGGTGTCTGTAGTGTTAAATCCTACCTAGCCTCATTTTGAATCCTTTACTTTTCACCATCTTTTGAAAAAAATGTACATGGCTAAGAAAACTGGGGTGTGGGGTGTTTTGAAACTCGTTTAAAAAAAATGTAAAAAAATATATATATATAAAATCTTTTTTTTAGATTAGTTGAAATGTCTGTCATCTCTGAAAACGAACTATCAGTAGACATAAGCATTAGAAGTAGTTTGTGTGCCATTTTTCATGTATGCACCAGATGAGAATTTGAGAGGGTTATGTTTTGTTTTTCCTTAGAATGTAAGCATTGTTTTTACTGCCTTTGGCTGCAACAGCTCTATACTATTTCAGAATTGCAATTCTTAAAACAGTTATCTTTCTATAGAGTTGCTAAATCAGGAAAGAAGGGTTGCTGTAGCTGTTGTCATTCAGAAGGAAAATTGTGGTGGAGGAAACAGAAGTACTCAGTAGCTCTTTGGCAAGTGCCTCAGTGAAATTAGGGTACAAAACTAGAAGTATACCAGACTTCTCATCGTGAGTGGGCTTTATTTAATAGAGTTGCAGAGCAGATGTTATTTTTGTTTTTATTCTTTTGCTAAGTAGAAGTTGAGACAGCCATCTGGGCTTGTGAATGTTTAATACCATTTATTGACTGGGGTAGTGGGAAAGTAGCAAAGGGTTGTTGTGGTGTTGTTTTGTTTGTTTGTTTTTGTGTGTGTGTCTTCCTTGCTTTCTTACCTAGAAGTGATTGGGAGATAGCTCTCCCCTGTTGTATTCTGTATCCTCAGCAGTAAAAAGAGATTTTGTGTATTTTCTTTATTTTTTTGTTGAAGCTTTGGGAAGTGCGCTCAGCAAATGAACTGAGAACTATTGAGATAAAAGATTTCTTCAAAAATGCAGATGAGCAACAAGATGATGTGGAGGTTTTAGTAAAATGTTGCTCTTGGTCCAGAAATAGTGCCATGATTTTGGCGGTTGCCAAAAATAAACTTTTGGTAAGTACCTCATGTTAATAATTTTCTAGAGGTAGTATATTGCTATCTAGGTAGGAATTACAAATAAGATTAAATTATAGGCTACCTAGATGTTTCAGATATAAAGTGCATGGTGTTAAGTGTGTGTTAAGTGAAAATATGTGGGTGACAAATGTCAACTGAGAGAAATACCTTCTAAATTTGAAAATGTATGCAGATGAGTATATAAACTATGTCTGTAGTGAAGTCATTCCAACTGTGTGCTAAGTATTGTAATTATGTGTTCACAGCTTTTTGATGTTAAAACAAGTGATTTGTTAATGCAAGTCATCGTAAGTCATCACAGTACAATCCAATATTGTGACTTCTGTGCTGGTGATGAGTTAGTAGCAGTTGCTTTGTCTCATTGTTCTGTTGAGGTAAGTGATTTTTTTGCTATAATATACCAGGAAGGAGTAATTGTAATATTAAGTGTTACATTTGTCTTAATAATTTTGTGTATGCAGAGTTAAAACAAATGTAGATATTTTAACAGGCTTTCAATGGGCATCATTCTTTATAATTTTTGTTTGCTTCTAAAATGTAAAATATGAATTGGGAAATAATGTTTTAAAGTTATACATTCATCTTAGATAATAATTTTATATAAAACCACTAGGCTACTATATTTATTTAAAGTTACTACTATTACTCTAGGGAGTACATGCCTTCTCCTTGCTTAACTCAAAACAAGCAAACAAAACACCCCCTTCTTCTGTATGCTGCTACAGGATGTGGCAGTTCACTAAAGAGGAATACAGCATCTGAAATAAATTTGGGACTAGCATGGCTAACTAAGCCTATACAAGTATCAGGATTTTCTGTTTTTTTGCTTTGTTTTGTTTTCTGTTTGTTTCTGTTGTTGTTTTGTTTTTGCACCCTACTTGGTAAGATCATGTATTTTTATAACAAGTGATGTGTGTTGTTTTTTCTTTTTTTAATTTTTTCCCCACCTCATCTTTTAAAATAATAGTAGGCAAAGAGGATGCTGATTCCATTTCCCTGACCATCAAAATGTGATAAACAGGCACAGTTTTTGTTACCTGTCTGATTTCAGAGTAAGAAGTAAGAAAATACTAGAAGAAATAGTGATTAAGTATACTTCTTTTGGGTTTTGCACTGTTTTCCCTGGAAATATGATCTAAATCCATTTAAGTTCTTCTTTCATATTTTTATTGTAGTTATGGAATATTAAATCCTTATCAAAAGTAGCAGATTGCAGGGGACACATGAGCTGGGTTCATTGCGTGACATTTTCCCCAGATGGATCTTTATTTCTGACATCCTCTGATGACCAGACAATACGGGTAAGATGACATTTTTTTTTAACGTGATTTTGTGTGCGTGTGTATACAAAATTATTTGTTTAAATTGTTGTAAAATTATATATTCATAATATAAACATGTATTTGGCATTATGTATGGCTATATGTTTATATGATGTTAAGTAGTTGTAAAATTGTCTATATATACAGTAAAATGAGCTGCCTTTTTTACTTTATTTACTATATATCTAAATTTACCCTATAGGTGAATAATTTTTTAAGTCCAGTGGCTGTTCAAGAGTAATTGTAACATACTTTGTTTTAGATTTTATCTAAATAAAAAATTATGAACTATTTTGTAAGCTAGCAGAGTTGATATTCCTTTCATTATTTGTATGTTAGTATTTAAGACAGATTCCTGTAGTTGTAATGCCTCATTAAAAACTGTGAAAGTAGAACTATAGCTTACCGAAGTAACATTTCCTTCTCTCCAAGTTAACACTTAACATTCTTAAAATTTTGAAAGCAATTGAAGAATAGAAATCTGTACTTGGTATTTATTGTAACTGAATCTTAACACTCTTATTTGACATAGAAAATTGTGTACTTTATAGCTATGATACCAGATACTGATGAGTCTGCTGGTCAGCCTTGGAAAAAAAAGTAGTTCTGTTTCTTCTGTTGGAATCACTACAGTAATTGCACAACCTTCCCTAGTAAATAAAAATAGCAAAAGGACAATTTTCACTGTTTTAAAATCAATGTTACTTACAAGTTCATAAGACTTTGGTTTATAGGTACTCAGCAAGTTCTCTATCTTATCCTTTAATAAAACTAATAAAACTAATGAAATAAAACTAATAAAACTAATGTGTTCTTCAACAGATTTGGGAAACAAACAAGGTGTGCAAGTCTTCTGATGCTGTGCTAAAAAGTGAACTAGATGCTGTATTTCACAATGGTGAAGTGGTGATTTTAGCAATTTACAATCAGAAGCATATACAAGTAAGCTGTATTTCTCAATGTATTGGTAAATTTGAATGTTATCTGCAAATCTCAGTAGGAAACAGAGGAAGAACTGAAAGAACTGCTTGTTTATTACTTTCAGTAGTTGAATCTGTAGCAGATGGCTGTTAATGTATGGTCACATTTTTATATCTAGGAACTCTGCCTAGTTAAGTAAGCAAAAACTGAAGATTGAGGGGAAATTTTCACACTGATGTAGGAACTGAAGCTCAGTGTTTAGGAACAAAACTGTTTTCTCTTCAACACAGGGGAGGTTGTGAGCTCTGCAAGTGTATTCAGACATGCGCAGCAACGTGTGATGTATACAGTATGCATAGATGAGGTGTTACACAGCACAAGTACCTAATGTGTTAGATCTTCTGCTGAAGCAATAATCTCAAACTAGGGAAATGAAAGGTGTGAGCCCAGATCTTCCTGTAGCCTTAGGAAAGCGTAGAGCCTTTTATGTCCTAAATAAAATGTTAATAGTATATATATTGTTATTACTNCACAGATGTCTTTTTTTGTTGTTGTTTGTTTGTTTTTCACATGATCCTCTAGTATATCAAATAATGTCAGTTGATAGGATTTTCTTTGAAGTGAAGGCAATACAGTTCACTCAGGTTATTCTTTTACTTGATTGCAACAGTTCAAAAGCAAAAACATTTTCATATTTGTTGCAGACTGCTGCTTATGCAAACTGATAATGTGTGAAGCCATAAAATGGGCAATGCCATACCTTTGGCTATGAGGTAGCTATTTCAGGTGTTTAGCCTAAAGCAGCAGCTGGCTAGGAAAGAACCTTTGTTCTGGACTGTGAAATCAGTGAATTCTTACTGCCGGATGTGTAGGTAGGTGAGTGTTGGAATAGATTGTGCTGCCCTGCAGGACATGGTGCATATAATCTTTTTGTGTAGGGTCATGTCCTTTCTCCTAATTTGGCCAGAGACAAACATGTAAGCCATGTAATCCTGGCTAATCAGCATGACCATCTTCTTTATTTCTAGTCCTAGAGTTCATCGGGACTTCCTATTTCTCTCTTCCTGAGTAAAAAGGAATGTTGATGATATTTGAATAATGGGAGAATATGGATGTAGAAATAGCTAAAGTATCTCCAACACAGCCTTGGCAATAAAAAGATTTTTGACTTGGAGCCAACAGAAAGCAGTAAATATTTAAATTAATATTTGTGTGAACATTTCAAATATGTGAGAAAAGAAGCTGTATCTGCTATGGTGAAGAGCAGAGAAAAACCACAAGTAATGAAGCTGGACTACTCCTCACATGTAAATAGGTATAGGATAGTCAGTACTTCTAGTTTTCCTGAATTGTAAGATCTGTAGCAACTACTGTATAATGGTATAATCTGACCCTCATCTAAATTAGTAGACCTGATATATTTATTTATTAGTAATATATTTCTAATACAGCTTTAGTTGAACCTTTTCCTTGAGAAAGTTGGTGCTTAGATTTGCTGCCCTAAATACAATATTCTGACATCCTGGAGAGATGCAGTCATGAGAGAAGACTTCATTGTAGTAAGAGAACAGATTGTTCACTCTTGCGCAGAAAGAGAAATTGGCCAAAAAGACAAATTGCAGTTAAGCATGTGTACTGTAATGCAACAGTAAATCTCTACTATCACATCTCTAGAAGTAGTTTTTCTCATGACCATGATGTTTTACCCTTTGTAATTTGTAATCTCTCAGAAATGATTTCCTAGTCACCTTTTGATGTGCTGTATGATTGTTTTTAAACACATCACACTGGTAGATTTTTTTAACTTAAACTTTTTTTTTGTAAATCGTTGTATTCTAAGGATTTTTTCCCTGGAGAATTAATTTGAGGGCAACGCTGAGTTGAGATTTGGTACACTGTATATGCTAATAAGTTTTAAGTTATGCTTATGCTCCATTTGGCATGAGTTGGAAAATCTGGCTGGCAAGTAGATTTGAGTTCAGAGCTCACTATATGGCTCTTGAAATCCAGGAATAACATGCTGAGTTACTGTTTTTCTGTACTCGAACATTTAAAAGCCTTCTAATACTGAGGTGTTCTTCCTTCTGCAAACTTGTCCCATTCAGGGAGCATTCTATGGAGGTAGTTACACTGACCTTTAAAGCAACTGATTTATGAAAGTAACTGATCCAGATAATTCAAATTTTAGAAACTGACAAACTTCTCTTACCATTCTCAGCTCTCCATTGTAATTTATTTCAGTTTAAATTTTAAAATATTGTATTAACTTAATTAACTTCCTGTCTTGCAGCTCATTAACGGAAATACAGACAGCATTATTATGCAGACAGAACCTCAGGAATCCCTTATTTGCTGCTGTTGCTTAAGTGACGATCTAAAATTTGCAGCATTTGGACAGGAGAATGGAATAATAAAGGTATTAAATTGTAAACTTATTTAAAATAGTAGGAAAAAACTTTTTTTTTAAGAAATGTAATTTTAATGATTCTCTACAATAATAATGTTTAGTATAGTACTTTAAAGATTTTACATTTGAGTGATGCTGAAATGACACTAATTTAAAGGTAATATTAATAATGTAGCTCTGTATTTCATTTTACCAAAGACTGAGCTAATACGAATTTTTTGTTGACTGAGAATGTTGTATTTACAGTCTCTTGTTATTTAAAAAGAATTTGCATGTTCTTCTCTTCCTTTCCCTAAAGTATGTAACATAAATAGAATTATTACATTCTTCATTGTAAAGGTATTACAGTTGTTGGATGGGAAAGTTCTGAAATACCGGGAGGCCTACAGGACATCCGTGCAGCATTGTCGATTTACCTCTGATTGTCAGACTCTGATTTCAAGTGCTCATGATGCAGTCATACAGGTTTGGAAGATATTTTAAAAGATTATATTGTACCTTACAATTCATTTAAAAAGATCTTTTCTACTGTACCTAATGTGAACTCAGTCCATGAGTACTGACTGTATTCTGCATGTCAAACCGTCTTGGTTCTGTGCGTTTTGAATGGAGCGTCTTTATATTGCATTTAGGGTAAGTTGGTACTCTTGGTTCTATTGCTGCTTTAATTGACGTTTTCCTGCTTATCTAATTTGCAAGTGTTGCTATAGCAAGTAATTTATTTGTTGCCAAGGAATTGAAAATAAAGTTACTGTGTTTTTTCTCTGGATGACCAGAAACAGGAAGCAGCAAGTTAGAGCACTAGATAGAAGCAAGGGGCTGTAGAAACAGAATAATGAGTATTACGCAGTTCTGTTTTTAATACTGTAGATGATAGAACCAACTCCTTTCAGTTGGGTGAAAGGAAAGATTAATTTTCAAAGAAGATAACTCAACAGTTCGGATTGCATAAGTGAAAGGTTTGGGATGCAACCCAGAATTGGCTATATATGGTAGGTCTTTCAGTGGGCTCGCCTATTCTGTGTAAGGGAATAGGATTAAAAGACATGTCTCTGGGCTGTTGTGTCCACCTAGTCCAATACAGTGCTGAGCACAGGTACTAGCTAGACATAGAATGGCTGCACTAACATAGGCTCGAGTTAATAAACTCTGCTTCTCAGCAAGGTTGGTTGGCTACCGAGGGACATTATGGTATGTCTAAACTAGTATTTTAGCTCATATCAGGGATGCAGTTTTGAAGTGAATGTCCTGGTCATTTATACTTAGTGCGCTTTAGTTTGCACTGCAGAGCAGTTGCAGGTATGCAGATGGGATTCCTAAACTAGAGTGCACGCCCCAGCTACTTATGGGCATTCAGTCAATATGACCAAACTTGAGCTAATTTGAAGTAAAACCTCCAAAACCCACATGGATGCTGGACTTCACCACTGTTTTGTTCAGCAAATCTCTTCCAACTTCAGTCTTTTACCTACTTGCTAATGTACATATAGCCTATGCTACATCCTTTTTCAGTGTTTTTTGCTCTAACTCTGCACAGAACTTGTGGATCTGAAGCTAGCTTGAATGCCTTCATATGGCACTTACTACTACTTAAGGTAGTACGGACAGCTCACCAGTTTATCATCCTTCTGTGGGTAGCTTTTTTGCCTAGGTCCTCAGCCCCCCCTAGTGGACAGTGCCCCTGTTGTCATCTGAACGCCTCTGGTTATTGTTCTTTCTTTGATGCAGAAAACCTATTAATTTGAAAAGCAATTAAATCATTGCCATTTAAATTAAATTGAGTTTTAATAGCTTCTGCAAGATAAAATGACACTTCTTCAATTTTCAATGAATAGTTGAAGTAAAAATAGAAATGTCATTTTGCCATAAAAACAAACTGAAATGACATTGCATTCAAAATATACTTTAAAAATACAAAAGAAATTTAAATTAGGTATAGAAAAGTATAAGGTCTGCCAGAAGTGTATTTATTGCAGTAATCAAAGGTTGAAAGCTCAGAACTTTTAGGGTGCCTAGAAAATGATGGTTTGCCTTTTTTTTCTTTTTAAATTACCAGTAAGTTTTGATAGAATCACAGTTTATCCCAAGTTGGAAGGGACCAACAGGGATCATTGAGTCCAATGCTGGCTCCATGCAGGACCACCCTCAGACCATGTGTCTGAGAGCGTTGTCCAAACACTTCTTGAACTCCAGCAGGCTCAGTGCCGTGACCACTTCCCTGGGGAGCCTGTTCCAGTGCCCGACCACCCTCTAGGTGAAGAACCTTTTCCTAACACCCAGCCTGAACCTCCCCTGTCACAGCTCCATGCCGTTCCCTCGGGTCCTGTTGCTGTCACCAGAGAGCAGAGATCAGTGCCCGTCCCTCCACTCCCCTCGTGAGGAAGCTGCAGGCCGCCATGAGGCCTCCCCTCAGCCTCCTCTTCTCTAGGCTGAACAAACCAAGGGACTTCAGCTGCTTCTCATATGTCTTGCTCTCTAGACTCTTCACCATCCTTGTTGCACTTCTTTGGATGCTCTCTAATAGTTTTATGTCTTTCTTATATTGTGGTGCACAAAACTGCACACAATACTTAAGGTGAGGCCACACCAGCACAGAGTAGAGCAAGATAATCGCTTCGCTTGACCAGCTAGCTATGCTGTGCTTGATGCACCCCACAATACAGTTGGCCCTTTTGGCTGCCAAGCAATTAAGCATCAAGTTCACTTCAAAAAATCAGATTCTGTGTGTCTTACAGGGAAACAGTTTTCTTTCACACTTTTCAATGACTAATGCGTTAAAACAAATTATCTCGTAGTACTTAGTGGTAAACCTATAGCATACCTGTTCACTATCCTACCTTTTAATAAATTGCCACCTCCATAAAAACTTTTTGTATTTCCTGTGGGTTAAAAATAAATCAGTTCGTACTTCAGTTATGTTTGTCATATAAATATAAAAATATATATTTTAAAGTATTCCATCTTTATAATTAGGTATGGAATTGGCAGTTGAACGAATGTGTGTTTCTAAGAGGGCATAAGGAAGCAATCAAGGACTTTAGACTTCTGGAGAATTCAAAACTTCTTTCTTGGTCATTTGATGGAACAGTTAAGGTAAATAAAAGCCTGTGTATTGACAAATCGCATAACACATTTTACTATCTCTTTATTTTTAATTAAAAAGCTATTTGGTATGTCCTATAGATTGTATTGACACACATCTGGTTTAATTGATCTTAAAATGGAAGCTGCAGAGACTTTTAAGACACAAATTTGCATTTTCTATTCCTAGTAAGATTTATATTGTTATATTTGAGCAAAATAATTGCCATATTAGAACCATGTAGCTAAGCTTTATCTCCTATGTTTGTATCTCCTGTAAGATGCAGGTTTTTAAACTTTTCTTTATTGTGTTATACTGGAAAAGCAGGTTACTTTTGTGTTTCATAGGTTTGGAATATCATCACTGGAAACATAGAAAAAGATTTTGCTTGCCATGGAGGTGCTGTTCTTTCCTGTGCTGTTTCACCTGATGGTAGTAAGTTTTCATCTACTTCTGCTGACAAAACTGCAAAGGTTGGTTGCTTTGTGTACAAAACTAAACATACTTTGTTTGGCCTGAAATTTCTGCTATATTTTTATTATGAGGTAACTGGTGATTATTTTTTTTTATCCTGTTGTATTTGTAGTATTAAATTTCCTATATCTGTGAACATGTTTCTAATGCTGTTAGAGACATTCGGAATTGATCTGGATATAATTTGAAGCTCTCCTGGTGACCTTTGTACAAATAAAATACACATTTAATGCACAAGTCTGTGCAGAACATTTTATTTAGTTCTCTCTATTGATCTATTAATAGCCTAATGTTCTAATTTGGAAATCTAAGTTAAGAAAAATTTCTGAAACTTTCAGGGAAAGTGTTGTCCATAGTTGCTGGTATTATTCCTGTTCAGAAGCAAGGCTCAAAAAGTAGTGAAATGTTAAATGTTCTGGGGCTACCCCATTAGCTTTTTGGAGTGTACCATTAGCTTTTTTTAAACATAGCTTTGAATTGACCGACGAATCCTTTTTCTAGGGACAATTTTGTGAACTTCCTTATAAATTAATCAGTTGCATTAAAGAGCATATTGCAAAGAAAAAAATATATTCTCACTTGGTTCTGTAATTTGTAGCACATGCATTCTTGTGTGATTCAGATAATAAAAAGAAAAACAGACTACCGTATAATCTATACGTAAGTAAACGCACATGTATATATACATAAAGTGCTTTGTATATTTGAATACAATGCCTTTTTAGAAAGAATGGATGAAGTCATAATTGGTTTTGAAATTATTGTTTTCACTCTTCTATAATGTTTTTCATTTAGATATGGAGCTTTGAAAGTTCATGTGTTCTTCATGAGCTGAAAGGTCATGAAGCCTGTGTGCGGTGCTGTACTTTCTCTCCTAATAACAAATTACTGGCCACTGGAGATGACAAAGGAGATATAAGGGTACTGCTTTAACCTTGTTGTTTATTTTATAATTCAATTGATAGTCACATACTGAAAAGTTCTAGTAGTTTGTGTTCTGCATGTCTAATTAATTAGCACTGTAGTGAATATCAGAGAGTTGAGAATAGCAAAGATACTTTGCACATTAATACAGGGAGACAGTAGTTTGTAACCATATTGATAGGTTTATGTTCCATGAATGCTGAGGAACTATGATTCACATGATTTACTGATAATTCTGCTGTAAATTGCATGTGTGATTAAATCCTGCATATATGATACAGTTGTAAGAGGAGGGTGCATTTTTTTGGATTATTCTGTCGCTTCTAATAGAATGCTTATTAAAAAAAAAAAATCTCTAATATGGAAACATACATTTAATCTTTCCTTACTGGTTATTTTTTTTTTTTTCTATTAAGTTTACTTATATACATAACATTTTCTCTCTCTTAGATTTGGGACATTTTAGCAGGTGGATTACTTCACTTCTGCTCCCCGGTTACTTTAGAAGAAGGAGAACCAACACATGGTGGCTGGGTAACAGACCTCTCATTTTCTCCTGACAGTAACATGCTTGTGTCATCTGGAGGTTATCTTAAGGTAAGCCCTGAAATAATAAAATATTCTAACATATGTAATTAAAAGGCAATACACTGATAATTCTAAAGGAAAACACAAATCAGTGAAAAGAAACATTTGCAAGTGGGAGTATCCTGCCTTGAAAGACAATTCTGTAAGTAACAATTGGAAGACAGCATGTTGAAACTGAGGAAGTCAGTCTTTTCATTAGTCTTGCATTGGTTTAGACTTGTACTGGACAGGGAAAGAGGTGGTCTGTCTTTAAGTCTGTGAATTGGTTCCTCATAATTTTAATTTCCTCATAATTTTAAATTTCTCATGAGTTTAATTTTTTTTTCCCCTCATGCAGGAGCTAACACCTTAGTTAGTTGAAGTGGTGTGTGTGTGTGTGTGTGTGTATGTGTGTGCATGCACGCATGTGTGCACACATGCACCCATGGCCAAGAGACTGAGGAGGGGTAGGATGGATGGATGGATGGATGGATGGATGACTGTTTGTGGAGTTCTCATCTCACAAAGTGCCAAAGGGTAGTTGATTGTTGGTCAGTGGCTGACTGTTGGACATGCTACCAGACTAATTCTTTCAAGTCGGTTAGCAACCACTAAACAAAGACTGTTGAATTTTCTAATTTAGCATTGAAAACATGTAAAAGTTTTTTTTCATGAAATGAAATGACATTCATTTCATATTAAAGAATAAGGCATGCATCCTGTTTGTAGCTTCCTACCTGTTTTGTCTTGTGGTTACAAAGTCTGGTGTTGTGTTGTTTCTTAGTCATAGAATGGTTTAGGATGTTAGGGACCTCTGGATCTCATCTAGTCCAGCGACTTGTTCAAAGTAGGGTCAGTGTTAGGTAAGGTTACTCATGGCATTGCCCTGACAAATTTTGTCCCCCAGCCCAAACAGGGAGCTCTCTGTTCCCTGAGAGAAGAGTCTGGCTCTGTCATCTCTAACCATCTTTTTGGTAGTTGAAGATGGCGGTTAGCATTCTCTAGGCTAAACAAATTCAGTACACTGTCTCTCTTCTATGATATCTGTTCCAGGCATCCAGCCATCTCAGTGACCATGTACTGAACTTGCTCCAGTTTGTCAGCATCTTTCCTGTATTAGGGAGGGTCTCAACGCAGTGACTAAACTGCTACTTTTTGAATCTAGCAGTCCACCCAGTTTGTCACCTACCATGTATTCCACTGTTAAAGAATTTCTCGAGTCGGTGGGTAACACTAGGCTTGCTTTTATTCGTAACAACTCAGAGTTGGGCCACCACCTCAGTGTGTGACAACTAATAGGACTCAGCTTACAGGTTATATAGTTTTCACTAACAATTATGTCATTTCCAAAGTCCACCGTAAGATTCCACCGTGTTCCCAATTCTTCAATCAGCAGAAAAAGTTCTTTGTTTTCTCATCCTCAGCAAGTTCTTCTTGTTCTATTTTCAGTGGTTCACTAATCTGTTTGTTTTTGTACCTTCTTTTTTTTTTTCTTCTCAGTATCTTGTCTTGGTGTTTTCCCAATTTCTTTAGAAGTTAGCCTTTGTGTTTGTCTACACATACCTCAATTCTTATCTATTTACCCATGTCTATACCAGTCAAAGGTATTAAGATCAGTACTCAATCTCCAAATCCTATCATAGTTACTTATTTATACTGATTCATGTGGCTGGTGATTAACTCAACCATGGATGAGGCTGTTCAAGGGATGAAGTGAGCAGTACTCACATGGTCCAAGAGATTGTTATGCTCTTGTACATACCTGGTATAACAATATTGAATACATTCATTTATCTATTCCTAGCTTATTTTAATATTGTCTCTATAGATTGGCTTATTTCTTAACATCCACCCACCCAGTCTTTATCTCTCCGGCTTGACTATAAGATGTTATGGGATACCATGCTGAAGGCCTGGCTATAGTTAAGGTAGATCACATCCGCTGCTCTTGCTGTGGTGTTTGCAGAGCCACCATTATTGTCATAGAAGTTAACTGGGTGGTTCAGTATGATTTGCCTTTGGTAAATCCGTGCTGGTTGTTAATGACCACTATCTTGTCATTCACACGACTTGGAATGGCTTCCTGAAAACTTGTTACATAATATTGCCAGGGACTGCAGTGAAGATTACTGGCCTGTAGTTCCCAGGGTCATCTTTTCCCTTTTTGAAAATTGGTATGGCATATGCCTTTTTCTAGTCACTGAGACCAGATTCTGTCACCATGTCTTCTCAAAGTATTGTATTTCTACTTTTCTTTTAAGATCTACACATGGATGAGTATGATGTGCATGCAAACACACCCATACAAACCCCTTTTAATAGGGAGATACTAGTCAGTGAAAGTCTAAAACATTTCAGAAGTTTGGACCTCTGAAAATTGGGCAGAGTTGGATTATGTTACATGGAACGTACCTTTAAACAAATGATTCGTTAAATAACAGACACTTTGGGAAAGGTGTTTTTAATCAAAACATAGCTGTGTAGTTACAAAACTGAACTATGCACACAACTAATATTATGTTACATATTTCATGAAATGAGTAAACTAAAAAGTAGTAATATCAGCTGCTTTTATCAAAGCTAATCAAAGCTAAAGGTAATCTTTTTCAGTATTTTTCTATTGCACTCAAATGTTTCAAGAATAGAGGGTAGACTTCTTATTGCAACAAACAAGAAAAAGCTTTTTGCTGGAGTGATTTTGGTTCATTGTAGTCTCCAGTTTTTCTGAGTAGTATAAGAAATGTGAAACAATTCTACAGGCATGGAATAAACTGTTGGTAGAAGGTTGTTCTTTGTTACTAGTGCTTACTGTATAGTCTAAAGAACAACAACAAAAAAAGATGTACAGTCTAACTGGAAGAAAATCAGTCCTGCTAATGTAACTGGAAAACGCTAATCTGTTTTAATGATTAATCCTTTTGTGACTCCAGTGAAGTGTGTGGGTTTTTTTGTTTGCTTTTCAGTTTAGCTATAGTTTCAATTATATTGTATGGCAATGAGTTTTATGTATTCATTTGGTTGTATGAAAATACATCATCTTTAAAATTTTAGACGTGCTACAATTTATTTCTATTGACCACATTTTCTGATGAAGTAAGGAGCAGTGCCTGAATTTATTATTTTTTATGTGTTCCTTAAATTGAACAGCATCTGTCTTTTTGAAGTTTCTTTTCATCTGAAAGTCTTATACCTCTAGTAATTAGTTTTTTGCTAAACCTTTTCTATTTAAGATTGCTTGTATTTTTCTTCCTTAGTTCTACCTCTGTGGGGAAAGCAGTCAACTGGTCTTGCCATGATAAGCCTGTTTTATGATTTATGCTAACCTTACTTCAACTAACTAAATGTGTATTGTTATATTTTATAGTGGTGGAATGTAACTACTGGAGAATCCTTACAAACATTCTACACAAATGGAACAAACCTCAAGTCAATACATGTGTCCCCGAATTTCAGAGTGTATGTGACTGTTGATAATCTTGGTATTCTTTATGTATTACAGAAGTTGTGATTAATGGGCTGAACATTGCAGAGATCATTTAACTCATTTTTTGAGCTGGAAACAAGATTCTGATAAATTTTTCTCTCATTAAGCTGTGAATTATATTTCAGTGTTGTATTCATGATGTTTTCATGCATATTTATGTACATTTATGTACATTTATGCATGTTTTTGCAAATTAACTTGCATTTAATCTTGTTTTTAATAAGCATTATTATAATATTCAAGTCCTGATTTGCATCTTAAGTATATTGCTTCCAAATATGTAACAAAACTTTATTCAGATTTATTCAAATTAGGTGAAATTAATAATTAACAGTGAAAAAATAATAGGAATATAATAGATCAATAATGTACTTTGTGCTAAGGCTGATGGCTAAATGCTCTCTAGTCATGAACACAACTGTAAGATGAAACAAAAAAAGTTTACTATGATGCAAGGCTTTTCATTTACAACAGAATGGAAAGAACTGGGGACATTCTTCATTTGAAAAATGAAACCAGCTATCTTGGTGTTTGAAGTTCAAAGCAAATCAAGCATCTGTTCAGTTTACAGCAGCATTGCTTCCATCTTTCAGTAAGAACCTTCACGCTTCTAACCTTGTGGAGAGAAAAGCTTATTGTAACATGTACGAGCTATTCGTGTTAAGGGGAACGTCTTGAGTCTTGTTTTCTTGAGGCAAAATCTGAAGGGATATTGGAATTGAAGTGGAAGAGATTGTGCCACATGTCCATTCAAAGGACGAATAGAGCTAACCAGCTAAACTGAAATTGGAAATTCTTTGAAAGGTTTATACTGAAAAATATTAGAAGGTGTGAATTCTGGTTATTTTTCCTTTTGAAATTAGCATTCAGTTTATCACTTTATGCTGTGGAGACATTTTATTGTTGTCAGCTTTGTTTACATTGGATTCTGTGTACAGGGATCTCTTTCCTGGTAATATGTGATTTTTTTTTTTATTTTTTTTTTTTTACAATCTATTTATAGATTCTATATAGGGTAGAATCTTCAACGTTTTGTACTTAATAATTTTACTTGGCATATCTTGTGTGAATAATTAGTTAACATTTTTTTCTTAGGTGCCAGTAAGCCTTGTTCTAGTAAATTGCCTCAAGTACTGTGAGCAACTGCACAAGCATTAATGTCATGATTTTCATATTTTTGTTGTTGGCAATAGAACACTTTGTCTAAATACTTGATTGTAAAAGGTACATTAGCAAGTGTGTATCAACTGATACTGAATAATGAAATTCTCACTTCGGGTAACTTTTTGTGTGCATTTCAGATGATTTAATATACATTCTTAATATTTGCCTGTTTTGACAATCAATTTTTTTCCTCTTTTCTAACTTGAAAGTCCACAGTTTCTAAGGTGCTATTGAATACGGGTCGGTATAATTAAAGTACTGCTGGCAGAAATGTAAAGAGAAGAAATTTGATAGAACAAATGTAATGTTTTGTATTGTAAGTATGTACAGCATTCAATAAAGATAATCCAGGCAATATTGGCTGAAATTATGAATGAATTTCAATTCTTGAGTGCATGTTTTTTGTTTGTTTGTTTTTTGTTTGTTTGTTTTTTGTTTTGTTTTTTTACAGGGTGGGACAGAAGGGAAGTGCTGCCTCTTTTATTATCTTTTATTGTGTTTTTATTGTCAATCTGAATGTAATGCTGCTTTTCAGATCACAACAAAAATGCTTTGACAGGTAAGCAATAAATACGACGATGGAGGAAAAAGTGAACAAAGGGAAACTGAAGTCTTGGAACATGTCCTGTAATGTTCAAGATAGAGTTGCTTCTGCTTTGTCTAGTTTGTACAGACCTCATCAGTACCTTCCCTGAATAGCTGAAGATTCAAGTAGTGGGTTGCTCCTCTCAGCCAGTGTCCCTTGATGGCATAGGCTATGCTGTCCTTACTGCACAGCACCATGTTAGTTAACTCAGAGACCCAACTAGGTAAAAAGATACAGGATAAATGTTTCACATAAGAAACCAGGGCAGAGAGCTGTCTTTCATGGCAGTGTTAATGAATCCCGGATGATAGGAAAATCTAATCATGGCTTAATGAAGAAAATGTGACAGAGTGGATTTCATACAGGGTTTTGATTTTGAAGCAAATAGTTAACAAGTAGCACAGAAGCTTGAAAATGTGAGGAATAAATAGTGTGTTCTTGAACTATTCTGCAAGGGTAGCAGCACAGTAGGATTGTGTTTGCTGCAACTGAGAAAGCTGTGCTTCATAGAAGGTGGTGTTGAGAGAGTCTGGACATTGCATTCATGTGCAAATGGATGGAGTTGGCTACTAAGACTTCATAGCTGTGGTGGAAGATGAGAAATAGTGATGGGAAAGTCTGAAGAAACAAAGAATTTGTATGATTCACAGGAAGAAAATTAAAAAAATTAAGTGAAAAACTGTTAAAGATAGGGGCCAACCAAGACAGCAACATCTTTAATTAAATATTTAACAAGGTTAAGGCAGTTCATTCAAACAAAAATAAAGTGCTGCTTTGTCATCAGATTTGGCTGTTCTCTTTGATGCTTAGATGTATTTTAAAAGACACAAAAGAAAATTTGACCAGAATAAATTTTTATGTAGATTGAACATTAGTGCTTCCATTATCTCTTGTAATGCCAGATCAAATAGAATCATTCAAATGTAACTAATGGACATTGCCAATTTTATCTAGTTCTTTAACTGAAGTTATAATATGCTTTTGTGTAAACAATTTTTAGGCATGCTTCCTATTAACGATGCCTATCAGCTTCTGTAGAAGTTTTGAGTCTCTTCATCTTGGCAATTAGGCCTACAGCTCCTTTACAAATCTTTTTTCTTTTTTTCCCTCTCGATTTCCTTTATTAACAAAGAATTGTACCCACACAGTACAGCTGCTATACTTATTTTGCCTTATATTGCCTTGAATTGTACCATTTCTTTAACTACATTGTTCCCCTTCCCCTTTCTTACACAGTCATTTTTAATGGATCTATGCAGTTATTGCCAGAGGTTTTTCCATGTAGAGGTTTATAGACTTCTTGTAGTGCTGGAGTGTGTGGGTGCAGCTGGAACTGGTAGCCTGTTGCCAGTAGAGGAAGGTCCTCTGCCCCCAGATTATTCTGCTTCTACTAGAAAATTACATGGTTAGACTCCCTGTTAGAGAATGCTGTGTAGAAGGGGGAAAGCCACACTGAGAAAGCAGTCTGGTAGCTTCTTCTGCCCTCCCGGAACAGAACACTGCAGAGAGGCCACCCTGCGCCATCTTTAAGAAGACAGTAAATCCGGAACACCAGTAGGTCACAGAGAATTCAGGTATCTTCTTCCAGTTGCTAGCAGAACATGAATACCTTACTGAGCTGTTTGTTCGGTTGCCCTCTCTCCTTCATAGCAAGTACAGATGCAGCACAAATGGCAATGCCAAGGAGTGCAGAAGTCAACCTTGTGTCTAAGAGGTGCTTTCTAGTATTTCCCTCTGATAGCGCACACTCAGGTGTATTTGTCCACATCTTTCCTTCTGTCTACTATGAAGACACAATTTTATATGGTCTCATAGATGATGATGGTGAAACAGAAGATCTCTGAGGACTTGAGACACCTTATTTCTGTTGTGATTTCATGAAGAGAAGTTGAATGAACCTTACTGTTTGGAGAGTGGGTGGTGTGCCAGCTACTCAGAACGCTGTGTGTGATTTTCGTGCCCAATTTCACTTTGCTCTATCAAGCTAAGAATGGGACACAATTACGGGCTCTGCCAATATGCAATAAGCTGTTAAACGGAGACTAGGCTTGTTTGTGGTGTGAACTTGGAAGTAGGTTGACCAATATTTTTCAGAGCTTACAAAGCTAACGTGTGCTGCTACCTACATTGCATGTTTATCTTTTTTTTCCAAAGTAACTCACTGCACACCTGTCTTCTAAAGGCTGTTTGGTAGAGGCCTAAGCTGGGGTGTCAGGGTGCAACCTAAAAGGTCCAGGGAGTATAAAGGAGCAAGATTTTTAGTCTGCTTGTATTATCGACATCTTCAGTACTTCCTATATCATCTCCTACTGTTACACCTGTGGGATACAGCACAACTGTGCGATAGTTGGACTATTTAAATGGCTTGTGTGTGTTTATTTAGAAGGATGAGAAAGCTGAAGTATCTTGTGTTTCAGTAGGCCTCTTGGGGCCTGACTGTTTACAGAACAAATCAGCTTCCTGTGCTTGTTTCCATGTAACAAACCATATATTGTACATGTAACAAGGACTCTGAGAACTGTTAAAGATCCTAGTCCTTCAGGCTGGAGAGGATTCTTGTTCTGTGCTCAAGAGGGATCATCTGGGTAGTTACTTAGGATGCCGCAATTAGACTCTGTGTATTTATGTGCTATTTTTCATTTCTTCTTATGTTTACTTCATTACAGTTTCTTTCTGTCTCTGTGATTTTTTTTTTTAGCTTTCTCTAATACTATAAACTCAGATGAATTTTGAAAAATGATGCTTAAGATGACTTGAAATGAGGTAAAGACAAATTTACACACTTCAGCTGTGTGAAAGTAAATATAATGCTATTTAAGTAATGCATCTATTATTTCTAATGCATAAATGCATATAAAGTATACTTAATGTTTAAAATAACTTTTTTAAAAATGGTATTTTCTATTACTCATGTTTCTGAAGCAATAGGCTATTTTAATTGTTCTCTACAATTGTATAGCAAATTTCATTCCTATAGATTATTGGTACTTTCTAGCACATGAGAGCAGGGATTTCCTTACTCATGTAGTTCTGAAAATCACATTATTTTTCTGTTATATTCTCCAAAGATAGTAATAACTTGTCCATGCTTCTTTTCCTCGCTAAAGTCAATATTCACAGAATATTCTGAGTCAGAAGTGACCTACAAGGATCATTCAGTCCAACTCGTGGCTCCACACAGGACCACCCAAACATCAGACCATTTGTCTGAGAGCGTTGTCCAAACGCTTCTTGAACTCCAGCAGGCTCGGTGCTGTGACCACTGCCCTGGGGAGCCTGTTCCAGTGCCCGACCACCCTCTCGGTGAAGAACCTTTTCCTAACATCCAGCCTGAACCTCCCCTGTCACAGCTCCATGCCGTTCCCTCGGGTTCTATCACTGGTCACCAGAGACTTGCTGGGTCTCCAGGGGAAAAAAAAAGACCAGAGAGTGCTTCAGGTATATGTATGCTAAGACTCTGTAGTACGCTGGTTCAAACCCTTACTCCAATGCTAAGAAATCTTAGTCTTGTCATCATAGCATGTTTTCAGATCCCAGAGATAAAATGACAGGTACATTTTTTTTCTTTCTGCACTTCCCAGTTAGAACCACTTAACTTCATCTTTTAATATTATGAGAAGTGTTGTCTGTTGTTGAAAAGGCCATTGGCAGAAGGGTAGGAAAAAAAAAAGATTAAGGAAACACTGAAAAATATATTTATGGTTAAAAAGCACTGCAATAATGCATGAAAGACATGATGTTATTAACATGAGGTTTGGAAATGCTTGGAGTTTTGTCTGTTTAACTTATATTTTTATTTTTTTTTAGAGAACAAATGAATGAACATAGGTATATGAATGAAGGTATAGGTATAGGCCAGAGGAAATCTATCTCCAAATACGGATCAAACATTTTGCTTTAAAGGATCTAATCTGGAATTGATAGTCATGTCTTCATGGTTGAGTGCTCAGCATATTAGATAGCAATGTAAGATCCACTTAGGCAAGTTGGTAGCTCCAAAATTTTTCAGTGTATTTGAATGACTTCTTCCAATGTGCTGTGGAGTTTATTTATATTCAGTACAGGATAACAATTACGCATTTTATATTAACAGCTTTACAAATGAGAGATTGAAGAAGTATGTGGAAGGGTTCTTAACAGTATGTGACTTAAACTTGAGGACTGGGAAATGTGAGGAGGAACAATTTTTCAAAGACTTTGAGTGGTTTAAATGCTGGTTAAATTTTATTTCTAGTTGAGTATGTGTTTAACAAAAGCACGAAAGAAACGTCACCTCAGAGCATTTGAATTTTCAAAGCAGTTAAATATTTTAAATGTCTTTCAGATATTGCACTCTCGCGATTTCTCAAAGCCAAGCAGTTGTGGTTTTGTCCCATCTAAAAATTATAGAGCAGATAGTATTTTTTTTTTCTTTCTGCAATATCAAGGATTCAGCTATAAAATTGCTGTTTTGACTCAGCAGTTGCTTTTTCATCAGTCTGGAGGACTGCGTTTGAGGCCAATCTTCTGGGTACACATTCAAAAAGAAGAATGGTAAGTGGCCAAACTGAATCTGTGGAAGAATTGTTTGTTTTTTCATGATGGTATCAGTGAATATCTGCCAGAGACAGGTACAGTTCAATTGAATTAAACATGACCTGGAATTTTTTCATAGCATATTTTGAGCATTTAAATTTGGTTAAAAATTAAACACAGTAGCTGGGAATAAGCTAAAAAGCTACCAACCTGATTTTTATTTCCTTTTCCTAGAAATATCTCTTGAAATTATTAAACTTTTCTTTATGATAGACATGGGAAAAAAAGTCTATCCCTTGAAGTTATGGTCTTGTTTTCCTCTTAAACTTCTACCAGCTTTGGAGCTCTTTACACTTTGCAGTTTCACAAGCTGCTTTATCTATCATTACATATCATGTTTAGTCCTCAGTCACTGTTGTTAGCCTGCTTTCAAATGGGAGTTTCCACTGTTAAAGGTTCTAGTATTGGTAATATTTGCTGGGGAAGATTTGCTGGAAGCAAAGTTGTACTTCACTATCCTTTCTTTTATCACAAAGTGTGGAATAGGGCATTTTCTCAGCGTGTGCTCTGCATCTTTCTGTTTTTTCACCTTGTATTACTGAAAAAAGAATGATCCTTAAGACTGCTAGATAGGTGTATTATGCAGCAGGACGCTTTTGTCACTGAACAGTGAATCTAGGCAATTAAGATCACCTTCTCTAAAAATGATAACCCATAATTCCATATTTGTATTTTTAGTTTGCATACAAATTAAACTTCCTGCTTTTCAAAAATTAAACTGCAGTGCCTCCAGCTCATGCAGCCTGTGCCTCCATTTTGCCTTACTCATTTTGCTGCTTGAGTTCTGTGATGGTTAGAAGTTATTTTAGGATAAGCCTATATATTTGTCCATGTTNTTTTTTTTTTTAAATGTTGTTAAGCAGGAATCTATCCGGAAAATGAGAACTTGATGCAGTGAATACTTCAAGTAGTTAGCAGCAAAGGCAATATTTTTAACTTTTGATATATTCTCCTTTCTCCCAAAAACAAAGTTTGGTCATCTCATTTGGAATTGATAACTATGACGAGTAGTATGGGGCTTTGAGCTTAGGTGTCTTCTGTTTAGAAACTTGTGCGTTTTGTGCAAAGTTTAAGTTCTAACAAAATGGTTTTCCCTGTTGAAATGACTGCACTGAGATATTTTGTCACTATGTCTAAGGTGAATGTTCACGGATGGTAACATTCCTTGAAAGGAAAAATCAAAAGTTCCTAGGCACAGTCAATACTTAAAGGCAAGAACAGATGAATTTGGTAGTTGAATTTACTTCCCCAGAGGAAGTAAAGACAAAATTTAAGTGACTGCAGTCAGTGATCAGTAGCACACACAATCCAGTAACTGTGGCATGTTAAAGGTAAGGTGTAATTGTGGTGGTGGTGTTTGTACAGTGACTGACAAGAGCAGTAACTGTTTTTTCTTTTTTTAACCTGTTAAGAGTTTTTTGTTTTCCATTTGAAAGACAAGTTTTGCTCTTGTGTATTTTGGGGATTTGCTTTTTCCATGTCTAAGTTTTAGAGGCTATTTTCAATAGGATATTCAAGCAATTCTGGCATTTTCTCTAACAACTCACAAGAATTGGAAAACTGGGTGCCTTGAGTTATTCTTCCCTTTCAGAGTTGTTTATTCGCAAGAGATTTCTTGCTACATTAAACAAGTGAAGCTATATAACAAACATATTGGTAATCAGGCCAACATAAAGTACTCATAAATTATCACCAGGCAGCTCTAAATCTGTCATAAATTCTTACCGACTTGTTCACAGCAATGTTTATGTAATTGAAAGAAAATATAGAGAGGAAGTTAAGTCTCCATTTTACAAGTTAAATCAACTATAGTGAGATGAAAAACACCCACACACTTGGCTCTGGATCAGCCAAGACATTCTTGAAAAGCAAACCTTTAAGAAATCTTTATTATATAACAAAATTATGAAATCAAATTCAAGGTGTAAAAATTAGCAGTTTTCCAGGTGTCACTGATTGTACTCTGCTTGCATTTTCCTTGTATAACAGGATATCACCTTAAGCAGAGAGTTATATATTTGGAATCTTTCCAGCAAGGCTAATTTTGGCATAGCTGGGGACATAGATGCAATGTAGGATGTGTTAGAGCTGGGAATCTGAAGGGGGTCCAAGAAGCCACAGTTCCACAGATGTGGGAAAAAAAAAAAAAAAAAAACAATTAACCCGTGGAATGAGATGCTATCTTACATGATATCTCTTAAAAAGAGGTGTAGAAGCTGCAGTGAAACATAGACAAATATATTAGGAGATGTTTATGATACATTAAAGTGTAAATCACAAAGTAAAGTATACAAGCAAATGACCAGGGTTTGTACACCAGTCAGTGAAATATCAGTAAGCAAAGTAAATGAGAGGTTTTATGAGAGATTAGTTTTATCAGACATTACTGGCAGATATCTAGTTGTTTTGCTTATTATTTTTTTTTTTTTAACCCGATCAATGTCAATACATGAACTTTGGATTTTTTTAGGAAATTTGATTCATTATCACTCAGCATTTTGATCTAAAAGAACTTCTATTCTATAGCACTGGTAGGAAACATATTAGATGAATTAAAATATGGGCCACTTTTATTGTTACGATGTTATTTAGTGTTTTTGTCCATGATCTAGAAAACCTTTTATGATAAAACTGCAGATGATATAAATTGGTTAAAAGTAAACAGCAAGAGTAAGTAGCTGGTGATCACAAGATAACGTATCTGTCTTTTGACATTCAACAGCATGTTTTTTTTTTGTTATGTTATGAACAAGGTATAGCTATGTCATACATAATGGAGTCAAGAATGCCAGTGAGACCATCTTGAAAATGGAGGTGTGGAAATGAAACTGGACGAGGTCATCCATATAACTTCCAAAGTGTTTGCAGGGGTATGTAAGCAAGTACATAAAAAGGATCAATCTTGATGGAGTAAGGAAGTGATCTATGTGCTTCATTAATAATTCATCAGCTGGAATATTGTATAAAGCTCTGATACTTATATTTCAGCGATGAAATGACTTCAACCAAAATTTAGAAGAGGATTGCAAAAAGTAACCCATGGGCTGGGGAAAAGTCTTGCAATGTAAAATTTAAGTGCTGAATCTATTTTGTAGAATTGGAGAGAAGGCTAAGAAGTGACCTGTTAGTGAGGTGTGGGAGAGAGGCAGGACATTTCAGGCTTGCTGACAAAAGAATAACAATTTCTAGTGGCTGGAAGGAAAAAAAGAGTTTGTAAAGTCATGTAAAGCAAGGGAATTAAGATCTTAAATTCAGTTTTGTGTAGAGAAGTAGAAACTAAACAAAAGTCTCAGTAAAACATTCGGTTTCTACTTATATGCTCCCATCTGTTCTGTATACTTCTAAAGTTATGAATTATTATAAAGCTAAGATCTTTATTGCCTTGCTTTGCATGTCTTACCCAAAAATAGGTGTAAAGAGGAACTTGAGACCATCTGATAATGTTCCTTGCCTCAGGTCTGTATAGTCCGTGTTAGAACAGTGATTGTAATGAAACAGTAAGACTCAGAGCTTCTGTTGATTGTCTGTGGATCAGGAAAAACTTAGTTCTTGTAGTGGATAATTTAGCTTCTTAACCTTTCACCTTCCTTTGAGATCGGCCGCTTTAGGAATTGCAGTATCGGACACAGCTGAGTTATGCCTTCAGGGCAACAGCTGTTCATCTTTATTTTTTTCTACTGGTGTAGTTTCCTTGCAGACCGCCTCGTGCAAGACTCCTGGCTAGCCTCAGTTATATACATTAGGATATTTTTTGCTTAGGACATGCCCAAACCCTTAATTCTGCAGCATAGCAATTATGATTACCTAATAATCACAGGCAAAAGAATGAAGATTGCATTGCATCTAATATATCTTTAAAATCAATGTAGTCTATTTCTTTGTTCCTCATGGTGTCACTATAGGATAAAGTTAATGTTCTTTGGGTATTTTCCATATTAGAACACATGTTGATTTCCTCTGTCTCACTCTAAATTTCTGGGCTTTCTAATACTTGTTTAGAGGAGATGATAATAAATATATTTCATTGAAATTTGGATATGTTCTCTCTGTTATTGACCATCCTTAACATTGTGAGTGAATATTTTGTTTTATTTTTTAAAAAGATTTAATATTAGAATATGTTTAGCTTTGGATAAGGATCTGGAGAATCTAAGCAGCTCTAATGACTTGAAGGTAGGAGTTATGTTTAAAAAATGACAGAAAAGCACGTAGCTTCTAATTAAATGTGCTTATGATGTTAAATCTCCAGGCTGAGGGAGTTGGGGTTGCTCAGCCTGGAGAAGAGAAGGCTCCAAGGAGACCTTATAGCAGTCTTTCCTACAAGAAAGCAGGAGAGGGACTGTTTATCAGGGAGTGTAGTAATAGGACAAGGAATAATGGGTTTAAACTAAAAGAGGGAAGATTTAGATTAGATATAAGGAAGAAATTCTTCACTATGAGGGTGGTGAGGCACTGGAACAGGCTGCCCAGAGAAGCTGTGGATGCCCCATCCCTGGAAGTGCTCAAGGCCAGGCTGGATGGGGCTTTGGGCAACCTGGTCTAATGGGAGGTGTTCCAACCCCCCCATGGGAGGGGGTTGGAACCAGATGATCTTTAAGGTCCCTTCCAACCCAAACCATTCTGTGATTCCATGATCTCTAACATGTTTTCTCTACGTGAGGAGGTAATCTAAGGCCCTTGGTTTCTCCCTAAGCAGAAAGTGTTTGGAATTCAGATTTTTTGATTGACATAAAAAATAGTTTTCTTTTCCACGCTCTTGGTGGCAAGAACAAAGACAGAGAGAGAGAGAACTTTGTTTTGTTTACATATTGATCGCATTTTTTTTGTCCAGTTGTTACCACCTAACCCACACCCGCATTCTCAAAGATAGCTAGGTACTTGACTTCCATAGCAGAAGAGTGAAAGATGTGGCACTAGTGAATGCATATGCATGTTAAGTAGGACTGAAAAGAAATTTGCTTGTGGTATTGTATAGGAGAGGGAGTCTGTTGTGGAAGTGCAGTTTCCCATTCCTGCATTTGGGACATATCCTTCCTGCATGGTAAGAACCATAGGCCATTTCCCTTATTTCCCTCTTCTGCCTCTTGAAGTCAGACAGCAGTGTTTTGGCTGGTTGTATTCAGGATTGCAATGATGCTGTCTAGTCAGCAGGAAGGAGATCATCCAGCAGAAAAATCACCACAAAATCCACAAATCCACAAATCACCACCTCATCCACAAAATCTATGCCCTAGTGAGAATTCTGGCTGCAAGTGAACCTTGTGCGTTTGTTTCAGTTAGCTGAGCTTATGATCAGCCTCCATCTAGCTGGATTATGAGCTCACAGGTGTGAAAGTTAACTAGTACCAGGGTATTCAAGGGTGGACTGCATAGCGGTATGGCCAGGAACATTAACTATGCTAGTTTAGCAAAGAAGTTGATTCATCTAAAGAAGTTACAGAGCACTGAACAGTTTCAGAGAATAGAAGCCTGAGCAATATTCCCCTGTGCTTTCCAGTGAGCTGAAAATCCTGCCAGTGTTTCCAGCTGGTTAGGAGCCCTTTCTTCTTCCATTGTTCCTGAATTTTCTTCCACTTTCTTCATCTGGTCTTTTTACATGAGATAATGGATATCCCTCTTCTTAGGTACTTGCCCTCATTTAAATATTGTCTCTGATCCTTATGCCGTCTTTCACTTGCATGCTTGTCACTGCCACACAGTTCCTGCGTAGAGTCAATTGGGCTTGTAGTTTGGAGACAGTTGAAGTTACTATTTCTAGACTGTTGTCTTGATGACATCTTAGACATCATCCTGCAGTGAGGCAGGATAGCTGAACAGAACACATTGAAAGAAATCTAGGGCAAAATTAGATGAGAGTCTGCACGTGGCACAAACTGTTTTAATCTAGAAAGGAAGCTATAAGCTATTTCATCTTTGGACATGAAAGCTTATTAGTTGTCTAGCATGCCGTCTTCTTTTGCAAAGGACTGACACAGCCTTTTTCATGACCATTGAATTCCCTTCTCAGTGGTCACCATCTTATGGCTATGCCAGTTTTTGATGCTGAGATGTTGGGTTGAAACTAAAAGCCACGTATAGCATTGGGGTCCTGCAGGAGAAGCAGCCTCTCATATATGTACTGGTAGACTACCAGAACCAGATATGCTGCGTGTCCCCTCCTGTCAGCTGTGAGCTCCTCTGGCTTTTAATAAATGCCAGGCCAGGTTGAAGTAGTCATTATATCCAGTCTCAAATGCAACATCTGCTTTAGAAAAACTTCCAGCTCTACAACACAGCATTTCCCCTGTTTCCTCAGGAGTTCGTTCAGTCTTTAAGAATTCTCCCAGCAGCATTTTGCCTTGTATATTAGAGACTTCACTACCCAAATAACGTTCAAAATCCTTTGTCACCCACACTTACCTCGCTTTGATTCCAATTTCCTCATCATCTTATGTCAAGTGCAATCTACCTCTTTATCATCTCTCATCTTTTGCCAGTACTCCATCTTCCCACTCTAAGGCAGTTATTGCAATTAACTTCTGTTCTCGCAACATCCAGATGCTCCAGTTTCATCATGTACTCTCCTTGACTGCCTCTGCTTCCCTCTTACCTTGAGTACAGAGCAAGAAAAGCAGTCTTCCTCACTTTCTGATCTTTTGGAGGTGTCTGACTTTTTCTCTACCTTCAGTTTTAAGATTGACCATCATCTCCTTACTTCCTATAAAATTCCAGCATCCTACAGACTTCCAAAAAAAAAAAAAAAAGTCAGCTGTTCACCTTGACCAAAAAAGGACTAATGACCAAGTGGTAACTGCTTTGGGTTAGTGCGGATTTGTGTCCTGTGTTCCGAGAAGTCTCTTTAGATCTGAAGAAAGGAAAGCTGAACCATTGTCCCATGTCAGAGGGGACCCCATGTATTTGCATCCAGTGGGCTTATGCAAAATCAGTTAGTGCAGGAAATGTTTCCTTCTAAAATCACAGGTTTCTGCAAGTACGGGAGTACCTTATGCCTGTTAACTCTTATCTTTCTTCCTAGTTTCAATTTATGTCTGCTGTGGGGGCTCCAGTCATTCGCTGACTCACTGTGCTCCCAAAACATTCTCTTCGCACTCATTCCCTGCCCTACCAGTCTTTCATCCGTCTCATCTTTCATCAGTCTTGCTAGCCATCCTCAGTCGCTTTTGCCCCTTATTATCTCTCCCAAACAAGTGCAGCTGCTCACTGTGCCACCTTACCTGTTTGACATCTCTTTGATAAACCTGCATCAAATTTCTCCTGCAAGTTGCCAGTCCTTCCTGTTGTTTCACTTTCCTTATAAGACATAAGGATTAGAGTTACAGCTCTTGCCTCGTCCTTTAATTTTAGGGGTCACTCAGCTACATAAGAGGTGCCCCAGTTTCATAGCCTGAAATCTGGCCACTTTTGTACTTCTGGTGTCTGAAGTGAATGTATTTTAACAAAACTCCCCCTACAACTCTTTAGAGTATGCGATTAAATATAGAAAGTCAGCAGTTGAGTAGTGCACTGAAGAATCAGATAATTAAGGGCTTTAAAGTATGAGGTATTTACCATCTGTAAACAAAATCTGTATTCTAAAGTAAATCTGTCTCCACAGCAATGCCTGAGTTTGCGTGGGACAAGATCCAAAGCCCAGTGAAATTGGGGGAAGGGGAGGGGAGGACATTTCACTGCCTTCAGTATCCTTCGGATCAGGCCCCTTGCTCCCCTTGCAATGACAAAATGACGCACAAAACCCTGTGACTGTACAACTTCATTTTATTTTGTGTGCTTTTATAGGATATAAATAAATGACAAAATTACAAAATTTATAACTGGAAGCCCAAGCATATTTACATAAGTTTTGTTGCAGTGAGGCTACTATTTACTGTTCTCCTATACAATTTTCCTTTTGGTACCATATTTTTAGTGTTAGGTTTTTTACTGTCAGTTGACTACGTACATATCAACAGTGAATAGGCAAAATATGTACAAGGAACTATTTTGTTCAAGTAAATTGAATACTGTATTAAAAGTATGTCATCACTCAGCGCTATGATTAGGTTTAACTAAACCATATACAATTATCAGGTTTAAACCAAGTTCAGTTATCCATTTTTGGAATTTACCAACTGATGATTCTAACTGAAAATCTCAGCTGGATATGAAATAATAATTAAAAAAATGTTAAGACAACCACACAATTTATCAATATCTCTATAATGAACTTCAAAATGATTCACAATTTGACTGGATAGAACAATATACGTTAAAATGCCATTTTTCTCCTATAGTGATATTTGTACTGTTATAATTTCAGTTCTACATAAATATACATCATGGTATTATACAAATACTCCACAGACATTAAAAAAATTAAAACACTTTAAAGAAAATGTAAGTAAATATTATTTAATCAAATATTAAGCAAATGCTTAACTATTTTGTTCCATGAAAACGTTTTTATTACTTTGGAATTTTTTTCTTTTTCTCACTATTTTTATTTAGAAAATGTTTTGCAGTAGAATTTTTATCAACACTCTTCCAAACAAGCTTTCTGTGACAGAAATCTTGATAGCAAAATCCAGAGTTTTGATTTTGTTTTAGAACCACTGAGATTATTTTTAAAAATACTAGTAGAATTCATGGCTATAGTAATGTCAAACTGCATAATCTATATGTAGGTGTAGTAGAATGACCATTCCACTTTCATTCCAGACTGATCACATGGAACATCCAGTGCACTGATGCTACAACTTTTATAATTTTCATAATGCTGCAATAGCAATGGTTTAATCAACTTTAAAATAAACAATATTTGTCATAATTAATCTGGCTTCCTTTCCATAAATACTCATATGTTTTCCTATAGTACTTCTCTTCCATAAAAATATCTAATAAATGTTTTCTGTGCATTATTAATACTTTTTTCTAACCATTCATAAAACTCTGATCCTTTGTTACAATTCAAGAGGTTCCTATTTCTTTAGAGGATCAAAGGACACCAATGATTACATATAAAACCAGCGCACACAGAAATCAGGGTACCTAATTTCTTGTCACTTTAATGAGTTCTTTATTCAACACAGCAATTATTAATGAGTTCAGTGGTTTCACAAATACTCTATTTATTAATTCTGGTTCTATTTCAATTAAAAACTGCCAAGATTTAAATAAAAAACCAATCAAATATCCTACTTGTAGGCAGCATTAGTGTTAGTTTAGAGACCTTTTGTTTTTTAAAAAGTAGAATTCTAAAATAAGAAATCAAAGAAAGCACTGTGGCAAAGTCACAAGGGAGAACTGTGTGAAAAATAATGTTTCTCACTCCTCTTGTGGACTGTAATTTTAAAAGTCTTCATATAGTGTCATTCTTCTGTCAGTGCTGCAGGAAGAAGAACATCACCAGAAATGACTATCAGCCTTTTTTGTTAGTTACAAGGCCACTCATACAGTGCAGTCTTCCTCTCTGCTGGATTGAAACGTTGCCATAAAGGAAAGGCTGTGCTGTGACTGCTTGGAGTGCAAGGCACAACAAGGAACAGGGGGACAGTTTTGTATCAGAAAATTGTAGTTTCATACTTGGTATTAATGCCTCTTTTGGCTTCTTGTCCAGGTTCAACAATCCATGGTAGATTCGCAAGAGTCTTTTGTTCAGATGGATCTATCTGCTTTAAAACAAATGCAAATATACAGATGGTTACCATCTCTACGCACAGCATTTCTAGCAGAAGCTTTTTCTTTAAAAAGAATCAATAGAACACAGAGCAAAACCTTTATCAACAAAGTCCTGCTCTAATGTCTACAGCAGTCAGTGCAGTGCTCTGCACTCCCATCCACCTACTGATGCTTGCCATCTTTACTGTTTAGATCAGAGCTCTGCCTACCCCCAAGCTATAGCGCATCATAGGCTGTTAATGCTATGTTTAAAGCAACACATGATCCTGCAAAGTCCTTTCAATACTGAGACAGATGATGGCATCTGGAAATGTTCTTTCTTAAAATTCTATGGTGATGAACTGGAAAGCATATGGTCATCGTACACTTTCATGTGTACATATCCCCTTCCTCTCATCTCAGAATTAAATATCACAGAGTGTGGTTCTCATTTTATATCCAGTGAATGTGATACAGTATGCTGTCAAATCACACCATGCCTGTTTTCTCACTTGATTTAAAATAGTCTTCATAATTTTTGAAAAGCTATACCATAAAAGAGCATTTCCCTGTCAGCTGTGCACTCTAGGATGACACTTTAAATATAGACAATCAATACATTGTCTCTGATGACCTAGGATTCTTAGGAATTTGGGATTCCAAAGAAGATAATGAAAAGGTTTGTTGAAACCCAGTTCTGAAACAGGAGGTTCTGCTGAGGGTCAAAAAAAAAAAAAGGTAAGAAAATAAGTTCCTTGGTGCGACAAGAAGATCATTGTAGATTGATTTGGATTTGTAATTTGATTAGGTTTCATTGTTTGGCAATCATACCTCAATCAAACTTCAAAATTTGTGAGATACTGATTTGCACATGCAGTGATCATGTTCCAAACGTAACTTTGGTGCTGATTTTATTTCTTGACACAAGCTCAGGAAGTCCATGGAACTGAACAGTTTTAGATGTATGCATTGGTCGTGACCCTCAACACTTAAAAAGGGATAATACATTGGAATTAGGCTGAATCAATTAAAACTGTGCAATAACTAGAAAAGAGATATGTACAACACCAGTAAAGCAACTTCTTAAACTGGAGGAATGTGAAATGAGCAGTTGTTCCAAATGGCTGCCTGTGCTGCAGTGACACAACCCTACCAGGTTATGAGCAGAGGTGGCAGAGCTGAGACATGGAGAGTTTCCAGCTCAACAGGTATACTAACTTACACAGCTTCTACATGTGCATCAACTCTTACTGTATAGCTGAATTTTTATTTATTTTTTTTTTATTTTTTGCATGCACCCCTCTTTTCTACTTACCACTGACTTCCGAATACTAACGCGTGGTTTTGGAATAGGTTTGGAGGGTTTATTTTCAAAGCTTTCTGGGAGGGTTGAAGAATGGCCCCCTTTTCGTGCTTGTAGTGCAAGCTGATAGGCCACCTCAAATGCTTGTCCTAGCGTAAGAATGATTTCATAAGCTAAATTCTGGAACAAAACAAAAACATTTAAAATCGGAGTTAGGTGTAGTTATTGTTAGATAAAAGAAGTGGGGTAGTACTGTCTACAGAATGGATTTGTAATGTAAATAATTAAAAACAATATCTGCAATATTTACATCTGTCATTTGATTTCTCATTAAGGACAATCTAAATGCAATCTGCTGTAGTGAAAATAATTACTTTAAAAAAACTTTGAAAACATTGTCTCACTAAACGTGAGAAAAGTGGTGGGTGGATGGGTGTCACCTCTTCTTAGAAGAAGGGCATTAGCCCCCTGCCCCTTCCCAGCTGACCCTGTATCTGCTGCTCTCAAGACCCCACCCATCTTGCACTACTGCATGTATCTGACATTTCCATCTTGCTCTATTTCAGACCTCCTCTGCGGACCTCTCCTCCTGCAGAGCTGGCAGCCCAACGCGCTGCTTCCCACCCAGCACATGTTGCTGAGCACTGCGCGGCACTGCGGCCAAGCAGCGCGGGAAAAGGCGAGCGCTGCAGCTCTGGTGAGACACTCCCAAGAGGACAAAAGGCGCGTGCTGAAGGTGCATGCTCTGCTCCACAGATGCAGTGCACCTGTGCATGCAGGAAAGTAAGTGTTCTGCTTCAGGTGCGTGTTTCAAGTGCTGGGGCAACCTTTCCGTGATTTTGTATTCTAGAAATAAAAATGTTTAAGCTTAAACTGGCATGTCAGAACAAGCTTGGGGAGTTAGCATGTATTACCAAAGAGGTCAGGTTCTGAAGAATAAGACCAGTTTAGTGGTATAGCTAGAATAAATTCTTATTGCATATATGGAAGAAAACCTGTTGAAAGGTTTAATAAGGCATAAGAGAGGAAACGGGATCAGTATGAATGTTTTTTCAGTAAAGTTTTACATCAGCTAAAAAGCAGCTGTGAGTTTAAAATTTGTCCATAATCCACATTGCAAGTGAAAGTCTATTTTTTTTTTTTCAGGTTTGCGGGTTTGTATTGGTATATTTATTTCTAGGCTCCTACAAACTTTCCAATAATGTTTTGAACCCCTGCAGAGCAAACACAAGCCTGAGTTCTCCTTAGAGTAATTACACATCTTAAATGTAATTCAGAAGTTACTCTCTCCTTCCTGAACCTCTGTAGCCCATAGCTGGATGCAATTCTGTATTGCTTTGAAATTAGGTGAGCCCTTAAAACTCCTACATGCGTTTGATATAATTTCAGATACAGTAATTTTAAATGAGATATCTTTTTATCTAGTCAAGTCTAACTCTTGAGTTTGTAACAAGCCAGAAAGCAGTGCAAGACACACAGAAGTACACTATCCGCTCTTCAGTGGTTAAATACAGTTAAAAGACTAAGCATTTTATTTCAAGCCATATACTCTAGTTTCACTGCAGTCATGAAGAAATTCTATCCCTTTGTTATCACACTATACTGAGTGATATACTTTATAGCCTCAGTATAGAGAAAGTGTAGGCTAAATTCGGCCTATTTAGCTCATTATGAGAGCTTCTTATAAAGGTGCCAACTCTGGTCTTTGTTAGGTCAGAGAGAAAACAATTATACTCCTCCACTGGGATGTCCTTGCAGCTGTTATGACTGCATTAACAACAACAAGCTAGGCAAAGTTGCATAGCTTCCCAAATAAAAATGCTTGTCTGATGTGATAGCAGTAGTCTCCAAATTGTCTCCCCCTTAATTTCAGGAAACTGGCCAGGACTGAGAAACACTGAGGTAACAGTTTGCCAGTGGACTCATAAACGAAAGGCTAAAGAGACTATTATAAAGAAGTCTGCCTTGTAGCAGAACACTAGTTATGGAATTAAGACCAATTGAGTATAATTGTTAAAAAGGTACAGAATAATATTATCTGAAATAGAATGCACATATTAGTAGCACAAGGATATTCTTCTATAGACATCTTAATCTGCTGTTGTGACAATAAAATAGTGTACTATATCATCATGGGATTATCTACACTGGATATTATTATTGATAAAGGAATACATCAACAGAACAGGGTGTAATAAAGGCTTGGAGAAAAAGCAGACGGTAATAGTAGTGGGACTGAGAGAATGCACCATCCAGGGAGGCATACAAAAAGCTCCCTGGGAGACAGCTTGGACGGTTCTGAGATCAGAGTGGAGAAAAGCAGAGTTTGCCATGTAGAGACATAGGAAAGCTAGTGGGTCCTGCATCTTGTCGGAATCCATTATGATTTGTTTTCTTGTGTAGTGTGTAAAAATGAAAAAATAGGCCTGCCTGGAGCATGCGAACATGTAACTGTTTCTATGGTTAATACGTATTTGAAATATGGCAAATAATACAGTGTTTACTGTTCTGTTCAACATTCTAAACATAAACTGAACCATAACTTGTGCATAAATGTCACACTGTGTACTGTGATAGCGCCTTGAAGAAGTGAAATATGCACTTCACTTGGAGGCAATGGAGGGCTTTAAAATTGTACCTTTTAAAATTTAAAACAAAGTATCTGCAAGATTGCATTTGGAAAAAAAAACAAACAGAAGTAAATAAATTTGGTTTGAGGAATTTCTCAGCTGTAGTACTGGGAGAGGAATATGAAGATGAGAGTTAGCATGTATTCTTGGATGGGCTATTACTGGAGAGATAAGAGCAGGATTTCCTTGAGGATATGGGGAGGAAGACAAAAACTGTAAAAACCATAGTGGAAATCCTTCTGATGGACTGAGCAGACCATTTGAATTTTTTTTTTTACATGTGACACAAAAGGAAGTAAACAGGTCTGTCTCCCCAAGAGGCATTTAGAACAAAAGTTATAGACCCCCTGGTCACTGGGGGAAGACCTTTACAGCACCCCATCAAGCTTGTTGGAAAGGAGGTAAATTTTTTAGGACCACGGTGATTCTGAGTGCTGCTACAATCCCATTCTTTGCTCAGCATGGCAGAGAAGGAAAGTGAGTAAGCTAATGCCTTTAAGCAACAATTTTTGTGTTATGAGAAACTGAGGTCAATTGCCCTGTTTGCAATGGAATGTTATAATTCAATTCCTTAGTGCAAGTCTGAGTCAGTATTCTGCAGCCGCTTTAATTCAGCCAACAAATTACAACACCCAATTGTTTTGCTACAGTTTAACTTACTTTTTTTTTTTTTTTTAACTGCATAAGTTGCAGCAGGCAGTGTTTCCTCGTTGTATTTCCATGCTTCTCTAAAGGTATGTTGAGGCTTCAGGAACATTTTAAGAATGAGAGCAAGATTGCTAATTTCTTTCTTTTGATCTACAAAAGCTTAAAATGTCACTTGCAAAGAATTTTTTTTTTTTTTTTTGAAAAAGTAACATTTTGCCTCTTTGGAAACACACTTTGGATATAATGAGGATTTGATGGGTTTCTGCTTTTAGGTAATGATTTTTTTTCCCTTTAGGATCAATGCTAAATCTGGTCTTTAAACTGAATTTACTGAAGAAGCTTCCTTTGGCATCTCACAGATAATTGGTATGAGCTACCCACCTCATTGGCTGTGTAGGAATGTCAATTAGGATACCCTGTCTGCAAAGTACTGAACTTAAAATCCCAGTTGGTAAAATCAAACAGAACACAGTATATGGAATCTTAACTTGAAAAATCTGAAAAAGTCCATCCCAGTTCAAAACTGGCATTCCGTGGCAGGAAATCAATTGCCCAGTTCTTAGCCATGATGGAGTCTTCAAGGCCAGATGTTGAGGATTTCTACTATAAACGCCTGACAAGAAGGGAAGCTTACTTATTAGTAATTGGAGCTCTTTGAGGTGTAGAGCTGCCATATGTGTACATCTACACTGTTGATTGCACATATGCTTTACCCTCCAGACCACAAAACGTTTACATTTTGGGTCAACTGGAAAGGACATGCATTTGTCTGCACTCTAACGTGTCAGCCTTCGTGTATTCAAGGGGAAGAAAGCTCAGCTCGCCAAAGCTGGTATGAGGAGACCAACACGCCTGGCATTTGCTTTTAACAGCTGTGGACTCCTGTGCTGCATGAGGCTGTCATGAACAGGCACTCCTGCAACTTAAATTCTTGATCCTTCCTCATCCTGGATTTAAAGCAATGATGGGTGGAAAACTCTTCTGAATCCATCCCTCTCTTCTAACCTGGCACAGAGATATATTTTGTATGCAATGCGAGGATGAAAACAGGCCTTCAAAATGTGCCTTTCAGGCTGCTGTAAAAGCCATCTGTGTAGACTAAGCCAAGAGGGAGAGACTCATTTGCTCGTGAGCTGAAAGCTCCCTGTGCCTGAGTGTGCTCCATCTTAAGAAGGTTGTGTGGAGAAATTAAATGGTTTCACACACTGTCTAATGTGCCCCTGAAAGAGTACTGTCTAGGCATGCTGTCTCTGGGTTCTGGACGGAAAAGTTTTCTGTTCTGAGGACATGCAGATCCCATACTGATTGTAGCTGGATGGTCACATGAACAAAGAACGATTTCCAAAAACAATTTTAAGTCTCCAAATCCACTGGAAGAAGGCAATAAACAGAATTTTGAGACCTGAAGCCGCGTTTTTTCCATCTCTGCAAAATATGTATACTAGCAGTTTCCAATGCGTATCTAGCTTAAGTCTGTGCATTGAAGGACAGAAGAATGCAGAAAAGAAGGAAAGTCTGGGTTATACAGAGCACCAGTCTAGCCCACAGCATGAACAAGAGCAGAAATTGTTCCAGTTTATGCTGGTTGCCTTCTATTCATTGCTCTGTTGGGCAATGAAGGACTATTTGACTGAAATTACTTTGGATGACTCCCATATATGAACTGGACTTATAACAGTTCCTGTACCAACTGTCTTATTTCTCCAGAGGGAATCCTTCACTGGTAGTTTTAGGGCTACTTTATATAAGTGAATGAGTGAAGTGGGTTTCAAATATTGATGAATAAATCCTCTTCTTCCCCCCAAACCTTGTCCCCTTCAATATTCTTTAAGCAAGTCTGATGTTGTTCCCAATTTTGATTATAGCATTATAACTCTGAGAAGCTGAATGTACAGTCACTGCTAAATGGTAGTAATGCTGGTAGTTGACAAGTTATACTAAAATGCTTTCCTATTTTTTTCCCCACATTTCCTGAGGAATTGAAAGACCTAAGAGAGTGAAAAAAAAATTCATCTCATTGCATATAATATATTACTATAATGTATATGATTTAAGATGCATCTTTTTTTTACACTTTACTGTGTATTTTACCATTTTGAACTTTACTTTTCTTATCGTGATTGGATTTCTATCTATTGAAAAATTGATAGGACTGTTTCTGTTAGCAAACTGGAGGATCAGGCTCCGTAAGTGCTAGACTTAGACAGAGAATTTAATTTATTCTATGCTTATGTTCTGAATATCTAGATTTTCTTCATGGAGCTTGTACTTCCATCAGAAATGTTAGTCCCTGAAACGTGAAACAATACAAAAAAAAAAAAAAAAAGAATATATGAGTAAGTAACACCCCACTGAGGATTATGTAGCAGGAGAAAACTAAAACAGTTAGACATTAAAGTTTCCGTATTGCTTAAAATAGCCGTTTAAAGCGCTTGGGGTATTAAATGCTCCTCCTAAGGTATGGGAAGTGAGCAAAATGTTAGAATTATTCCTGGATCGCTATTCTTTCCTTGCCAAGCAAGGAGAAAATGAATTTTACCTGGGTCTGTGTTTGTAATTGATTATGAGACCTATAAATGAAAACACAATACTTTGAAACTATTAGGAAGTATTTAAATGGATCAGGAGAAACAATAATCTCACTCAGTCTAGTGTCAGTTGATTCACTTATCACTAATATATATATAAAGTAACATCTTGTTGATAGTGGTCTATCTATTTTTAACACCTTTTTGAACAATAAACCCTCCTGGCCCTAAAATTTAGGGCTACTATTTATTTCACCAAATTTAGCTGAAAACAATATGACTGATTAATTGATATATGTTCATAATTTCTTGAGATGCTAGTAATCTGTGCATCACCATCTGAGAAGCATAAATGTAGGAAGAGCTTAGTAATTTTCCACCAAAGTAAGAGCAGCTGTAAGGACTTTTGCTGAAATAAGAGTTTTGAGACTTATTTCAAAATAAATGCAATCTGTTTTCAAAAGGAAAAGGTGCAGTTAAAATAAAAATTCCCCAAACTCCCTATCTACATTATTTGTTAAGCTAAAACTCCTACTGCCATGACAGAGAGCAGAAGAGAACAGAGGGGCCATCTAGTAATAATAATCTTATGATGGTTACAGGTGTAACCTTTTACACAGAACATAAAAAGGAGAGTGTTCTGCACAGATCTCTGTTATTACAGATGTTTCAAATCTATGAGATTCAGTGTGGTAGCTAAATAGTCCTCGGACCACTTGAGATATGTAGTTAGCTATCTGTGTGGTCTCTTCTTCCTCAGATCTATCAACGTTTCAGTTCTCTGTTTAAAGTAAGAACGAAACTTTTCATATTTTCTCTATACATTTGCAGAGGAAGTTTTCCAGTTTTCTAGTTTGTTCAATACAATACCAAAAGGTTTAAGAAATACTTAGAAACATGTTTGAGTTACAGACTGATTCAGCTAAACACAAACACTAAAACCCATGGAATAGCAGGTCTAAGAAATCCAAAGAAATCACTTACTGTCGTAACATCTGATCTCTGTCCAAAAAGCAGACCACATCTGCTTCATGAATGTGGGATGTGTCCAAAGGCCTCCACAAGAAAGTGTCCAACCCTCTCACCCCTTGTTGGTTGGTTTGGAGAGACTCACGAAGGCAAAAGCCAAACTGCTGGAAGTCACCAAACCAGTCCTTCCTTGACTTTGCAGGAAGCAGAACATAGTCCAAAATGCAAACTTAGTTTAAGCTAGCTCCTCTCAGCAGGACTGAGCACTGAATGTAATGCATATTGATCCAGTACTGATTCATCTGCTATGTGCTGAGATTTCAGACTGGGTGGCCAAAAGTGCTTTTTGTGAACTTCTTGGAAGGCTGTAGCTTAGCTTAGAAGAACTGTGTGTCAAGACTTGCTTGCAAACATGTTTCAAGAATTCATACATGTTGTACTATATTAAAATATTTTTTTGAATAATTTTTAAGTTTCAATAGCATTTTAAATTTCTCTTGTGCTACTCACTAAAGTTACAGTCAACAGCTGTGACTACAGAGCTGAATTATTTCAGATGGGAAATGAGATAGTATCAAAGAAAATCTTTGCTTTCCTCCAAAAATGTTCTTTTACTACCTCATATTAGATTAGTATTTTCATGTGGTAAATGAACAATACCTTCTATTAATCACCATATACCCTGAAAATGTTTTAATAGAATTAAAGAACTATAACTATTACAAAGCACTATTAAAGGAAGTATCTTCTATAAACTGACCACATCAAACGCAGTGAATACATGGCAGTAGTGGTGATTAGTCTTCAAGTCTTTAGTGATGTACGCAAATGTAGAAAGGTCTTCAGGGTCTTGTGCAGCACAGGAAATGTTACGGATTTCATGTTCAGCAATAATATTCTGTTCAAAAAAAATCAATCAATTTAGGAATTACATGTAAAAGCAGCAAAAGGCATGTTTTTAGATTTTATGTTCATCTGCTGTGCTGAAGTATTTCAGAAGTTTCTTACTAAGAAGAGATTTAATACACCCCATGTGTGAGCTTCTTACACAGTTCATTGCAATTTTGACCCTCTGCAACAACATCTAAAATTGCCAATAAGCTGGTAGGAAACAATTGTATTCTAGAGTCTTCCCTATGATTCTCCTTGGGTTTTGTACAGTTTATGCAGTATCTTCTGACAAAAAGAGACAACTTTCCTGGCATAGGGCTGTAAAGACAGTTTCAAAGCACTATACAAGCACCTTCTGATGCTGCTGGTTTTCTGTCTAATGGTCACTACCTCACATTGTTTCAGGCTACCGATGGACAGGACCTGGTGAAACCCAATTCAGGCTCAATATCCAGTTTTCTGCACGTGGTGTTTGATGAAGTTCAGCTATATTCTTTCAAGAAAATAAAACAAAATATCATCATTTGTAATTAAAACCCTGAGCTCTCGAAAGGTTTCTGCTTAGCAAAAAGGTTAACTATAGAAGGATCTGGCAACTTTTCTCCACTTAGTGACAACAGCATCCTGTAAGAGATTTAGAAATATGAAACTGTTCATGCACCGAGCAACACTACTTGCAACAGCCAATGTAAGCTATAGCATACTACTGAGATAGAGGTGGGGTATGTCTGTCCAATGAAATAAATAAAAAAAAAAAGCTTTCTAAAGCTTTGAAGAAAATTATGAATATTCATTATATAAATTACTGATACGTAATTATTGTTTTCAGGCCAAAGGAACCATGAAGCCAGAGAAGAAGATACTGCATAGTGGCTTATGATTAGGCCTTGCCTCATCGACGCACACATTTCAAATGATTTATTTAACAGAATGGCTCATCAAATAGGAATTTCCTTATGGGTTAGTTTATATGATCTTCTGAATTGTGGACCTCCTGACTGTAGCTATGGCTTTTACACACACACACACACACAAACAACAAAGAAAGAGAACAAGCCCGCTGCAGTATGACATCTCTATTGCACCAAAGAACACATGACATCTGTAGTGTCACAGTCCCTCTGAAGCTCTATGCTTCACTGTTGCCTTAGTGGCATCTGTTCAAGTTAAAACAATCTCTGAGCATCTCTGTTTCTCCCTCACCCCTCCCTTTTCCTTTCCACCTCCTCTCCTCCCCCTCTTTTTTTTTTTTTTTTTTTGAACAGGAAATATATGCAACTAAGTCACTTAGGATGCTTTGCCATATCTTCTTTCATTTGCTAAGTGGCAACTTTCCCCCTTGTATGTAGGTGTCCAGTTTTCTAAAAGACGTACTAATATAGCTAATTGAAGAAATAAACGGCTTGGGAAAAATCTTAATAAAAAGCATTCCAAATTTCAAATTATGGAAAAACCAAGATAAGGAAACTGTTACTGAAGACACAAAATAATCCTCTTAATCTTAAATTGTTGCAACATACTTGATTATTTCTATTTAATGCATTATTCATAAAAATGACAAAAACATTACTTATGTTTCAATATATGCCAGTTTATAATGACATGTATAATCTCTGCTTAACAACCATTGGCTTTTTATGTTACTTTAAGCATTTTATTTCTTTCATTCTCAAATTGATAACTTTTACCCTCAGTAAAGATTTTGATGAGAATTACAATTATCCCAAAACCAGGGATTTAGATATCCCTTTAGATTACAGATATAGCTGCAATATACTGTCATTGATGTTGTAGTGCCAACATTGTAATTTAAAAAGCAGAAAGAATTAAAGCTCCAAAGATCTTAAAATCATGTGAAATATTTATGCCAAATCATGAGCTACAAAGTAACCACCTGAAGTTAAGCACTGTATGTGAAAAGAGCTCTGCTACGCTGAAACTTTTCCTAGGTGACCTGGGGTTGACACAGGGGTTTGTTCTTTAGAGCTTATTTTAATGTTTAACTTTAAACCAAGTGAAGTTTGGAAACATACCCATATCGACTTTGTTTTGAATAAATTAACGTGTGCCTAAAATAAATCTTGTAGATGAAAATTAGTAGTGAAATAGGCTTTGCCCTAGCTTCTACAGGATTATCCTCTGTGACCTCCTTCCAAAATTAAACATGTTTTCAGTGCATGCATTTACTGTTTCCTAGGGTCTCTTCTCCAGTAGACCTATATTCTTAGTCTATAGAAATTGTAAGGCTATGAACCAGTCTGCTGTTCTGGGTACACTCCTCTGGTATTGACCGAAAATGTAAAATCATTGGTCTAAAAATTGTCACTCAGTTTGTCGAGATCAACCTCCAGAGCTTCTGAAAAAGCAGGGAAGGTGAAAGTTGGTTCTGCTTCTGCCAAGGAAATACCCTTGAGAGGTCAAGCTTTTGATAAGCATCCTTCCCATTGCTTGCCTACCTTGTGTCAGACAGTCCCCCTCCTTGCAGAAATTATCCAGAAGTTAGGGTTAGCTGTGATCCATGAGAAATTTCTGAAAGTCTGGTTTTTCTAAGCAGCAATTTCTTTCTGGCCTCACTTGCAAAGAAATGGTGTCATGTCAAAGTGGTGTCATGCCAAGCTTCAAGGCGCCACTGAAATAGCTTTAGTGGAATGAGGTCAGAGCCCCTTTGTTACCTGACGCTTTGCCTGCTGTAATTCAGAATACAAATTCTTAGTTTGGTGGCATAAAGTAAAAGGATGAACAGCCATGAGAGCTGAGTTTTCAAGCACATAACTGCTAGCTATTTTTGTCATTTAAAAGTATGCATTTATTGCTAAGTGGTGCCCAGCGCTGTCAACTATAAGCTCATACAGAAGCAGTACAAGGCTGAACAGGATCTCACCTTAGTGCTAATCTGTTTTGGGTCTTGAAGGAATTGGGTACAGCACACTGTGGACAAGGCTGATAACAATGCTCCTGGGAGGGTTGCAGGCTATTACCTGGTTTTTACAGAAGGGAAAGGCAGTGCAGATTTTGAACTGAAGAGAAAGCATTCTACCACTTGAGAAAACACACAGGACTGTGGCATTATTTATCTCGATCAAGTACATCTATTGCACTACTAGGTATAAGTTTCAGTGGGACTGGTCTAGAGCCACCTAATACAATTTGCCCAACTTATTCCAAGTTTTGTTCTTACATAAGATTAGATGCACTGTGCAAAGAGATGCTGGAAGCTCCTTTTGTACTCTTGATTTTTTTTAAAAAACCTAAGGACATTGCAGTTATGTCCTTAACACTATAGAGGAGATTTAAGAGCTGAATACAGCCTTACCCAAGTTAGAGTTAATAGCATTACAATGTCCTGATTTATGCCCTGCACATCAGAGAACGTAAAGGAAATGAGGGTTGCAGAAGCTTCATTTTGACTCAATGGGAGAAAAAGGAGCTGACAGGAATCCCTGGCCTCTCTGCTCTGGCAAATACACCAGACTTGACATAATACTAATTTTGTCTCTGTTTTTCTTTCATGCCATCTTCTATCCCTGCATGTGGCTTCCAAACTATAGCAGGAGATCACAAACCTGCTTTTGTCCCTTCACTTAAAACCCAGTTCTAGTTGCACACCTTTAAAAACTGACTGATTTGTCAAGTTTGAAGGATACTGGGTTAGATGTGTGGTGTGGTCTGAATGCTCAGCAACACAAAGCAGTTATATATATTATTAACCTGGTCAGGCAGCTGGGTTGTCTGATTTACTTTTTATATTGCTTAGTGCATGTTAGTCACATAACAGAAAAAATAATTTTTCTATTGATATGCAAACATCAGTGTGGATTGCATTTTCTTGCTGTCTTAGACATCAGAAGAGAAATCCATGCATTATTTTACTCCTGCTTACAGGGATTTTACATTTTACTCTGGCTAAGCAATAACCCATTGTTCTGTCCATCACTGAGTTCTCCAATCTCCCAATTTCTGCCTTTTAAAAAAAAAAACAAAAACGATATTGGCTGTATTTTGAAATGTAAGAAACAAAGCACAGGAGCATTGCCACACAGGAAGATGAACAAAATATGGAATAACAACTGTGAAGAAGCTGCTGCAGTTGGGGGCGTCAAATGGCTAGTACCAGGAAAATAGCTGTCAGAGAGGCTCTGATGTTTGGAAGGGACATTCAAAGCTCATGTTTTTTATTCTTACAATGGCTGTCCCTGGATAAAACCTTGCATCTTCATTGTTTATTGAAACATCTTTACATTTTTATTTTTTAGCCAAAATTATATTGATGAACAAATATATATATATTTTCTGCATATTTAAGGAATTGTATAGGGAAGAACATGGTAAAGGATTCTTTGGAGGCCCCTTGCCAAAGGTCTGTTGTGATGAGCTTTCCTTTTAACAGCAGAAGGCCAGACACAATGTTCTCCAACTGAGCCATTAAAGGTCCCTCACTTGTCCTCCAGACAGTGTTTCTGGATAGTGACAATAAGATTACATCCATTTTAGAGAAAAGAGAAAAAAGAAAGGAAACACAAAGTGCAAATCTGTTCCCTCTGTGGCCTGGTGCTCTTACAGAGCCAGCCTCATAAGTATTCCTATCTGTGAGGAAGAAAAGCTGATATTCAATGATTGTACATACCTTATTTGTTGCATCAATAAATTTGACTCCTTTGTACGAGACAGACAGGACAATGGTTGGCACTTTCTTCATTTGTTCTGTAGACTTCTGAAATGAAAATGAGGATGCTGTTGGAGTTGTGTTGCATTGCAAGAACAGCGCTTTCTCTTCTTCTGACAAAATGCTTCAGTTAAGCAAAAGGTACTTATCCAAATATTTGACATTTTCTTGAGCTGACTGTGCTCTGGGCTTTGGAAATAGCTGCCTTAGTTATGAAACTAAGAGCCCCGCAGTTTGTTGCAAGGATGGTAAAAACTCTCCTTTTTCCTAGTACCATGGGAAGAGAATGAAGCAAGTTTGCCAGGCTTAAAATGACCAGTCATGTAATCAGGGATTTCCCAAAATATGCATGTTTAAAACATCCATCCAATGTGCCCCATTCACTTCCACCTTGCCTCTCCTCTTCCTGTCCTTCACAGCTGTAAAAACTAATGGTGCAGTACTTTTTGTAGAACTACTTCTTTGCTGCAATTAGTTGTTATATAGGGATATTTCACTCTCTCTCTCTCACCTTCTTGCAGTTATATTTGTGACATGAGATATCCCTGCAGCCCTCCAGGCCTGCCAGTCAATCTGTCAGTCTGATGTTGTATGTTGTACAGTCTAACTGTCTGCACTTCCTCCAACGTGGTTGCTACTGCAATCTGCTTTACACATGAATTAGCACCGAGGTTTATTCTACATTCCCTGAGTGCCAGGTTCTCTTACCTACAGTTTGTATCTTCATATAACACTATTTTTCTTTTATTCTATTCTACCTTTGTGAGCCTTCAATACGAGGCACACAGCTAAGATATTTCCTGCTGAACAGACTGGGCAAATATATGGGATAGATGTAAATTCTCTGCAGAAAACCTATTGCTTAGTTTACAGACTAAATTTACTAAAAAAAGAGAAGGAGAAACAAATATGGCATAGTTTAGAGCTTATTTGAATTCCTTTAATGTGGAAGGCAATTACAGAGAAGGCTATTCTATACATAACTACTATATACAAATAATGTAGATAAAGCTCAGAGAATGCTCACTCATGGTAATATCTGCAAATGATCATAGAGATCAATCAAACATTTTCTTGAGAGGAAAGCCTAAGTTCAGCTACAGTTAAATATGAAGAAATATCAGCACATAGAACGAGGGTGCAAGCACATCAAAAGGTCTAGAAATGCCATCCAGAAAGATCACGAGAGCAGTTGAGCAAAAGCAGCAGCAGTGGTTTTGTATTCTTCAAAGGAAATTAAATAGCAGAGATTTAAGCTTGAAAACACAGCCTGTATCTGAAAAAAATCTATCTGAAAAAAAAGTGATGGTAATACTAGACAGCAAACAAACAAAAGCTTAAAAGAAAAAAAACTGTAAGTTCCTTTATCAGATCTTGTTCCTTCCTGAATCAAACAAGGCTCCACTTTTGCCAACATAACATTCAAAGCTACAGATTCAACCATATTCTGCAATTAGTGTCCTGTGCTGTGAAGGCTAAAACCTCTAATTAAGTTTCAAAGAGAGCCCCACCCATCCATGTAATACAGAGGACTATTGCATCTCTCTGTATCAAATGACAAGAGACTCAAGATGACGTCAAGTGTCAATTTATCCTGGAGAAAGCTTCTTTTACCCAGAAGCCTAGACACTTTTTAAAATGAAAGCTTAAATGATAAAACATTCTGAAAATCTAACAAAGTCTGAAGGAAGACACTAATCTGATTTGCATGTCTCTGAGCGGAAAACGAAACGGCATCCCTGCCAAAAGCAGAGCAAGCACATACCTGCGTGTGTCTCTACAATAGATCTCAAGTCACTCTTTTCATAAAATACAATTTCAATGCGCACAAAGCATGACAGTGACTGTACAGAAGCTGCAGTACATACATCCATCAGAATAACAAGCAACATACCCCACATATGCTCATATCCAGGCAAAACATTCGCAAATATGACAACATCACCTTAATCATCTGGCAACGCAGCAATCATCCAACTTTTGTCCTTTCTTTCTATCCCGACAGCTACATTCAGGAGCTCTTCGTCTCCCATTTTGATTATTGTAATTATCTCCTTCCTCGCCTCCTTAGCAGCAAAATTCCTCTTCTCCTCCCATACGCTATACAAACACAGCTACCAAGTTCCTTTATTTTAGCTTTTTGGTCTAACTTGCACGATCTGCCACTTGCCACAAAGGTGGAGCCTCCTATTGGCAATGCTGCACCAGCTATCTGAGAGTCCTCCTTCATCTAGATCGGTAGTTTGTACTTTAATCATCTTCTTTATCCGTCCCACATTCACCTGGCTTTGTCTAGAGCAGACATGATCTTTCATATTTAGTGAAGGTTGTGAACAGACAGAAGATGGTATCTGAGTGAAATAGCTCATCAAGATACTATTAATCTGTATGTGGCAAATTAGGAAATAAAGCAGAGACCAATGGACATCTGCAATTTATTAAGCCAAACTGTCTCAGCTGGTAAGGAGCAGTGGACATCCCTTATCAACTTGCAAACCAAACAAAACCCACAATTTGTGCAAAGGTGCTCTGGAAGATTGCAGTCCAGCATAGAAACGTGATTTTGGGATACAATTCTACACTTATATGCCTGTTGCAACAAACAGTTGGGCAGTGGGATAATATCCTCGGTAAAGTATAGCGCTATCATGAAAAACACGCAGCTCTCTTCCCCTCGCTCCGCTCCCAGTGACAGCTTAACTGAAGTCCACCATAAAATTACTATTTCCAAGCAAGTTCAGTCTTCAAGAGTTTTGAGTTGCCATGGTGAGCTCATAGTATTTGTTTGGTCATTTCTTTCTTAATGGAGCGGGTGGCTGCCAGGAAGCGTAACGTGAGTTTCCAGAGATATAATACAAATACAACTCGCTCGGGCACTGTAACTGCTTTGGCTCTAGATTCTAGGACGCTGACAGACATCCCACAGCCTTCATGGTCAGATGTTTCACAGATCTGTGCAGGCCAAGTGGGCATCTCTGCCAGTGCCCGTGACCAGAATCTGAGAAGAAGGTGGGACACAGGTGTCAGTAATTCTTTCCTCATGCTTTTCAGGTTCTAGCCACCGTATCAACTCTACTGAGGACATGATGAGATGACAAAATATTTTCATCCATCTGGTGCCTCTATGGGAAGCATATGGACTGGAGCCAAGGTTACAGGACCCACACACAGCTGAAGGCTGGCATAGGATGTCATGTGTATGTTGGCATATGGTCTAATGCTCCAAGGCATGTTCATACCATGGTAGCAGGATTGGATTTTATCTCATGTAGAAGTAATCATAGTGACAGGACCCTGTCTTTGGGCAAGTGCTCACTAGCCTGGAACTGGTCATAGTTACTATGAACTCCATGGTTTGCGACTGTAACTTTGGATCTTTTTTTTTAATATACAACTTTAGGAGAATCATCTGGATGAACAGCAAGCATATTCTAGGCTCATTGCCATTGCCTGTTTCTGGAATTGCCAGATGATCAGCCGGTCATCTACATAAGGACACATGTGCATGTCCTGTCTCTTCAAGTGCACTGCTCCTGCAGTGAGGAGTCTTAATGCTGCAGAGTCTGCATGCCAGAGAGTGAGATTTGGTCCCACTTCTGAAATACTTCCTAGATAGATGACGATGTGGAAGTACACCATGTGAAACACAAGAACCATAAAGTAGGCTTGACTGCAGGGACGGGACAATGGAAAAAAGCACTGACATCCTAAAACTGATGTGACATTTGTTCAGCTTCCCTAGACCCCCAAAAAGACATAGAGCCCCTTTTTCTTCAGAATCAAGACTGTCAGGAATAGAAGCCTCTCCTTTATTTTGATGCACTGCTGCTGTGCCAAAGCTTCTTTTGCTAATAGACTTTTCTGAGGAAAAAGAATATCCCTGAAAAGAACAAGAAGAGTGAGTGGTCACAGTACAGAAATAAATAAGGTATCCATGGACAACAACATGGTAATTCTTACAGGTTAGTGGCAGGGTTTAAATTGACCCTAGGGCTTCAGTGCCCCTCTGAACTTGACCTGGTGCAGCCTCACAGTGTGTGGCAGAGTGTGAGAACTGGCGTCTGCTGGAATCCACCATGCCTGTGAAGTCAGAGGAGAGCACTGGCCGCACTGCAAGCACGTCTGACTTCCTAAGTGAGCTACTGCTTTTCTCTAGCTGGCTTCTATAAAAAAAAATTTGTTTCCTGCAAGTATACTTAGAGACAGTCCATAAGAAAGAGCTACCTGAACAAGCAGCTGGCTCACACTATTCAGTAAGTGCCCTAGTCCACCCAGCGCTCCAAATAGAGACCTGCTTCAGTGAAAGGAGGTGGAAAGCATCTTCTGCATAATTGCCTGGTTATTATAGTGCTTACTTTTACAGTAAAGGTCGGGATTTAACACCCTTCTGAGTCTGCATCTGAACTCATTGCTGCCATTACGCAGGATGGTGCCAAACCCATGTCTAGCAGGGGGGCAGAGAGGGAGACAGCAAGCTCAACTCTGCAAGTGTTTCCTGGAAAAAAAGAGCAGTCCAGGGTTCTAGTTGTTGCTTCCAATCCTGTTTATGAATTTCCTTAGTTTCACTGAAAAAAACAAAACCAATACTCACAAGTGGACTCTAAACAGATTTCCATAGTACTACAACTTGTTCTAAGTGAGTGAAGCATTTCCACACGTATTTTGATTTTGAGCTAAAGGCTGTGCAGAACTGCCAGATGTTTATTTAGAATACAAACTAAGCTCCAGATAATTTAATTTGAGATCTGCCCAGCTATTCTACCTACCACATCAAATTAGTCAATGATGACTTAACAGGCAGAGGACTTTTTTTTCTGTGAATAAAGAAATATAAACTAGCTGTTTGCTTTTAAAAAGGAAATACATGTGTATACAAAATGTATAATCCTAAAGGGCCTTTAATCCTTTCAAGACAGGATTGTACAGCAATACGTTGTTCTGTGCAGAACTGAGAGCATTAATTCAGCACTTCCGAATACTCCTGCAGTACACAAAACATGGTATCTCTGTGCACATGCATACACACAAAGCAGCTGAAGAAGAAATTAAGAAGCACATGTAGAATGGTGTCCAAGAAAGGTGCTCACACATTCACTTGATATACTGTAACATATGGTGTAATCCAGCCCACTCTCAAAGTGCTTTCACCTCATCTATTTATTTTCTGCCAAAAGGAAACAGGATACACTTCTACTTTGCCACCTTGACCACTTTCATGTACTTACATATACATAGAAGTACATTTATAACTGGATTACTCAGTTTTCATACAGTTACCAAAATGAAACCATGTTCATTTTTAGGTTTTACTGCATATGTAATTATATTTGATCTTGCAAATACACAGTGGAAAGACATGCCAAGTCACTAACAACTTCATACATAAATTTTGCATACAATTTTATGAGCCTGTAAAGTCCTAAGATTTCATCTAGGCTTTTTACTTTTGCAAATGAATCTGCTAATTCTGTCCTATACTGCTTTTTAATAGCTATCTGAAGACTACAGCTGGCAATTTTACTATTCAGTTACGTACTGGAATCCACTTCACTCAGAGAATCTGAACACTTTCCCATACTGGTAGCAATTATTAATTCCAAATGGCATCAAACTGAACACTTCAAAATATGTGTTGTTATACCACCTACTATCATACCCATAAGTCTGTTACTTATGTAAGGGTTATGAAGCCTTGTTAAACATTTCCTTTTGAGTGAATCACTGTGGCAATACCATGCACGAGATGAAATAAAAAGGCGAAGTTCACTTTTGACCTGTTAGTTTTGAAGCCAATTTTGAAAATGCAGTCTGCCTTGTAACAAGTATTTAGTAATTTCTCACAGTCCAAAAGGCTTAAAAATGCATCACTGACATAATTTAATACCTCTTGGAATATGATAGCATCTGTAATCCCTGTGGTACAAGACTGTTTACTTCTCTACAATTAGTGGATGCCTCCAAGCTACATCATTAATATGAACATTGCACTGGGGATGCACCTGCAACTCATCTACTTGGGAATGAGAGCTTCTTGCTTTTGCAATATCTGTACATACTCATCTGCTGCTGAGAGGGCAGTGCATCCCTCCTGCACCTTGCATTCCTGTCAGCTAGAGCATTCAAGGACGTACAGTCCTCTGAAGAACGTGGGATGGCATGATGTAGATGTGCATAAGGACCAAATGTCTTTATGACCTCCCACCACTTCTTTTTCCCTTTTGAGTAATATCCATGCACCTGTTTCACTGCAGGCCCTCCCAAAGCAGTGGTGACACTAGACATAGAGAGCTACAAGCCCCACTTGGGAGCACAGTGATCAGAGAATCTGTTAATTCTCAAAGGCGGTATTTGGTCCTGATGTGGTATTTGCCTGGCTAGTTTCACTAGGAGGCCTATGATGGACAGCAGTTCTCTCTTCTACTTTTGGGGGAGAAATGGGGATTGAGAAGCAGAAAGGGATTAGCAGAAACAAGGAGACTGCCATCTATATCCAACTTCTTCTTTATGTAGGAAGGAGTACGGAAGGAATGCCCCAGACCCTCACTTTTCTGTTATCAGAGGAAGAGTCACCTCTGCTTCATCTTCCTCTCCAGAGATAAGGGAAGAAGATTTTGTGACAATTCCAACTTTGACATTTTGGTCTTAAGTCAGCAAGATATTTAAACACATGCTTTTTGAATAGAATTACCTTGCTGGTTCTCCAGAACTTTGACTTGAAATTTAAGAACCTCTTTTCTAATAAGAAACCTTCTAAGAAAAATATGCAATGTTCAGGAAGGTGGCAGGATCCAAGAACAGAATCTCAGTTCCCTCTTGCTGCAGTAAATATCTGATTGGTTCAGACTGTGCAATTGGTGTATGCAACATATGTGATTTAACATCATGTCAAGGAAAGAATCTACCTTGCTGCTGCACTTGTGCCAGTAAGTACAAAACCATTCCCTTTCTACAGGGTCAAGGAATTCAGATGTGTAAATGCCAGATGGAGTCTACTGTAGAAAACAAGTCTCTTCCTAGCTGCAATTAAACTTTATTCCTTTTCTTTATTTTGATGTAAACACATTTTATTCTCTCTTCTTGTTCCTATGGTGATTTGCAGTGAAGGCAGTAATCTGACTGAAAACATAACTTGTAATATTTCCCATTCCATGCTGAGAAAGATGAAAGCTCCTAAGTTCTTAAGGCATCTCTCAAATATAATTAATAAATCTATCCTGGTCAGGACAGAAAGATTTAATCTCCAAGTAGCAAAGGTCAGTTTACAGCAGGTGAGGAAGGGAGATAAGGAGACAGTACTGTCGACTGCAAAGGGAGTTTGTGAGAGAAAATAGCTGGAAACAAATAGGAAACCATAAAATATAAATCCATCTTTGGAGCGCAAATTTGTGACTGGAAAAATAAAGTATAATCCCTCTAACAGGCACAGTTCTTGCCAAATATCCATAATTTTGAATGGCTGCAAGAGTCTGCAATTTGGGTGGGAACAAAAAGCATATATAACCCTATCCTCATGTTGAACTCAATCTAATACATCTGCATGATTTTCCCCAGACAAACCCATCATCTGCCCTGCTGGAGCATACAGCTGTACAATGCTGAGAAGCACAGTGGATGGCCAAGAAGAGTTAAGACAGATGTTCCTAGCTTTTATTTATTTATTTATTTACATTATAGAAGATTTAGTATCTCCTTCTCTCTTAAGCTATAAGAGAGTATAAGAGAAGTAGGCTGCTGTAAGCCTGTCTGTGGAGAGAGGCAAGGGATACCTGCATTACACTTCTTTTGAGAACCCAATCCATAAATTGCAGTAACTGAAAGTTCAGGAAGCCTCCACAGCTACCAGGGGGGATTAGCAGTCAGCAAGATGTCATTTTTGTTGTTTTTCTGTATCTCTGAATGATTAAGGAAGATCAAGATTATTTTTTCCCACTGATAGGCTTTCATCCGTGTGTGCACTTGCTAACAGGAAGATATCCAGTGAATACCAACACTACTTTAAACAGCATTAGGTTGAAGAAGAAGCAGCAAAAATCACATTGACAGAAATATTAGGTACCTAATTTTCATACATTCTGCTTAAAAAACATTATCTGGCAGACTCTGGAAAGATTAAAAATTTGTTGGAAAGGACCCCAACATGATACAAGGTTATATGTAATGTATTTCCCCCCCAGCCTGTTTCAGATTACAACATGAAGTTCAGCATGTTATGTATTTGAAATACATAAATAGAAAAATAAAGCAAATACTAAAATTTAAAAAGTTTCTCTATTACATTAGTATAGCCTTGTGTACAACCTTACTGACTAATAAGGTTACACATAAAAGACTGCACAAGTGGACAGAATTCAGTACCTGAGAAGCAGTCAGATAATGTATCTAGCTTTTCACCTCTTTTTAGTAAGTGAAATGTCCCTTTCAGTACATTTAAAGTAAAATGTAGCTATAAAAGAAGCCATATTTTCAATGACAACTCAGTGGTACTTAAAAATAATAATGAACATAACATCAAAACTTCAGGAAGGCTTAGGACAATCTGGACTCCCAATTCAGAGACACAAACATTTAGAACACAACCAGAGGGAGAAAGTTTTGGAAAAAGATAAATTTTTGTCACTGGTAAACTTACTCTAAGGTAATAAACTGCTCTCATTAAGTCAATGGTTTGTTTTTTTTTTGCTTCTGACTTGAATAGGAATATGATAAAAAGGACTACCTAGAAAGGATAGATGAAATCTTGATTAAGAACTGTTTCATTCAGATTTCTTTGCAATAAAAAAATCCCTCAAACTGGAAAATAAACATTCTCACAGCATAATGGCTTCGAAATAGAATATAAAAATATATATAAACAATATGGCAATGGGGTTTATGTAAGTGCCCTGTATAGTGCTACAGACTGGTGCTATAGAGTGTAACTCCATTATTTTTATGGAAAAATTATACTTTATATTATATTTGTTTTCAAACAGTTTTCAGCTATGTAATTTAAATTTGCCAGCTTTAGAGCATATTTTCAAAAAAATCTTAAAACTGCTATAAATTATTTACAGTGACTTTTTTGATGTTTAGCTTCCTAGTTCAGTCAAATAACTTACTGAAGATGTCATACACTACTATGGTGTCAAATTCTGCCCTAAGATCTGCATAGGGATATTCCTAAAAAAATTCAAGTGCTACATTAGACAGTTTGAAAACTGAGTTACAAGACAGTATACTTGCAGCCTCGGTTAATTGCCCAGAACACATGTATGTGACTGTAGATCCCCTCTGTGTCAAGTTGTTTGTTTTTTTTTTTAAGAGGACTTTCAGCCCAGGTAAGGAATGATTAGCATGTAATTAGCCACAGATCTTCAAGCAATCCAGTAAGTGTGCATTACTGCCAGCCCTTAGCTTAAACAGCTTGTGCAGAAGTCTGCGTACTGTAGATATGTAACCAATAGGAAATGGTTGTCTGATTGCATGAATTTTACATGTCTTCTAGCTTTATAATTGATCCAAGTGCTACATCCACTGCTCAGAGGCATCTTGCATGAGACTTATGATCCATAAAATAAAGGTTTTCATTCATTTATCTATATAATTCTACGTCTTCAGTAGATCAAGAAACAATCATATTCTTCATTAATTAATCATGCCAGACCATGATACACTCGCCATCTCTATAACCGGGAGCATTTTTACTTCAGCTACAATTGGGAATGTATCAGGTAGCTGGCCTGGTGTTGTTTTGAGTTTCTGGAAGCAGTATGTTTGTTGGAGATAGACTGACCCTCATAGTAATTTTCTACAAACCGCTATCAGCCCAAAGAACTACAGTATAATATATTCTTACCAGATGGAAGGAAGCCTAACTGCTTTTCCACTAACAGGTGAAACTGCATTGGTGCCTTTTCATCCTTCAGTCCTTAAATGTGTAAGTAATTCATAATACATGGAAATACTCATGTGAGTAAAGGCATCCGCATGATTATGTGATTGTAGACATCACATCACATACGTAAAAAACAATGACTTTGGTAACATTAGTATACTTATAGTACATAATTTATGTAGTAAATTCAACCTCTATTATCACGTATGAGTTATAAATCAATTCTGTTTATAAAAAGAAAATGATATGGCACATTTAAAGTGTGTGAAAAGTACTTTGAAACGGTCTCAAAGATTGAAGAGAAGACACAGGACATAATGCATGCATCTGTTTTTCTTAGACAACATGCAAAATAAAATCTACCTTCAAATGTTGGTGTTACTTCAAATTAAGTTAAAGGCCAGAACAGGCTTTCTACTGAATGTCAATGTAAATGTAAGGGCAGTGGAAAACAAATGGATAACAGAACATTATAAAAGCAAAAAAGGGTACAGTACAAGTAATCACGAGCTAATATTATTTAATATTATGATGATTACAGAAGTAGATTTACTAACTTACCCTCATCTTTGCACACGCATCCTGTGTCGACTCTGTGCCTCTTAACTCTTTTACCAGCATAGAACCTAAATACTAAAATAAAAATCCATTAAACTTCACATAGCTAAAATTTCAGAACAGATAAACATCTTCAGAAATGCACTAAAAATGTCTCAAAAACCATAGTGGTACTAGACAACTTAATATTGTATGTTTTTAGAGCTTTTCCACCCTGCAGTTCTGTGACAGATCATTTAAAATGATGTTAATCAACCTATGAAACAGGAATGCACAGCAACAAGTGTATTAAATCAGATGGAGCCCTTTGAAACAGCACCTGAAAGTATTTTAGCTTACAACCTTAGTCACTCAAGCAACAATCAAACACTACAGATTCCATCTTAAAAATGCCATTTGATTAAAAAATGGAGAATCTGCTTTTTTTAGCTGCCATCTGCCAAACTCGTATTGCTATGTGTACAATCACATGGACGTGAAGGGCAGCAGAGATGCTAACCTCTCTGTACTCAATCTGTAACTACTTTATGTGTAAACAGCAAAGAGAGCCTGATGTCAGCAAACAGATCCGAGCTGCAAACTAGCTTAAACCATTATTTCTTCCTAAGAAAAGGCTGACCCTGAACTATTATTTCAAAGCTGTTACTGGAATTGAACAAGGTAGCGTGAGAGGTGGCAGCAGTGCTGGGTCCTGGCTCAGCTTGCTGAAAGCCACCGTCCTCCAGGAGAAGCCAGCTCCCCTCCAAGTGTATGCACATCCCCTTTCCTACCTGCCTCTTCCTCACCGCGGGACTTGCTGGCGAGGGCACTTTGAGCCCTCCCTCCTGCACCCTGACAGCAGGCTCTGCTCCTCTGGATTTGCTGCTCTGGGGACTCAGTACTTCTCTCCACCAAGTGTGAACTGCACTGCTCCCCCAGGGATGAAGCTGGCTACTTCCTCACTGCCGTTCTTGCCTAGTAGAGAGTGGTCTCGTTACTGTCAACAGGGTTGTGCAAGGGCCACAGGCTGCATTTCTTCTGTATATGCTACAGGTGTGCACATTTGTTGATGTGCATGTGTTTGTATAGCTCTGTGCACATGGGATGTTTTTGTTTTTCTATATAGTGTCATATGCAGGTTTGGCTTAATTGAGGAAAGAGGACAGCAGGTTGTCCCTTGTCTTCTCCTTCCCAGGCACAGAGATGCCTCTTTGCATTCCCAATGCACTGCAATGCCATGGCTTCTCTTAAGTCTTCCATCCTAAGTAAGCAACACAGGAGCCAAACAGAAGTCATGCCACTGGTGAGAACAGGATAGGTGAGCTCCAGGAGGAAAGCAAGCACCGTAGGCAGGAGCCTCTTTCCAGAGGATGCTGCAGCCCACTGCTGCTGCCTGGCCCATTTCACTCTACCACACTGATTTCCCTTGGAAACACCCTAACGTTGTTTAAATTAAAAGGCAGTACAGTACATGGTTTAGTGATGGAACTCAGTAGGTCAGGTTGATGGTTGGACTTGATGATCTTTTGATCTTGACTTGAAGGTCTTTTCTAAATGCTTCTATGATCCTATGATTCTATAATCTAACCAAACCAGAGAGTGAACCAGCTTCACGTTAAACAAGAACTGATCAAAACCAACTTCAGTTACAGCTGAATGTAAACTGGAACAGAACAGTAAGTGTAATGGTTCAACTCTCTGGTCTCTTGACCTAGACTGAGATATTTTCTTTAAAGCCTTCAGTTCACACTGTGTACCACAGGAGTCTCTGACCTGCAAGAAAATGCATAAATATTTCAATGTAGACAGTAGCCAAGATGGTGATTAGTGAGCAACACTTTACAGGGCATTATAAATGGAAGGGTGAGCAACACCACTGCTATCAGACAAGTGCAAGCAGAAAGGAACAAATGAAGGGCATTCCTACAGGACTGCAGATGTGAAAGATTTGTAAGCCTAGCAGCTGTGAGTCCAGCGGGGGGCTTGATGGTGACATGAATAGGGTTTGGGGCATTAACTTGATGGGATTGCTTGATATCACCCTTACAGACAATCAACCAATTTAGAGCAAATTCAGAAATTACAAAATTAAACCAAAGCCTATTGAGTTGAACTGTATCTTTCTCTGGGTCCTTTGCTGTCTGACCTTTGGAATCATTTGCCTTCTCTGGGAAGGATGCAATTCAGTTCTTCAATATTTTTTATTTATTTTTTAAATAGGCTATGGCATAATAACTTGAAAAGCTTGAAAGCTACCAGTTGGGCAGGCATCAGGGAAAAAAAATGCTTTTGAGCTCACAGCAGAACAAGAGTAAGGAAGAAAAGATCTGGGCAGCTCTGGTCCCATCTGCACAGTGGCAAAAAGACTCCGCTGCAGGCATTCAGACATGCTTCCCAGAGTGGACTGAAGAACTGACAAACAAATCACAAAGGTACTGTCCAATTTAGTTGTCAGAAGAATCTGAAATTCTATGAGGGAATTTTGCTTTCCTTTGACTTGCTTTGCTTTCAGAAATGTTCCTTCTAAAAGACCCAGAACATGTGGGAGCAATCTAGAGGATACCAGTTCAACTGAGTGATTTGACATACAATGAAAGCTGCCCTCATTACTAACTTCCAAGCCAGGGAACTTCCAAGCCAGGGACTCTATAAAGCTGAGGTCATTACAGCACCGGGAGCTGCAGCAGTGCATTGATGCATGGTCCTTAGGAAAGAAAGATGTCTCCTTCATCACCACTAACTTGGATATTTTGATAGTACCTCTTTCCCGCTAATCCCAACTTCATTTCTTCAATTTCTTTCCTGCTAATCCCAACTTAATTTCTTCAATGATCCATATGCCTTCCAATCTAGTGCTAAGATTATATCCAATTACAAATTTACTGCTGGATCGACTAATGAGGTAAGAGGCACTCTTCAGATAAACCCATCCACTATACCAAAAATTATGAAAAATATTTAAAAAACTAGAAGCCATTAAGCTTGAGGTGCTGCACAGGAGGAGAGCAAGCCTGAGAACAGGTGAGGTGGACTTTGACTGTGACTTGCTGAAGAAGGCGGGAGGTTCCCATTACTGACCAGAGACAGTTACTGCATTTGTGGCAATTTCTACAGCATGAAGGTCTAATGGAAGATACAGATGCGCTCTAGTGAGCCAGGCCTGTAATGCCCCTTCTGCCCCTCCTCAGTGGGATCCAGGCTGTGTCTCACTTGTGCTTACTTAGTCCCTAATTTCTACCTTTCTGAATATGCTTTAAATCAGGTTCAGTAGCCCCCAGCTCTCCACCAAAATGCCCTAGTGTTTGATGAACAGAGCATTACCCTAAAAAGCACTCTGGATCCAAGTCCCTTCATGTGGAGAGGATCTAAAACCCATGGCCTGGACAAGTGGTTAACCCTCAGCTATTGCACTAAAGGCACTAAAACTGTTGAGCCCCCTTCCTTTTTAAAATGTCATCCTTGCTTCATTAGGTGCCCACCTCTGAAGAAGATGCAGTGGTGTGGATCCCAAGTGGATGGAAGCACCTTCAGCAACTTTACCTGTGCTTTCCAGCAAAGCCAGAAGGGGAAACCTAACAGTTTAAATAGGTGGGCTGAGGCACCCCTTGAGATCCACAGAAACAAGAGCCCCCCTACATTGATACAGCAAACTCAAGGCTTCAGAAACATGTTTTTCATTTCAAAGTCTCCCAATATGTCTTTTTTGTACTTCAGGAGACCTTCCCCTCCTTCACAAGCATGCATAAAAGCCAAAGAACACTAATCATCTTTAACTGTAGAGAGACGCTCTATTTCTCCAAAGATGGGAAGTGGGAATGAGTTACAGCTACTGGAAGGTAAAAATAAATACTCCCTGCCCTGAAGGACCTGACTGTTACTGGTACTTTAAGTCATCATCAGTTTAGGGGAGGTCTGAATGTGCCCTCATCCCACAGATGGAAAACACTCCTTCAGACCATGACCTCCATCTTCCCCAATTCCAATTCCCCAAAATAAGTGTAAAAGCTCAGGCACGACAATACTTACTTTAAATAATGTGCACTAAACATTAAGGTAGGTATAAGGATCTCGATATTATGTTGTTTTACTATTTGTCCTATAAACACTAGACAGGCATTTTTGAAGGATGAGGACTAGGAGTGTTTTCTCTCACTGTCACTTCTAAAACACTTAGCCACTTATTCATAGTGTCGCTTCCCTAACACTATTGCTACATGGGCTGCAATATATCACAAAATTCATAGCAAAAAGTACTGTGCATGCTTGTTTCTCATGTATTATAATTACAGGATTGCAGAGGAAGTGGTTTGTCTCATTAAAAGTGACTGAAAAAATATTATAAATGGAAAAAAAATGTTATCAAAATCTAAGATTAATATATTCACTCCAAATCAAACTACTGAATTTATAAACACTTACAAATGCTTTATAGTCGCATGACTGGAAGATGAGTTTCTCTGGATGATGTTGCCAGTATTGTACAGGTGTTGATGCTGTGGCTTCATTTGGAGGTCGCAAGGTAATTGAAGGCTCTCCCCAGTCTCCTGTCTGAAAATCACAGTTGTTCAAGACATAAAAAAAGTTGCCGGTAAATTTGCTAGAAAGTAGCCCTCCATTTTGTGATTAATTAACACTAATGTACTTTCTACATATAGAGCCATGTAGAACTTGTACTTGCTTATTTTAGTTACAGCATTTTTCGTGATTAATTTATAATCCAAACTCATCTACTGTAGTGTTTAAATGTTGCTTTAATTAAATTTATTTACCTTTAGAATAAAATCATTAGGCACCAGAAATCTTCCTTAAAAGAACTGTTTACAATATATGTATGAGGATGAGAGCACTTGAAAAGAATAATGAGATGCACAAAAGTGCCATTCACAAATTCTGCTGTTTTACAAACTTTTCTACACAGCTAATCAGTCTTCCATTATCCAGCATATATAACTGATAACTAACTTTCTTAAATGGCTAAATAACTTAGACTTTGCTTTCATCTGAAGACATATACATTCTTCAGATATGAGGCATTCTTTAATCTCTTTATGAATATTTACTTTGATCACCTTCTCTTGATGTCTCATTGTAGAGTTACTAACACTGCCCCTCCACATGCATCATTCTCACTGATATATATGATTGTCTTCCTAGAGCTGTCATCTCCCCTCTTTCCTCAAAGATATGGGTAGGACTGCAGTTTGTTGCCAACCCCCTTCACACGGCACTCTTCTCCCTTTCAAAAAGAGCCAACACAGGCATCTGTACAGGAATCCCCACAGCACAGCAGTGCTGGTCTGGGTCTCACCTGACACTGCGTGACACGGCTTTACTGGAGCTGGACTGACATTTGGGCCCCTTGAACCCTTTGAGGCTCCTCCATCTATGACCCACAGATGGAGTCTTTCTTCTCTTCCCAATCCCTCTTACCACTGTCATCAGCCCCATTCCTCCCTTACCCTGTCTCATCTGGTCTGTCTGAATTCCCCTCCCCTTCTCTTTCTGTCTTTTGGGGATCAGATCTCTCCTTCCTGATCCTTCTTCCTCCCTTTCTTGTTCTCTCTCAAACTATTTTATCTTCTTCTATATGATTATTTCAATTTGGATTATGCTACATTTTTCTTTACCTGCACATATCTTGTATATTTTCTGTGCATGTAATGTTGTTAAAATGTGTGTTGAAACTGGCAAGGAATCATCAGCAGCATTTCACACAGAAAACGGCTAGAAGTTAAGACTTTTAAAGCAAGAAGAAGTTAAGCATCAAAAACACATGAAAAAAAATCTTATTGAAGACATTCAAAAGTCTGGCAAACTATCACATCCTACTAATTAAATCAGGACAGAGTAAACAAAACAAGTACATCATTTTCATGTGTCACAAAATAATGAAATGACACACATTTGCACAACTCTGCAATGAAAAGCAAGAGATAAATCTGGAAACATCAACATTACCCTGCCGATATGGTAACTTCAAGCAAGTGAACATCATAAAACAAGTTGAACCTACTTGATGTTGACACTATTAGTACATCTACAAATTATACAGCATTGTAATTTCTGTTTTGCCTAGTTAAGTTGTCTATATGCTATGGGATATGACTTGAACCTCAAATTTTGAAAGGGAAGTAACAGCAATCACTCCAAATTTTGGCATTCTGTATCCACAGAAATGAATCCTTCTGACCACTGATTTAAAAAACCCTTCATCATATTTAATCTGGAGTGAGAATTTGATTTCTTTAAGAAGCAGTTCTCCTTATAAAATATGTTTTCAATCATATTACAAAGGGTAAGGATCTGCATCCTTATTAGTGGAGTTTGTATTTGACTACAATAGAAGATGGACTCCATCCATCACAAATTTCCACAGCGTGCTCAACTGTCTGTTATGAAGTATTCAAGGCCATAACTAACAGAACACCTGAAACAGTCCTTTCTTCTAATAAAGATATACTCCTGCATGTTCTCTGTAAGGAAACAGATCTCAGGAGGTATATCCTAACCATTTAGCAAAAGGTTATTACAATGGAGCAGGAGTAAATTCAGGACAGAGAGGCTATAAAAGTACATCCTTTGACCATCTGTCTTTCCACCAAGGAAGCCCAGGGATGGCAGTCAGGGAGGATCAGAATTTCTATAGAGTAAGTGACATGGCGTAGCCAAACCCTTTTGTCACGCTGCTCTGCAGGTGACTGTCCTCACATACAGAAAATGGATGCTACTGGCAAATTAAGAAGGGTACTTATGGACTAAAATGAATACAACATTTTACAGTTTTAATATCTTTCATGCAAAAGGGAGTCAAAGCATGGAGAACTACATCCTTTCCGTCTATAAATGAAAAGAGGTGACAAGAGAAACAATGATTACCTCTCATATTGGTTCAATTTCATAAAAAGCAGCTAGGAAGCAATAATCACAAGGAAACAAGTAATAACCTTCAATCAGGCTAATAAAACTAGCGTATAAGACACTTAGAGAGGGACTGTGAGGAGACCATTCATTTGTATCCATTAATTACTCTATAAATACATACAGTCATCCAAGTATCTCCTCCTTTTAAATTAGACAAAACAGAATCGATAAGATTGTTATACACGTCTCTAGGATGATCTAAACTCGCAATATTGCTGATATTAAGGGAAGGCAGAGAGGGGGAATTTCTGCAGTTCCTGATAGACAATTGCAGCTGAAGACCTTTCATGTACTCCAGTGTTTCTTGCAGAGGGAGCAGCTACTAAGAAAAGCTGCATAAAATTAAACATCATAGGTATAGATTATTATGATTGATGAAGGAGAAGAACAGTTATACATAGTCATAAAAAAATCTTTTGTAACTATATAATAAGTGTTTTTATATTCAGTAGAAGTGGTTTCTGGTCTCATGTCCTTTTATTTGTTTCTTACCAAACTCCTTGGATTTTTAAACCATACTACTGCTAGTATTCAGTACCCACTTAGTCTGAGTTACAACAGGGTACTCTCCATAGCCCAGATCCAAGAACATGTTTAGAAATGTAATTCCTATTACATATTCCCCATCCAATTTCCTTTTTTTAGGATGATTATGATTGTGTCATGAAGGCAATTATCTCCAGTTTAAATAGAAAGGTGCAGGAACATCTTTGACCAAGAGGAGAGTTGGGATAACAGTTAAGTCTGGGGTAGAAAAATATGAATTACAGTTAGTTGTAAATCTGAGGAATCGGTGTGGAACAACTCATGGTTGATGTATTGAGATTCAGGTCTTTAATAAGCACTTAGAACACTTTCATGCACTATACAAATGTTCGTAAATTGCTGTGCAGGACCAACTATGATATTTGATTCAGTTTTAAAAATACATATCATAGGATATGGATTTTCTTGTTTGAATATTTAATTTGCAATTATAAGAAATAATCAAACATTTAAGCTTATGTATTTTTTATGAGGCAATATACCTATGGAGATTTTTGTCTATCTGATGAAGTAAAAAGGGAAGAGAGAATTTATTCCTCATAGCACTTCACAGCTCATCAGACAGCTGTGCAATTTCTCACGTGGCTTTCGCTGTGCTGCCTGTGGTCTGGTGTTCCAGCCTCCCCACCTCTCTAGCCAGCATCTTTCCTCTCGCTGGCCTCAGTCACCTTGACAAAAAAGATTTTTTGTTCCACATTTTACAGATAAATAATTTACATCCCAAAGCTGTCTCAAGTAAGGTGCCAGAACAGATGAGATTCAATGCTTTTACAGTGACAATTTTTAACCATAAAGGTCATAGCCTTAAAGACCAATCTCTCATACCCTTGCAGTGCTTCTTAATCCTGAAAACAGGCAGATGGGCACTTGTCAGGGCTCTAGAAAGGGTCACATACTTGATGTCAAATGAACTGCAGAAGTAGATTACTGCTATTAGGTAATTTTTACAGTTGTAGCACAGGTTATTCTACTTCATGCCATTCCCCGAGAACCATATTTGACTCGCATTAAAGGCACCTGGATGCAGACGTAGTCACAGGTAAGAAGTCATCTGACTACAACTTCTGTAAAATCTAACACTTCTAAAATCTAACATCATTTTATTAAAATGTCAAGTTAAAAAACCTCCATGCTATAGAAAAAAATGGCCTGTTTTCGAGTGGCATGAACGTATTCATTTTTAACAAGGCCTACATCGCATAACTCTTCACCTGTTAAAGCCTCATGCCTAGTTATGGTAACGTGCATTAGTTACCATGACAACAATAAATTGGAGCACACATAGATACGCTGCTTTTTGCTGAAAAATTAATATTTTTCTCCCTGTAAGAATTTTAAATGTTCTGCGGGCCAGCCAAATCCTAATTATTTTCTTATTATTTCTGTTGTTCCTTATATCTTTGTTTTTCGAAATAACGGAGAGGGGTTTGTGGTGTGCTTACATTTTAAAAGACTCTAAAGCTCGGTAGCCAAAATGGCCCCTCTCTGCCATTATATGGCAGTCATATGACAGAAATTAGGAGACATCTACAGATCCTTTGAACAACCGTGCTTGGTGAAGTTTGAACTCCTGACTCTTGTTCTCACCACACTGCAATACGGACAACTAGTTTTGCTCTCACTTGCACAGCACACGTGGCTTTGTCACAGAAGTTACGAAAATTCAGAGCACTACCGATGCTACCTAATTCCCAAAAAGTGCCTTACTGCCTTTGCAAACACAGCACTTTCCTCAGCTAGGCAAAACCTATAGATTAAGACAGAAAGGGCAGCACAAGACATTGTGGGGGTGAAACTGTGCAAACCGCGCTGTTTACACTGTTTCGTGCTTTGAAGAAGTGAGCAAACAAAAACACCAGGAACAGAAATCAAAGCTCCCACTGAGCAAGACTGCTACTTGCAATCCCCCCGCATCCTGTATGTGCATCATACAGCCAACATACGCTAACCACACGGCACGATACATGGATGCGCGCACACATAGTCCCAAAAGAGGGCAGACAAGTTACAAACTTTTTTTTTTTGTAATTTCAACAACATGACACCCGTAGATAACAGCATGGTGACAGACTGTACATCCACAGAGTGACAACATAGCCATTTATCACTGTATCTTACATTATGAACCTGATGAATCGATGAGAAAGGATATCCTGCATTCTGGTTGGTCCAGATCTCACAGACAGAGGACTGCTAATATAAACAGAAAACTACATCTCATCTTGTAAATATTAATGCACCGCAACCGCCAAAAGGCAAGATTAATTAAGAAAAGGCTTGCAATAACATTAAAGAAGGAAAAAAAACAGCTGTTAAAAGTATTTTTTATTTATTTGCTGACAAAATATTTTTGGACTGACTGGAAGGAAACATAGCTTATTCAGAGATGTTAGAAGAGGCTTCAAACTGTGAGTACAAGAAAACAATTTAGTCAGAAGTGCTGGTAATGTAAAGAGAGAAAGTTATGCAGGCATAAACAGAAAATGCAGAGAGCTTAAGAAATATTGGTTACTTTCAGCTTTTGGCAGCGAAGAAGTTTGAAGTCAACACCCCCAATTAAGTTTTGAGATTTGAATTTCACTCTGCTGGAGACTTTCACAGGGTAGAGGATGGGAAAAATCTGGCAATATAGTCAACAGGAAAGATCAGTTTTCTTTGTAACAATTACCAGAAAAGAATGCACTGTAATTAAGTGAAGCAGTTGGCCACCATCTCCTTCCAACAACAGCTCCTTTGCACGTAAAGATACAGACAATATTACCTTTGGTATTGAACCATGCCCCCACTTCGCAGTTAAAAGGTTTCTTTCAACCTTCTACATTATTTTATAGATAGTGTGTAGTAGGCAAAGCAAAGTAAGCATGCTGTAGCATCTCTAGCAAAAGCAACAGAGCTAGACAAGCACAGCATTCACCAGCATCCATTACATATTTCCTTGTTTGGACAATCATCAAGAAAGCATCTTGACACCTCAGCAAAAGCTAAGATAACATTTTACAGTAGCCAGGCAACTAAAACAAAGCATCACATGTAGGAGCTGCCCACAGTACCTTAGGCAGGCAGCAACAAAAGGCACTAAACACGCATGAAAAATGCAACTGCAGAATCCAGAATAGCTAGCCATTAATATATCAGTAATTTAACAGCAGCAGAGTGTACATTGCTGGTTCTTAGCAGCAGCAGCAGGAATTCAGCATCGATGATCAAAACTGATAACCCCCAACAGTGCAACTCTTCTCAGAAATATGGCTCTTGCTCTTACCTTCAGCCTGAAACCTGGCTGGCGACAGACTAGGTTATCAGCTCTGGTTACTGTCAGGGCAGGCTGGCACCCTGAGCACTGATTACTGCCCGCTGCCAGACAGGCTGGTGGCTGCCTAATGCTGTTAATTGTCCCTTATTTCCTTCATGATTTGAAGTGCATGCACACACGTCCCTTCCTCCTGCTTCAGTAATTTTTAAATTTTCCCGTATCTGCTTAATTTCTTCCCTATCTTGTTTTCGAAGATTTGCGTTTCCTTAGTGATGTGCAGGGCTCTTGGTGCAAGGCCAGCAGCAAACACCACTCCAGCTACTCCTGCAGCACCACTATTGAGACATTTCACTGCTTAGCACTAGTTACCTTTTTTTTCCTCTGTGTGTCAAGCAAACTGACTTCTGGATGCTCCAGCCATACCCATCACTGTGATGCCTACCAGAGGCTGAGTCTCAGCTTTTCAAGAAAAGTAAAAAAGTGAAGGCATTTCCATGCCAGGTGCAGCATCCCCAAGCATCTGGCAATCAAGAAAACATACTGCAGTGCTGTTTGGGCACACTTGCTGAGGTCCTGAAAGGAGTAAGGTAAATTAGCATGGCACTGCACGCTAACAGACATTTTATTTCTCTCCAGCACTAAGGGTGCTGGCACAGGGTTACTGTGATGCTGTCTTATCATACATCTGGTTCTCACCACCTTGATACTCTGGAGACAAAGGTTATCCTCCATTCCTTCCTCTCCTGAGGACCTGCCCTCAAGCAGCAGTGCCTGGTGCCTCCTGCAAGCAGCTGCAGCCCCGACGCAGCCATGCTGCGATCGCGGCCCTACACTGCTGCGGCAGTAAGTGTATGAATACACCGGATACATCTACAGCTGCTGCGGTGCTAACTTGGGAACAGGTAACACAACACTGCAGTAACTGCATATGCAAGGTTTAAGCTGCTCTACTTTTAAAGATGGGCAGGAAATCGATCCTTTCTTACACATGCTAATGCTGCCCATCCTGTCCCTCCCTCCCCAGACAAAACCTCATGGGTTAGTTTGCTCACTCCAAGAGCTGGGAGCTCTGAATCTGACTCCCTTCTCTGGCTGAGGGAATCCACACCTATGTATTTCACCTTCCTCTTCCACAGGTTAAAGCAGCAGACGATAGGCTGTCTTCAACTCCTTTTATAAATGAAGGGAAGTCCTTATTTTCAATTCATTTGAGAAAGAAGAGTGCATAAAAGCAGATGTTTGAAGCACTCACCTGTGAGAGACAAGTTCCAAGTCCAGGTCTCTGCTACCTACCTCCAGGATTAATGGTTTGGGGGATCTAGGATTAAGCTAAAGTACCTTTAAATACAGGTGACTAGATTTATTAAAGAGGACCAGCAGTGACTGAGAATGACTCATGACTGTATGAATGGCCAGTGGGAAGTACAGCCATGCAAAACTCATTTCTCAGTTCTGCACTCATTAATGTTTGAATGACTAAGATACTGACACGCAGCACAGACGGAACATTAATTTTATGGAAGGTAATGAATTCAAATTGAGAAACCAACCTTTTCCTTGGACCACTGTAAAAATATTTAGCATTTACTATATACATATTTTATGTCTTCAAAGTGCTGAAATTTTTTCATGAATTATGAAATCCCCCTGAGAAGTACCTAAAGTTGTATACCCCTGTGCGGAAGTAGAAGGAACCAAGGAAAGGAAAAAGGTTAAGTGAGTATCTGAGGCCAGAAAATCAGTAGGCAATAGCAGGGAGAGTTGGGATTAGACTTCAAACACACCCAATTTTCAGCTCCCAAAACACATGCCCTCAAAAAGAAGGAAAAGAACTAAATCTGTGCAGGCACTTCCACCATAATAAACAGAAATACACTTGGGCACTTAATACCACTGATGTAGAAGGTTCTGTGAAAAAGAGAGTTTCACAAAGAACTTTTTCCTAAGGAACATGGTAAAGGACAGCAAAAAACCAGCACCAGCTATTGTCTGATTAGTATCAGATATGCACTTATCTTACTTATGCATTTATCTTCTGGGAAGAACAACGTTCCAACAAGAATCTGATACCCCGATACCACATTTTTGTGATACCGTATTCCCATATAAAAGCTGTAGATGTCCCATGCATAAAAGATTTCCCAGTCCAGTCACCGTGGGACACAACTCTGATGGATAAGAGGGGTGAAGGAAGGGGGAAAGGGAATGCCCTGCACTGCACAGCTCCTACCATGATACAGATGGCTGGTTAACAGTGCTAGAGGGAGGGAGGTGAGGCACTGTGCCACCTGCTCTCCACTCACCCATCTCCCTTCCTTTCCCAGCAGTCAGTTCTGACATAGTCTACTAATCACTTTATGACTGTCTTTTAAAAGAGTTGTTTTATGGACATTTTCACTACTACCATTTATTTAACTTAACCTCCATGATTTCAAGAAAACATATTCACATAAGAAATAGTATTTCTTACTGTTCTTGCTAACTTCATCCGTGATAGAAGTCAACTGAGCATAATTATTTCAGACATCTGCAGTGAAGTTAGTAGCCAATCACATTACAAAGTGTTTCCACATTCCCATCTGCTTCAACTCTTTCTAATTACTCATATATTTACTGGAAAAGATGTAGGACAGGACATATACTGGTCTTCAATGTTGCAGGCTGTCTTGGAGATAACTTAGTGCTTTGTAAGGTGAACAAAATTACTTGAGAAGTTAGTGTAAGCTTCATCCCTATTGACAGGGATGACTTTGTTGATGATCTGAAGACAGAAAGTAACTACTGAAAGTGATCACACACCGATAAAATTGATCATGGAAATGATACCCTTTCTAAGGAGAAGAAAGAAGGAAAGCAACAGAAAAGAATACCTGGACAGTATATGCAGAAGGAACAGGAGCTGGGTAGACGGCAGTCCTGATGTATTCAGCCATAGGTCAACTTGATGGCACTTAGGGAGATGTCAAAGATTTACCTAAACTAGGAGCAATTATCTTCAAAAAGTCATGGAAGATACTCAAAGGACCAAAGAAAGGCTAAAAGAATATTTAAAATGGTAGAAAAGAAAGATTTGGGAAGCTATAGCCAGCTAAACTGCAGGGACCAGCAAGTTACCAGCAAAATTGTTTAAAAATCCAGTCACTATCCCCTGGTCCTTGTGGCCTTTGAGACCTCCTAACCTTGCTCCTGGCCATGTAAAATAAACACTCAGGAATACGTGCATGGATGTACACGTATGTCTCTTTCTCTCCATACACACATACAAAATTGAGGCTAATGAAAAAGCGTGATTTTGCCACAATGTGTTACCCACCAGAGCTTTTAAGGGCCAAGAAAAATTCAAGATGTTTATAATGAGGTTGTTCAGTATGAATCAGCTCAGATCAAATTTCCTTCCTTTGTTGTAAAACTGGCCTCCTAAATCAGCAGCAGCAAGGAGAAGCACAGCAGGACTTGGACACTGATCATGCAACTTCTGATGCAACGTCACATGACATTCCCTGCGCACAAACTAGCCTGAATCAAAATGCAGTGGTTGCACAAGAAGTTGAAATACACATTTAGAGAATAATTATCGGTATTTAAGCACAACTGGACTGGAACATGTCGAGGGAATCTACAATGACCTGCTCCACACAGATCCTCTAGGGAGGATCCAGAATTCAAGGACTTTCCAGAATGGTGTAAGAACTGAAAATGGACTTTATGAACTGCAGAAATTGGTCAGATGAAATTCAGTAAGATAAGAGTATTCCTTGGTAAAATAAGACCAAATACACAAATAAAATAGCAAATAGATTAGCAGAGTGTTTTAACAGAAGAGGACACACAAAGATCTGGAAGTTTCAACATGCTACAGGTGAAATATGGAGGTTTTGCAAATGAATAAGCAAATAAAACACAAGATGATTCAGGCTGGAAGGGAGCTGAGGAAGCTTTCCTTACAACACCAGCTCAAAGCTTGAGCAGCTGTGAGATAAGACCAAGTTGCTCAGGGTTTCATCCAGTCAGGTCTTGAAAACCTCCAAGGACAGAGATTGCTCAGACTCTATGAGCAACCTGTGCCACTGCTTGCCTCTCCTCATGGGGAGAAAGTCTCTCCTGACATCCAGCCTGAGCCTCTCTTCTTTCCATTTTTGTACCCGAAGCCACCTCTTCTCCAGCCAGCCCTGCTCGCCCAGCCTCTCCTCACTGGGCAAGTGCTCCAGCCCCCACCGTCTTGGAGGCCCTTCCAACTCCTCTCTCCTAAATAAAAAACAATGTATTTAATACAAGTCGCATGTTGTAACCCATGGGAGCGAATTTCTGTGCCATGCGCAGCTACCAGTGAGGTATCATCTGGGGGCAGAGTCCAGTTTTACTGACTGTGCTTCAAGGAGGACAGAGACAAACTAAGGGAATCCAGGAGAGAACAACAATAAATGGCAGTCCAGAAAACACCAAGACATGGCCATGGCTAGGTAAACATCAGCCCCAAATGGTCTGATCACCCCTGAGCCAGCCTGAGAAGAGGGAGTTGGTGACTTCTGACCATGTTTAGAGAGATCTTTCTTCTGTTGGCTTCCATCTCTCCCTTGCAAGGCCCACTCTCTTGCAAGTCCACCTTGCAGATCTGGTGTACAGGAAGTAGAGGAGCCACTGAACCTTACCTCCCCACCACCTCTACCATTCGTCTCACCACAGGGCTGAGCCTCAGGAAATTGCTCCCACCTCCTGGCACTTCAGCTCCAATAAGGTGCAGAAGGGAAGGAAAGAAATGACAGCACTCCCCACTCTGATGCAAATTATCTAGCAGTAACTCGCTAACTATAATTCAGTCTCGCTCCAGAAAAGAGGAGAATTTTGGATCAAATCCCAGAAAATCACTCTTGGCATTGCAAACAATCTTTAAAGGTGCAACAGCTGAAAGAAACAAATGAAATGGGATGAATGGGGCTGTCTGGCCCTTTTTGTAATCGTCACTCCAAATGTTTCAGGACTGTGGGAGAGCAGTTGTGCAGTCTCAACAGATGTTGCTTCCCTGAATGTTCCCTAAGCTCTGGGAAGAGATTGTCTTACCAACAGGAATAATCACACATCCTCCAATGGAAACAAGATCTTCAGAGATGGAAGTGAAATCAGAAATGAGTAGTCCTTTTATAGATAAAGCAGAAATCAGAAATAACAGCTCCTATTAGAGTAAGAAACAAGCACTCTCAGCCAGCTTTCACAAGCAGGAGCGTGCCCCAGCCCACTGCCAGCACACCCTGAGAAGGCAGATGACCGGCCCAGGACCACCATGGGCCTGCAAGGGCTGTCCCCGGCCAGGGGCAGGGCTTCAGGGCCCATGCTGCTTCGCCTCCTGGTGCCTGCTGCACACAGGGGCACACTTGGCAAATCTTCCTCTGATGGGAATCGACTGCTAATGCGTCTGGGTTTCTCTCTCAACCAGCTGACACCCTCCTTCACGTGATGGAGATCTTCCCCGGTAAGCAGTGAGCTTTCATTTGATTTCCATCCAGTAACACAGGATTTGGGCTCCTGCTGGGAAGGACTGATTGAGGGTCTTCCCACCAGTTTGCTAAGGCTGCCACTGCCGTGCCCGGCTTCTGGAGGTGCAGCTTTACAGCCGCAGCGCTGGCCCAGGCACACGTGGTGAGCGGCCCAGCCTCTGCCAATTGACGACTCCCCCTCTGCCGGTGTTGCCAGCTGCAAGTGCTCCCCAGCCCCTCATGCATACAGGAGACAAACTTCTGGACAAATACCACCCATAAAAATATGTGGCTTCAGTCCTGAACATTAGGCACAGGTATCTACATTTTAGCAAAACAAAAACCAAAACGCAACAACCTGAGCTCTTTCAGAAGAGCACCCCAAACTCTCAGTACAAGTTATTTTCCAGGAGCTCAAAAATGTGGACGTTAGATACTGAAATTCAACTTCGACTCTGAAATATTCAGCTTTTCAATAAGAATATAGTGTCTTTGTCAGTAAAAGCTACCTGACCTTTTCCATCTTTCATATAATCCTCCTCTGTTTTTCATATAATCTGTCCAATACCAAGCTTCTAGCTCACAAGACTGAGTGTGAAAAAACAGTAGATTAATAAAGAACATCTGTCCCCATCTTGAAAGAACATCTGTCCCCATCTTGGTGTAGTATTTATGGCGTTTGTTTGGATCATTAGTACCAAATATAGAAACAACTTCCTTAATTCCATATGATGAAGCAGCATGTAGGTATGATCCACATCCCACGGCTTTATTTCTAAAATGCTAGCTTCTGTAGCCTTCTTGAAAAATATGCGTCTTTTTATTCAGACATAAATTGCTTAGATTTTTTATGTCTTTATCAGTTTACCTGTCTACTGAATACAAAATATTCAAGGGTTTGTTAAAATTTACAGTTCAAGACATAGCAATCTATGGCATTAATATCTATCTGAATTAAAAAGACAAATTTCAGTAACACCTATATAATGCAATAAAAATAGATTCAGTTAAACATTTTTCTTTTTATGTTAAATTGAAGGTGTTCATAGACAAGTCATCTTTCCATATTTAAAAATAAGATGCACCTAAAAATATGAACCATAGAACATCTTGTTTGGATTTTATATACTTTTCTTTAAAATGGCTTTTGTTCATCCCCAGACTGTACACTACTTTTTGCTTATTTAAAAAACAGAATTAAGAAGATCTTAGAAATAAGAACAGAATGAAATAATCTAGACACCCATACTTTTGTATTTACTGTTTCTTAAATCCACTAGTAAAAAAATCTGTTATTTCACTAGTAATTTCAACCATTCATAAAATCCATTCTTCGTTGCTTCTTTGATAATCTCATTTTACACACTGATTTTCTCCTGGGCATATTTTCCTTCATTCACCGTAATATTTAAATCCTTCTAAAGCAGAGAAGGAGACGGAAAAACATGCAGGAAACAAGCAAATAAAAAATGCCATACTATGGTTAAAAGTTTAAAAAAACACACAAAACAACCACCACAGCCACCACCTAAAAATGAGTCCTATCATACAGGAATTCTATTTTTGGCTTCTACAAACTTTCAGTGTCATCTTAGTCAACTTGCAACATTCCTATACCTTAATTTTCTTAGCTGTAAAATGGAAAACATAATTTTAAACCATGTAGCCGCCATTTTAAACCTCAGTGCACTGGAAATATGAATGCATTAGTATCTGTGAAGTATTTGGAAGATTTAATTGAGTTGAAGATAAAATTTCAGAAAGCAGAAAAAAAATTCACAACTATTTTACTACAAACGTCTTCATTACTTCTGTCTCTTCTTTTTATTACACTTTTCCTCTATTGTAGATAAAAGATCTCAGATACTAACTCCATTTAAATAACTAGCTCCTATATATCAGTCCTAACCCTTCAGTGAATTATTGTATCTCACAAAACAACATTACAAAGCAGTATCCCAATAGTGGCGGAAGCTTTAGTTCAAACCTACTACCCAGTCGCTACAATGACCTTACATTTTGGTTATCTTATGCTTTAGGGAAGAGAAAAACAGAAGCCCTCAGACAACGGGAACCAAAGCACCTAGAAGGGCTTTCAAAATCAAGTTTGGGTTGAGCAACTCTGGGAAAGAACTACTCTTGCCAGGATTTGTGAATATTTTTTCCAACTCTCACACCTAAAGGATTCCCTTCCTCCCATCACATCCCACTGGGGTGCCCCCCATACCGACCACGGCTAGGTTTGTCCTACCAGAAAGCTTAACCTGACTCACTAGCTGTTTATTTACCCCAAAACCACACACAGCCCAGAGCTCTTCTGAGAGCCCCACAGAGGCACCCGCCCCCTCCCAAAACGACAGACCTCTGGCACCTCAGGCCACGTGGCGTGTCCACCCTGCGGGAAGCATGGGCACCAGCATTGGGGCGAAGCATTGGGACCCCCCTGTGGGACACAGCCCCGCTCCTGCCACCAGCTGCCCACGGGCAGCAGCACTCCCAAGGCCTCCCTGCCTGCCACAGGGACGCCACTTTCTGTCTGTCAGCCTCCAAAGCTCTTCCCCACAAACAGTGTTTTTTATTTTTTCTGCAATCTCAGGGGTGAATTAAGAGCCCACACTGCCTTCAACAGGCTCCTCCTATTGATTTCTTAGGCTTTGCCTCTATGACTTCACTTCTATTTTAAAGGTCTAGGCAATCTTAACAGCAATCTCAGCTATTTTAAACTACGTTAATTTGGTCGTATTAATGTGCAACTTGCAGGCTCAGAACTCAACATCCACAGTCAAAGATGACTCAGACTACTCAATCCTTTCCTTTTTCTGAAAACAAACCATTTCACATTCTTCTGTACTACCTCTTGGCAGTTGCAATTTATCCAACCAGACGTCGAAGACTTCCACAGTTAACAGTTTGGGTGTGAACTGGAGAGCTGGATGACCAAACCTACTCCAGTGGGGAACCTAATTGGTTAGACTCATTGTTTATATTAGGATTTTCCCTCTTAGGTCGCAAACAGTCTGCTAGGGAACTGTGAATGAAGGTACATGCTGGCCTTGAGACAAAACCACCCACATTAAGTAAATTTAAATCAGTGCTTCCTCCAGAAAACAAAGTCTTGTATTACTTACAAGCAGATTTGATTATGATTTAGAGAATTGTTTAAACCCATTTAGCAGATCAAAGGAAAACAGATTTAAACTGATGTGCTCATTGTTTCAACAAACACTGGTTGATATCTGATGCAAAGATCAACATGCTTGATGATTCCCATTTAAAATGTTAGCGAAAACACAGGCCATAGTAAAGATGGCAACTTTAGATCTCATCATTTTCTCAAAATATCTTTTTCAGATTTTAAATTTTAAATTGAGGCTACAAATAGCCTTATCCTAACATATTCTGAAATAAAATCAAATTCATGAAAGCAATACCATGAAAAAGCTCTCATTCCTGTGTTTGCCTCTCTCTTCAAGGCCATAAAATACCCATTAATCTCATTATGAAAAATATACCTAAAACTCTTTCAAAAAATCACAGCAAAGACATCATTATGCACATCTGTTTACCATAGTGTCCAGTAAACATGCAGATTCAGACAGCAGCATGCAAACAGCTTAGCAGAGAAATGGTTAAGATAAATAATATACTCAAAGTTCTTCCAATAATCACTCTAGATTATTCTGTTTGTGAGAAATATTGGGCAAGCAGGATTGGTATCAGCCTCAGAAGTTGTGTTGATCTGACATAAGCCAGAGGAGCCTGCAAACTGCAAGGAGGAAGTTGCTAGATAAAACATGGAGCAGAAGGCTCATGTTAATCAAATGGATATCCTTTATTTTCCAGAAATAATTATCATACCTTTAGTTTCAAAGGGGCTTTAGGGGAAAAGATTGAAGGAAATACAGTTCATTTTCACAAAGTGCCATTTTACATATTGCAAAATATAAATTTAAAAATCTATTTTGGGGCCAGAATGGTTGAAGAAATCCCTGATTAGCCTCTTAATGGGGTGAGTCCAATTTAGTGAGAATGATCACCAGAGGGAGTCATTGACTTTCCCATTAAAGTCAAAGGGAATTCCGCATACACCAAGAGTGCAGAATTTGGGGGCAGAGCTGAGAAAGACTCCAAACAGATTGGAGTTTGGAGACTAACAGAAAATACTGTCTTACAGATTTCACTGAATCCATTTTCCCCTTTGGAGCCTCAAAGGATAACTGCTATATTCCACGGTGGAAGTTAGAAGGCACTGAAGTCATTCAGTGGGTTCAAACTGGGTACAAACCGCCCACTTCTCCACCTCCTCCCCTTCAAAAAGCATTTAATTGTTTTTAAGTGGTTTGGAGTGGCCTGAGTAGTAATTGCTCAGTTGTCTCTTTGGCTATGCAACATATCACAGTCTCTGGAAAAGCAATCTCAACTGCCTGAAGAAAATCACCAGGTGCCATATATGAGAGTGTGTCATACCTTGTGGGAATATCAGGACTTCAAACACGAAGAGAAAAGAGTGAAAAGTAGAGAGGAAAAATTGCCACTATGGCTTTTTTCTTCTCCAGTGTTAGTGACTAAAAGAGGAAGTGAGAATAGGGATTTGTAAACCAAGTGATGTGATAAACTAAGTAGATGAACGAGTCTACTCAGCCATGAGCAAGTGAGCACTTAATTCTCACACACTTAAGTTTCATGACCTTCAAAGAAATATTTTCACAGTAAGAAGTGGGCTTTTCCTTGCTGGACTTCAGGTTAGCCTTGTTCTTGCCCCCAAAGCCCAGCAGACACTGATTTGAAAACAAGCTCATTCACCAGGCAACTTTCCCCTTAATTCTGTACAATAACGTTATACAGCAGAAAACGAGGTGATTTAAAAAGGCAAGGAAACAGCCCCGCCCTAACAAATGCAATTTCACTTCCCTAGAAATGTCCTCCGAACAGATCGAATTCAATTTATTTCTGTGTTCCCAGGTAACAGCAGCACCTTGTTTTGCTTGTTTATTTAATTACTTCTTCTTGTTCATGCAATTAGCTCAGAGACTGCAGCCTTTTGTTCATTATGTTAGCCATAATGTAGTTATTTGCATAGCTATTTCCATTTCGAGGCTGGATTTTGGGTAGAGGCTCTATTTTGGGCTATGCCTGACAACCACTGGGAAGTCTCAGGCAGGGCTGAAAGCAGCATCCTGCTCTGTGGTGGGATGAGCCACGCTGTGAACTGCACAGGCTGCCCAGCTGCATCCAATGGCAAACCGAAGGCGTGTCCCCAGCATGCACTGCAAAGCACCGCACAGCTGTCTTGCATCGTATGTGCCACCAAAAAACAGCTCAGCTCATCCTAAGGCATTTTTGCTAACAAGATGCCAAAGCTCAACTTTACTGACCTTTGCAGTGGTACAGGACATCACTCTGGTCAACATATGCTTGGTTTAAAATTATCAGTACCCTTATTATGGTCGGGTGAAGATTTTTAGAGATGAAGGTTACTTTAGTCTTTCTTTCATGAACAGCTTGATTTAATGTCCAGTTGAATTTAGTGCTGCTGTGATGCTCGGATGAGCTGTTACAGAGTTAAATCTTCTATTAAACACTCAGATACATCTCCAGGTCAAATTTTAGCAGAATGCTGACCCTCTCCTTTAATGAATATTGCAATCACCACACCCACCAGTCCTCTGAAGTTTTGCCAGTGAACTTATGTCAGCTTATTTTTATCTAGGGTGCTCAGAAATTGAGGAATCTGCACCTTCTTACAAAAACTAGAGGCAGAGGCAGTGCCAGTGGGAGTCTGCATGTTCTAGTATGCACCAGGCACCTTCATCTCAGCCTGGAGGCCCTAAAAACCCCCAAAACTCTTCCTCTCAGGAGAAATGGCACACCAACTTACACTATTTGAAATAGAACTGGAACACACTGCTTGGAAAAATTGTCAATCTTTGTGGTTTACAATTCAGCCTTAATATATGCATGACCCACAGCTATGGTTAGAATTAGCTCTGTAACCAACTGCAGCATGCCTTTTAATGGCATGGTTGTAATCCTACCTGTGCCATCTGCCTCTCCAGCTTCGACCGGGGAATATCATCGAAATAGTTTTCATTTCTTCTTCTCCTTGCATCGCCCTGCATGATAATGTGGGGAACGTCCAGGGAGCCACCAGTAGTGAAAGTGCTTTGGCTAAGTGATGGAGACAACTGAGGAGGAGTGTGGTTACCGCTGGGTTCCTGGACAGAGAGGACAAAAATACAGCATAATAAGAGTAGCATATTGTTCAAACTACACATTTAAAAGTGTATTTCAACTATTCATACTAAAAAAAAATTAAGGAAGAATTCCTTAAGTGGAGGCTAGTGTGAATGAACTTTACAGAGATGACTGCAAGTGGCTGTTCGCAATGGTGCAGAGCAAGCAGTCATTTCTTTCTTCTCCTCAGAACTCTCTACCTTCCCTGTACATGATCAGGAGGAAGGCAGGCTTTAGGAGACGCTTCTCTTCTTCCTGTGCATGTGGCTAGGGAGGTGACAGACAACACTCAGAAACCTGGCTCTTTCCCCAAAAATGTGCTACCCAAGGTGCAGAGCCCACACGGAGGGAAGAATACTTCATTACTGCTCTGAGCAAGTGGCAAATTCCTTCTCTGAAACTTTGTTGTATAATATAGCAGTCCCTTTCTAGGACTGCCAGAGAGATAAAACAGTGAGTTACTTCTTGTCAAGGCCCAAATAAAGCTGTGATTTAGGACTAGCTGTTTGTAAGATGAAATACATTCTCACCACTTTTGAGCAGCCACTCTGAGCAGCGAAAGTGATTTGAAAGTGATTGAACTCTGGCAACATCCCTTGCCAGAAAAAAATAAACGCATGAACATTTACAAAATATAGACACTTTGTCTGCAATGTTTATAGGTCTCACAGAACATACTTTAGCGTGAAGTACTGGATATCGGAAACAAGCCCAATAATTCCTAGAATACTTAAAAGCATCAGAGTATGAACATTTTACCAGGCTTTTCCTGTGCTGAACTGTGACCTTGTATCAGTCAGTGTGCAAATGGCACACAAATTGATACATGACCTCCATCTAATTAACAGCTAAACACATCCTCCCGATCACACATTTCACCAGGATCTGCCGCCACACCGGCGGCAGACAGCCACCACGTGTATCTTTGGAAATACCTATTCTCATGCACACCACATCACTTGTTCAAACACAGACTAAAAACACCAGTGACCAAGTCCACTGCTCAGAACTGCCTTGGCCATTGCAATCAGCAGAAGCAGAGCTACAGTCTGCTGCCCAGTCAGTCCGCACACACACGTGTCCACAGTGTGGACAGTAAGATACTGCTGTAGCAGCTGGAGGGGTGTAAAAGTTCCTCTACCATGATGTGCAGTTTCTCTGACACAAGAGGTTCCTCTGACAGTAAGCTCTCTGGAGCAAAGAACATACCCAGGAGTGTGTTTGCACAGTGTCTGAATCACCTATTGCTGTGATACTGTATTTTAATACTGAAAAACAAGAAGGTGAAGGTATTATTACACAATGAGAAGCAGCAAAGACCTGCTCCAGTGTGCATGGAAGGTGAAAAAAAAAAAAGTGCCTTTTTATTTAAATAAAGAATTAAAGTGGATATTTCATGCATGATTACACTGAACCAAACCTAATTCTGCAAAGCATTAAGGTACTTTACTCCATGCTGTTAAGAAACAAGATATCGTGGAAGAAAACAGAGAGTTGTAATCTCTTCCAAATGGAAAGGAAAGTTGCAAATCTCTTTATGTGTTCAAGTGATAGTAATATCTGATGTTAACTTTTGAATTGTAGGAGTCTACGTGACATTATTCCTTGCAATCACACTAACAGGTTAGTATTTTCCATGTTGGTTTACTGAAATCAGGGATAGTTGTTTAGCAACTTTTAATTCACTGCATTTTTTTTTCTTATAATTCTCTAGCTTGTCTATGCTATGAGACAAGTACTTGACATTTCCCAGGGCAAAGAAAGGAGTGTTTTCCTCTCTGGAATAGTGTTTTTCCCTCCTTCATGCAAATCCACCTACATTTGGCCCAGTTAAAAGCTTCTCAAAAGCTGTACTCTGCACACACTCAGAAGGTTTGGTGAGGCATCATCCCTAAAGCCTGTCCCCGGTTCTTCCACAGGTTTAGCACTGACACAGTGGTGCACACACCCCTCCACTGAAAATAATCTGAGTACAGGGGCACCAAATGACTTCCTAATGGCTGCTACCTGCTGTTCCAGCCAGGTATGTAACCTCTTTCTTACCCTAACCACAATTCACCCACTGCTAGCACCAATCAATTGACATGGTCATCAGTGGCTCTAAGTGACAGATGACTCTGCAATGGATATCGAGATTCCACAAGCTTTTCATATTTTATCAAACTGCATATGAAGAGGAAATTCACTCAAAAATCAATACTGGAAGATTGCTAGTGAGGCAATAGAGGCAAGAATTACAAAGGCAAGAAATAAAAGAATCATGGTGCCTCTGCATTATGGTACAGTATTTAACTGTATGATTTCATGCTATTTTCTCAGAGAAGTCCTTCACAGCACAGATGGATCCTCAACTGTGCAGCATGTTGTCATATACTCAGTGCTGTGTTATCATTAGTTATCGTGTAATCAGTATTTTATTCTCACCTCATTTCATGGCCCCAAACCTCTTCCCTAAATTCTATTCAGATTCTACTCTGAAGATAGAATGATTAATATTGTCTTTTTCATGATGCTTGTAAGTGCTTTACAAACTTCAATCAATTTATTTTCACCACACCCTGTGACTTCTGGCATTTTATAATCACCACTTTAGTGTGTGGGAACAGAGACACACAGACAAAGGCTAATAAATATCAGCCACTCTGGATGCCCAATTACAATATCTATTGCCTGATTTTCCAAGTGCTTGTATTCAAAACTCTGCTTCTATTGATCTAATTTGCAGTACTGTGTGCTTAGCACTCGTATAAATCAGACTCCAGACTCCAGTCAAATATGCAGAATGTCTGTAACATACAATTAGCGACTGTTTATGAGGCAATTTACTTAAATAACTTGCCAAGAATTATCCAAGGGCTTTGTGGCAAAAGCAGGTGTGAATCTGTATTCTCACAGCTACAGCTATTCCTTTAATCACAAAACTCTCTCTCATTCTTCCTTTGTTTCTCTTCCTCACTTCATACCCACTTTCTCATTTCCTTCTCAAATTTGCAGATCAGGCATGGATGGCCATGCAGCGTGCTATCACGTATTCAGTGCTGTGCTATTGCTAGTTACTGTGTATTCATTACCATGTTTCCACCCTACTGTGAAAGCAGGGATGCTTGACAATACATTTCATTATTGAAATCTCCTTTGTCCCCAGCTCTCAGTCCCACCACAAGCTGGAACCATGCGGTTCAGGGTTGGAAGTGATCTTCAATAGATCCTTCCCCAGGCCACCCTGGCACGCCTGATGCCTGACTGATGTTTGTCTAGCCAGTTCCTAAACACGGGAATTCTTTCTAGTGGATTCAATTTTGTCTTAAACTATCATTACTATCGTAACACTTCTTCAGCTTTTCCGTCTAAATTGTTGTCCCTAGTTTAAATTCCAGCCTCCAAGGCTGACTGGATGAGGATGGGGTTCCATGAATAACAGGGAAAGTGGTCATGTAATTAAATATCACATTACAATGCACTCAAGAAAGAAAAGTAAGACTGCATAGTTAACCTGAGATTAGGCATTTTCTAACTTTTGAGTATATGACTTTGAAATCAAAATAATGTTTCCTTATTACACAGTTAATGTGGGAATAATATATTTTCTGAAAATTAGTGTATTTGTTCCTTTTCTCAATATGTAACTTTTTTTTTTTTCCTTTAAAATACCTTAAACACTAATATAAAAAGAGTAGAAAAAGATGAAGTGTTAGGAATGCTTAGGTTGACCGTGGAACCTTAAAGATAGACTCTTTTAAGTAAAGAACAATCTCTTCTATTAGATATAAATCAATCTAATAGCAGCAGATGTTTTATTTAAACCAATTTTCAAGCTAAAATTATTGCAAACTACAGACTAAATACTATGTCCTTGTTTTGGGTGAAATGGCATAGTTGAAGATGACAGAAAAGAAATCTTACTCCAAACTCATGTCCTTTACTTTAAGATTCTCTGTGAAGACTCCGACACTACAAAGTGACGAATGACATTCAGCATTTGCCCGCATCAGTAGCTCTAGCTGTGGAGCAGCAGACTACTTTTTATCATTTTGACTATAGATGGAGGACATCCAGCTTTATCTTCACTATTAACTGAGAATACACAATTCTAACCAGTAACATAGACTGTGGAAATGTTCCCACCTGCTGAAGAGGAACTAATTCCCCAGTCCAAGGCACTGACAGTACCGAGGAAAAATGTGTGACTTTCAGATGCTGGCCCATGATTCCTCTTTCCTGGGAGTGTTTTAACACCTGCCATGCAGCAGGAAAATATTCACATAATACATCAAATACAAAATACAAGAAAAATATCTGCACATTTGTGCTATGTGCCTTAGAGCAGGACATCACAGGCTTGTGACACTTTTTTTGACATAGCATTAGGAATAGGTTGATTTTGGGGGTGACTTAAGATGTCTATATGTGACATTTGAGAATAAGCAGGCTGAAAACAGGCTGGTCACAGAAATCAGGAGAGTATGTAAAAATAAGCCCTCATTCTGTCTGTCTCTATTTCTCTTTACACTGGGAAATTTAACTTGGGAGCACAGGCCACTCTCTGACATTTGGAAATTTAGTCCCAGATGAGATTCCAGTCAAAAATGCAGCCCCATGACAATAATCAAAACCAATAAAATGCAGAAGATGTGACCTAAAATATCAAAATAAAAAGTGTTGATGAATATGAACTCCCTCGGAGAAAACACAGTAGGAATGGGTCATCAGAGCACAACTTGGTAAGGGTAACAGACAGCAAGGAAGCAAAGACACCGGACCAAAGAAACTGAGAGAATTCGGTGTAATGAGAGGAGATTAAAACTCGGCAAGTGTGAAAAAAACCCAGAGACATTGCAACAAGGCTTCTGAAGGAGAGAATACAATAGAAAAATAAAAATGCAAAGAAATATTTGATACACAGTAACACCTTGATGACATTTGTATCTCAACAATTTCAAGAGGCTCTCTTTAAAGAAAGTATAAACTGTGCCTCTGAAAAGTAAGTGAAAGCATTTTCAAAACCTGAAAGAAAAACAGTAACTCTCTTTCCGCAATACTTATCACTCGGGCTGGGACTCCTATGGGCCGATGCAGACATGCAGCTTGTAGACATCTGCTCCTGAGCTAGCTTCTTGAGCTGAGAGGATAAGCTGGCACTTCTAAGACATTACTTATCTCATCCTAAGGGAGACATCTGGACCAGGTCAGATGAATCACCCAGTAAAAATGTCAAGTTCTCTCCAACAGCTATAAGGAGGTGTGGCTGATCAGGTCAGCCTAAGACATCCACACTGTAGAGTGCTGAAGCGGCACTAAGCTGAATCCCACTCGAAGCAGCCATTGGTTTCATGTAAATATTATGAAATGTTTGCTGACTTTGCAAGAAACGCAAACAAATTTTCGTGGGGACTCACCCTGAGGGTTATCGACCGAGGTGGTTTCTGAGGAGGATCTTCGTGCAGCCTGTCTCCCAAAGATGCCAGAACACGCTTCCGGTGGCCAATCAAGCTAATTTTTAAGACCTGAAAAAGCGACAAAAATATCTCATTAAAAAGAACACATTGTCATCATTAAATAAAGATCCATTCGGAGTGAAGCCATTTTCTCTTTAAACATTTTAACAAGTTAGTCCTCTGCACAGATTAAGCAGAAACAGAGCAGTGCAAGGCAAACAGAAGGCAGATAAAATGAAAGGCGAGATCGGAGGAATAATCCTGTAAAATGAAGGAAGATACCAAAGCAGGTATGGATGGGGAAAATGGAAAACAGGCTCACAGATGAGCAAGGAGGATAGAAAAATGACACAGGAAAAGAAGGCAGCAGAGCAGGAGCAAAAACAAGGGAAGTGGAGGGAGAGACTGGAAATGCAGAGATGGAGGCAAAAAGTGAATGATGAGAATTAAAGGGATTCACAGGTTAAGGACCAGAGAGTGAGGAACAGACAGCAAATAATTAGAGACAGCAACAAGGGAGAAAGGGAACTGCATAACGATCAAATAGTATTACTTTTAAATCTATTCACCTTATCTTTTGTGGGTAATCTCTGAACGACATGCACAGTTTGCATTTATCTTGTAGAATCATCCTTGTGTAAGAAAACCAGGACAGACAGTCTCCCAAACCTTGTCCTGGTCATCTACTACTTTTATTAGATGCAATAAAAAAATCTCTGTTGCACACAAACATGACCATCAGAGGACAGGTTCCAATACCTTCTGCTTGTCCAAACTCTGCAAACACCAGTGAAAAAGTGTTCCAAATTCACTGCAATTACTCCCCACCTATACCTCTCCATGTCCTTACCACATAAAAAAACACCACTGTTCTCAGGAAAACAGAAAGAGAAGAAGCAGAAAGTTGGAAACTTAAACATTATTGGCAAAAAAAAAAAAAAAAAAAACATATTTTGATGCCATTCTTTAATGGCTGCAATTGCTTTGAAGTTAAAGCAGCCATAACTGTGGAAGCAAGCCTCTGCTCTCAAACAGCAGTATCCTCACATAACTCTTCCAGACTGTGTATGATTTCATACACCAGAGCTGCCTCCATTCACTCCCAGAAGACAGTACTTCCCACTATATTTAGGACCACCGTGTGTCAACACCCTTCAGTCAAGAGGAATTTCTCACTCAACCTAGAAAAAGTAATAGTTCCCCCCACCCCCCAAACTGAAAATGCTACCTCTTCAGTGAACAACTACCTCAGTTTAAGCAGTAACATTAAGAACTACCATTCATGAAAAAAATTAAACAAAACAAACAACAAAGAAAATGCAACAACTCTCCAAAGGAATCTCTTAGATCCAGTATCTCAGGTTATGGTACAACACGCAGTCATCATTCTGGTAGGTGATCTCCTATCCATAGGCAAGTGAATTCATTCACACTTTGTTAAATTTTGCTGTGCTATCCAATATTATTGAACATCAAGAATATTCTGTTTGCCTGCATCTATAAAGTGATGGGCTATGACACGAGAGGCAGCTGAAGAGGGTTGTTGAGGTCTTGCAGCTCAGCAGCAAAGCCAAGCTGCAGAGTTCCACAAGCCTGGTACATTCTCTCACGTTAGTCTAAATCTGCAGAAGCACTCATAAAGCTGAGATAGCGCAGCACACATAGAAATGCCGGAGGCATGCGGGAGACTTACATATTCAGTTTACATTGAATGTTAAACGCAAGGGTGCACGGTTTATCTCAGTATTTAACTGTATGAAACACGTGAATGAACTACAGCTGCTTTAAGCATTACTCAGGTAATGCACTTCAGTGAACTTGTTTCTTTCATAATGCTTTCCCCATCATCAAGAGCATCTACCCAGAGATTTTTAAGTCAATCTACAGTTCTTGGGTCATTCCGAGGTCCTCAGTGCTTTGAATGCCTTATTAGCCATATCAAACCAGGCAAAGGAATCCACACAAAGCAATTCTCTGTGCCTTCATACAGCTGCTGAACAACAGGAGAGAAAAGGACACGAGTCTTGTGGGACTTCCCACATAAGAGATCAGGAGAGAGGTCTAAGTGGCTACATTATTTCAAAAAGTGTGCTCAATTTCAAAACAATACAGATCTTTAAACACCATAAGCACTGCTAAGCTTATTCCATATTTTGTTATTCCACTAAAATGGTGGTCACCCCAAGAGTGTAGTGGCAGTGGTAGGGATTTAAAGATGCAACCTACACAAACATATCATCTTCAGCTAATAGATCTATTTACTCATCTGAACTACATGCGGTTAACTGAAGACACCTGTTTTCTTCTTGAAATGGACTTACTTGGAAAGCCTATTACTTAACTAACCAACCTAAAATATTTTTTTGTGAGGCACTTCTACATTTGAGTTATGAGACTTTCACAAACACCTTGAAATGCTGAAAACTTGTTCTGTGATGGATTATCCTTGACAGTATTTATCACAAACGTCAAATATCACAAATATAGGCCAACGATGTGTAATAGTAAAGTTGCCTAAAGCAATATCTTAGGAACATCTTAAGGTTTTATATCAAAACACCATTAAAAGTCTTGCACATATTTAGCCCACAAGTTAGTTGCCAATGAACATCTTCTATGTGGCACGTAACACTGGAACCAATACACTTAAGTGCTATGCAGCAAGATATCTTGTCAGATGGACTGCAGACTACTTCATACATGACAACAAAGTAAGTTTTGCAGTGTGGCTGCAGTAATTAGCTAGAGCATGTCATTAAACTGTGAGCATAGCGTAAGGCCCTACACAGCCTCTGTTTCATTACTGGGACAAGAAAAGCACGTTGGTTCCACACCAACAGTACAATACCTGAGACAAAAATAATGCACTTCTATCTAACATATTTGCTTATACTTGTAATACAGTTAAAGGAGAATGGTCCAAATCATTTGTCCAAAGAAATTATATATGCACGCAAATGTAATCCTATTTTATCTCCATATTCTCCAAAGATTAGTATACAAAATAAAATTCCACTAGGAAATGTAAGAAATCCACAAATATAACCGATGCAACACTTCACATTTAGATTTCTGACTTAGCTGACAGATGTTTTAAAAAACAAACACATGTAGCCCAACAACTCCCTGATGGCTGTATATGTGCAGATGCTTGAATTAACAAGTTATTCCATCTAAAACTGAGCATTATTTCCACAACAATCTTCTGCCTGATCTTTTCTTCTGATTGAATAATAGGAAGCAACACTGCATTTTTATAAAAATTCTACTTTTTTTTTTTTTTTTAAATTGGCATTATAAAGATTACTGAAATTCAAGACATTGATTCCCTTTCTTTTGAAATAACCTGAAAAGTTACTGTATGGGGCAAAATTAGTACTGCAGTAGAGCAAGCAGTCTGGTCTAAACAGGCAGCAGCAGTCAGATACTAGGAGCTAGCTACAAAGTGGAAAAGCAGAGAGTGATCAGAATAGTACTGGTAATTCTCTAGTGGCAGCACCACACACTTCAGAATTTAAGCTTCATTTAATTAGTAAACAACCCTAACATTTACAGCTAAGAAGAAAAAATGGTAAATACAAACCAGCAAGGTGTGGTCTTTCTATTTCTGCAAGTACCCAGCCTAAAAAGTTAGCTAAATTCAAATTTATTGAACTGTTGTATTGCTGATCATACTGGAATAAACTCCAGGCTATTCTGGAATAGGTGGTAAAAAATATATTGATTATTACCATTTTTCTGCCACAATATCACACCACAGGGCTAATCCTAAGACATGATAATGCCCAGAATACCCATAAAGCTAGCTCAGATCATCCAGCACAGCTCACTCGATCATCATGCTTGGTATAACTGAAAATTTGAAAATGGATTAAATGCATTACTATATAAATCCCCAGCATGGAGGACACCTTTATTCAAAGTTTGACAAATCCTACTCATCTAACTGAGATCTCCGATCAACAGTTCACCATCACCCCCCAAAAAATAAACACATAAAAAACAAACAAACAAACAAACAAACAAACAAAAACACATACTGACCAAAATTCCATAGTGTAATAATGGCATAATTTGAAAGATAAATATGTCCTAGTCATTAAACTTTCATAAAAAATGATGACTGTCACTACATCACAGAGCTGATGAATGACCCCATGCGCCACTCCCCCAGCTGAGCTAAAGCTGTTGTGGGATGCCAGAGACCCAGGAGGCCCATTTACCGAGCGGCTCATTAATCTCCTCCACGAGGGAAAGGTCCCGTGGGAATGGCCCTAGACCCGAAGTGACTGAGAGCTGTGGGAAAAGGCAAGCTCTGCATCCCTCCCACCCCCTTTCTTCCCATCTTACATGCAGGAACGTGAGATGTGCAGGCAGAAGAAAGCAAGAGCTACGTCAGGTAGCTGCAATATTGAACACCTGGTGGCTTATCGGCACGAGACACACCCAAATCCAATCCAAACTATACAAAACTTCTGTTGCGTATTTCACATAGCAATACCTTATCATCTTTCTCATGCCGATTCTCACGCTGTAATTGCCAGTTCCTTCCAGCCCTAAAACCATGACCCCAAATTATCCCAGACCCTTGTTTGTTTGTTTTTGAACAGTGCAGGGATTCTCCTGTACCCCCTGAACGCTCAGCAAAGCACGGGCGCAGGGCAAGAGAGAGGTTCCCAAGCACCCTCACTGCAACTCTGCCCAGAGCAAGACACCTCTAGCTTCCACAATCACAATGGAAGCAATCATTTTTTTATGTATATGAAAAGACTTGCAAGAGACTTATGATTTCATATCATAATGATATGAAATGTGTGTCATTATCCCCCTGAATTAATCACCCAACTGGAAACAGATGTCAGTTGTCTTGGTGATAGCATTTCACAGAGACAGATGGTTGCCTAACAAGTCCTGTTTCTATATGTTGATCATGAAGAACTGATGTTGCTTTGTTTTTTTGTTTGTTTTTTTTCCCCCTAAAATATATAATTTAGTTGCAGATCTGCAGTTTAACGGTACTGAGGAGCCAAAGGCCAAGAATCTTCTCAAGGAAAAAGTAATTTTGAATCGCAGGTTCTCATTCCTGTCTGAGCTGCGCTGCTGCCAATTAGCTTGCTGCCAGATCAGCGGCGCTGCAGTGTTGCTCAGCCACTGCCATCCCTCCTCAGATCCAGGTGCATGAGGATTTACTATTTTTGCAGAAGTGCTCAGGGTAGCCTTTGGTATTGTGGAGGCCATGGGAATTTTTGCCCTGACTCCACTGGACATTTTTGTCATTAAATTGTTCTCAAAATTCTCATTAGTTTAAGAATTGGCTGTCCGAATATATCAGGTGCTGGTACTTTTGGCTTCATTAAGGATAAAAACAAACTAATGATTTTGTGCTTGTAACTGATAACCCTCATTATTTCGGTGGAAAAATATTAGTTTAATTTTTCATTAATAAAAATCAGGAAAATGTAATGAAACTAGACCTGGCCAAAAATGAGACCTGGCCATTTTATCTCCTGAGGATGTGTCTGAGGCTATGTGCTGAATGAACAACTTTTTACAAGCAATTTTTTTTTTTAATTACAAAGAAGTTAAGTCCATGACCTTTAAAAATGTCACAATTTAATGTTTTTGGAAGCCTCAGATTTAATGACAATATTACATAGGTGCATTTTTTTGTACATAAGGCTCAAAAAACATAACTCGGAAATCCTAGAAATCTATTATACAAACACATAGACTATTGCGTTAATGATTACCTATTCTAAGAGACAAGACTGAAAATATTCTTTACGTGAAAACCAGCAAGCACTAAGCAGCTCTGTGCATAAAGTGAAATACATTCCTTCTATTTTCACAGGCAGTAAGTGGAAAAAATATTGGACAGTTTGAAAGGTGGAATAAATTCCCAAATTGAGTACTAGAAGATAGACTTCTTAGACTGTTCCCTCCAGTATTGACTTGCATTTCTACCTCTGTGCTGAACTAATGACAGGTCTAGTTGCTGGTTCAGATCAGATTTGGAAAATGTGTGGTCACAAAGACCAGGAGCGTTATTCCTGGCTGACCTCCTTGACATCCTCAATGTTAATCATATATTGCAACACCAATATGTTATCCTATTATATTTTGCAGGATTACTTACATAGCGGATAAATTATAATTAAAGTTACTGGTACTACAACACATTTCATAATGAGTTAATCATTTACTTATCTACATTTAATATGCAGTTATCTGCCAAACACATTAATCTGTATACAAGGCTGAAATATAGCTTGTATAATGGGAAACTGGAGATAAAACACAAATCTCCGTAGAAAATTTTAACAGCTGTAAAATTGATCCTTTTTCTGATCTTGATTCATTTTCATTATGGACTTAATTCCAAGCAAAAGGAAAAAATAAAAACCAAAACCAAAACATTCAAGCTCTTTTATCATTTATCTGCTAAATAAAAAGGTGTTTTTTGTTTTGTTTTGTTTTGTTTTTTTACACGTTCAAGCTCTCTAATAGCTTACAGTAATAAACACTGTTTTCACGATATAAAAAGAAGTAAACAGCCATTCGCTACTTGGAATAAAATTCCAGATTACTCTAGCTCAAAGTTATAACAAATGCTGTCATTAAAAGTTAAGCTCTGTAATATCAGAATAGTATCAGTTAGTTAAACAGATTTTAATATATTAGAATTGAAAATTGATTGTTTATTTCTAAACCATGCAATTGTATACTCTAATAAAAACGGCAATGAAATTAATGAAAAACCTAAGATGTTGTTAAATAGTTCCTTGTAATACTAGAACTTAACAGGAGAGGCCCAACCTATGCTGTTTTTCTTTCTTTTATTTTTATTTTTGTTAACAACATCTCATAGATACACAGCAACTGTAAAAAGAATGACTTCAACATGCAGAAAGAAAAGCCAAACACTGGACAGGAGAACCTGGACCAAGCATCAGAACAAATGTTAAGTAATAGGTTATTCCAAATGCATTCAAAATCCTATTATGTTTGCAAGTTACCATTGGATGACTGAAGACCTAATTATTATTGTATTAAGGTATCTTCAATTTAGTAAAATTATTTTTCCATATAGTAAAACATTTACATTAAAAGCATGGCCTCCACCCTTGAATAGCTAGTTCAAGCAAAATTGATGCAAAGAGGCTACCTATGGCTTGCATTCAGGCTGCTTTGTGCTGTAGAGTGATTTGCACAGAACAACATACACAGCAACCTAAAATACACTTATCCCCTAAAGTATTAAACATACAACACAAAAAGCGTTTGTAACCTCTGATACAAGACCCATCACTGGCAATGTCAATACTCTACTATTATGAACTGAGAGCATGACGGTAAGGACAAAACCCACCCCAACATGCTGCCAAAGTACAGGTGATGTGGCTCAGGAAAACTACATGGAGATGCTACCTGAAAAGAAAGATCTGCAGAAGAAAATACCAGGGTTCAGATGGATGGGAGGGGTGCTGCATTGCAGAGCAGGAGCACACTGTGGCAGAGCGAGCCCCCAGGATTGCACCCCAGGGATCCAATCTGGCTGAAACAGAGCTGGGAGGCATGCAGGGAGCAGTCTTCTGTAAGGCCAGCTCCGTATCTGGTTCCTCACTTGACCACAGAAGAGCTCACACTGACGATCAAGGATAGTGGAAAGAGAAATGCGGTAGAATTTTGCGCTTACAGAGGTGCATATCAGACATGAGATGCCTCCATTACAGTGAAATCATACCTTCTCTCACACTGGACCACCTGAAAGATGAGGGCAGCTAGCACCAAACAAAGAACACTAAAGGCAATGTTTTAACAGAAACCATGGTCCATGAGCCTATTCTTTTCAGGATTCAGCAGTTACAACGTTTAGTTTTCTACTTTTTCTGTCAGAAGTGTCTGTCATTTTCCCTCTGAGGACTGGAACAAACCTGTCACAGAAAGAGTAGCCATTTCATGAAAAATGTTTTTCCTTCTCATAACTGCTTCCGTCTTATCAGTAATCAGTGCAGATTCACTCTACTGCAGAGTGGCTGTTTAGCCTTGGCCATACAGTTTTCTTTGACAGCATTTGGCACACTGGATGAAATAAAACACATTTTGTCATGTGCTAGTATAGGCGCTGTTGACTGTATTTTGGGTATCGTGTGTTATGCTGTCCAGGGGTGTCTCTTCCATCAAGATCTTCACCATTTCCTTACTTCACAGGAAATATGCAGCTACATATATACATATATAAGACATGACGTAAAGAGGGCCCTCGGTTATTGCTCTACCAATTATGCAGCAACAGCCAGCTGACCATTTCACCACTTTTCTTTCAGTAAGGACAGTCCCTAAGAAAATAAACTTTGACTGACTATAACCTTAGTATAGGTTAAGGCATGACATACAACTTTACTATAACAATAATAAAAAAAAATAACCCTCCATCAAACTATTTTCCCAGTTGTCTTATACTACTCTGGTTTGCAATCTTTGCATAAGCTCATTAAAACAAGTATTACAGATTCTGAAAGAAAATCACAGCTTTAAATAAATTGTAGTAGCACCCATTCCTAGGCTTTACCCCCCCCTCAACCTTCATCAACCTCATCCTTTAACACCAACTGGAAGAAGCTACAAATGTAAAAGCTACCAGCTCATCTCAACTGTAGCTATAATAATCTACTGTTTTCTTTCAGGTAGTCTAACTGATTAGCGTAACTGAAATAAATGAAGAGCAATTTTGTCTAACCTATGTTTGGTTTGGATTGTCATGTTGCCTGTCAAACTCTGAACACAAAATCTTGTCCATTTTCCAGCTACATTATATGGCTTTAAAAAAGAGCTATTAGTTCTCCCTTAGATCCTTGCTTCGTTTATATTCTTTATGCCATCACAACTGTAGCTACACTATTACTATCTTAAAAAAGGCAATGGCCACCATGGCAGACCGGAATCATACATCACAGGCAGAGCCGGCATCACGCTGTACTTTGACTCTTAATCTGTGAGGAGGAAGCACCGTGGGTGGGAGAGAACAGGCTCTACGAGCACAGCAGGACAGCTGGATTAACTCCGCCAGGGGCAGCAAAGGGACAGCACAAGCATTTCTCAAAATATCTTTTTCTTTCATGCCTTGAGGTAAGAGCAGGAAGGAACACCATCAAAAAGTGGTGTTACAAAAGCATACAAATAAAGTGGCAAAAATATTCGTCCATCAATAGCTCAAGTAAGTTCTCCCCTTGTGGCTCTGAACAACATGACAAATTTCAGCATAAAAGATTTTGCATGATTTGAGATAAATTAAAACCACAAGGCCGTTCAGATCATACACATATTCTTATGCAGATTTCTTCATTAAACATTCAACATTAGTCTGGCTTAAGGAAGAAAAATTTTTGTACATAACTAAATCAGAACAAAGCAAGTGGGCAAACTGTACTGAAGAGCTCTCCAAAAGGAGGCCGACTCTTCANAAAAAAAAAAAAAAAGATGAGCTTAACTTTATACAACAACAAAAAGCAGCAGAGTTTGGTCATATTGAACTTGTTTTCCTTGAAGTTACTTCTTAAATTAAAAAGAATATATGTGTGTATCATTTAGAATTCCACTAGTTTTGGCAGCTACATTATTAACGAAACACTCTGGCAAAACCCACGAGTGAATGGATTATCATGGGAGTCTTTCTCGCTATAAATTCCATTTGAATTTTCTCAGTGAGAAGGGCTGGTCATGTAGCATGTTGTCTTCACCTCTGCTCTGTCTTCATTTTTAATTCATCCTTATCAAAAGTTCCTGAAAAGGGAAAGCTCTCTTCACAGGGAGTGTCAAAAAGACGATAAGCCTTATCTGCACGGCTCAGGCTTTGCCTTTCTTGTTCTTTACCTTAGGCCCATCCAACCCACACGATAGAGTCAAGAGAAGGAAAGATGGTGCCAAGGAGTTCATTCTCCACTTTTCTCCATCAGCAGTGTAACACCAGCAGTCCTGATTTTGCAGAGAGCATTACATGAGTGGATTCTTGGATCTGCAGGAAACCAAAATAACTTAGTGGTCCTGTGCACGCAGCTAACCGCAGAACAGCAACCCCACAGTGCAAGAAGTGAAAGGCCTTGAATCATGTCTATAACAATTCCCAAACCAATCCTAATGTTGTCAGGAGTCTCCACAATGTCTAGTCATACCTTTTTATAATTCTAAATATTGCAATATAGCAAATATCCTTGATCCAATGATTAACTGTTCTGATTCTCAAATTATGTTTTCGTTAATATTTAACCTAAATTGTCTCTTCTCTAGCTCTTGTTCTGTCCTCACTGATTTATGAAAATAATTAATCATTATCTCCTTTATAATATCCACTCACATGTTGGCAGAAAGTTACATATGCCCTCAATCTTGTTTCCTCTAGAAAGAACATGCTCATTACACTAGGTGTCTGGTCAAGTTTTCCAGTTGAGACACAGACGTGATTTCTGAAGTACAAATGAGCAGAAAAAAGACAACAAGCCTCCCCTCATCTAAAAAGCAATATAAATGCATACACAAAATGTTTACTTTTAAAATAAATAATATAAATCAGAAGAGATAAAAGAACAGTTTTCCTTTTTTTGGCAAGTCATTTATCATAACATACATGCAATTTCACAAAACTTTTCCACCAAGAATATCACACACTCCTAAATTTGTAAACCATACAAAGGAGCAGAGATCTACAAGGTTTTATACATTCTCCTCTTGTTAGTATGCAGAACACCCAGGCATCACTGTCCTTTTCCTGTTATGCTGCTGACTGATGTTCAGTTTAATACCCAGCAGCTCTACTACTGCCCAAATTATTCCCCAGTACTGTTGCTCAGTTATATACTCAGAGCTTGTTATATTCTTTCATGTGATCTGTACTTCCAAAATAAAGCACTTTCACATTTCTTCAATTAAATCTTATATAACTGATTCAACCCATTTATGCATTATAAAGATCATACTCTATTTTAATCCTATTTTACAAATGCTACTACAACGTTAAATAATCACCCTTCAGATCAGAAATAATGCCATGAAAATCCACATTTGTTTGGGACAAGTTTGCAGACCTTTAATTTTGCTGGAGCTTGAAATTTTAAACCAGAAAGAAAATGCATTAGTTTATATATTTATTCATATGTATTAATTTATAGCATTAGGTATAGTAATCCATGGTACTATTGTGAAGCCACATGTTTCTACATCATCATCTCACAAATGTGCACTACAGTACAGATCACATTAACTCACTGTAACATAAGAAATCCTGTCATGAACATTTTATACCAAATCACCATATGAACTATGATTAATGATGAATCAGAAGAGTAGATTTATATGAATAACAAGCAAAGGGGAAAAAAACTCTTATTATGGACAATTAGATGACAATGTAACTTACGTATTTGCTGTGTTCCAGCCACTTGGGATATCTTCACGTGACTTTACTTAAACTTAAAATGTATTTGAGTTGTACTACAGAATTTGGGGCTTTTCAAATGAATAAGCAAGCCTAAATTTAGTCATTGTCAGTTACGTATAGTTTTAGAAACTCTTCTATTCATGTACACATCTTGTTTATGTGTTTTTTTAATTCTTCGCATATTTGCGATAATCTGGATCTAGAGAGGTGTAGGGCTTTTCTCATTTTAAGAGCCCTGACGTTTAAACTTACTTGCTTCTGCTGTAATATTGACCTTTGAATCATGAAATATTTTCCATTCATGATTTGTGCTCATATTTTCTTCTCAAACAGATTTGTTACAGGTACTCAACAGCGTAACTAAACCAAATTGCTGCACAGAAGTGAAAGTAAATGACTGTGCTACTTTAGTAGTAGGGTTGAAAAATACTTTACCTAAAAGGTTAAAACATGCTTTTGAAGTGTTATGTTATGCTGCTGTATCACACACAAAGGGCTTACTCAGCTGGGGACAATTTCTTAATTCTCAGAAACTCCTGTGCTTCACCTTAACTTGGTCAGAGATAGGTGTAGCTGATCTTTTCTGAATTGGTATCTATCACAAGTCATCTACCAAGTGCTAATGCTCCCACTGGAACACCAAAGTGCAAGCACCTGCCTTGCTGTCAGCCAAGGCGACAAAACCACCACTGCAACAGCACAACAAAGTTTTCCTTTGCCAGAGCAGTGCAGCCGGTTTGGGGATAATTCTCCAGATTACTCATGCCTCAAGGTTCAGAATCGTACGTAAAGATGATAAAATACTTTCAAAGAAAACATGAGATTCTGGCATGTCAGAGCTGCCTGGGAGATAAAAGCCATAATTCAGTTTGGAGAACAGAGAGCACGGTGCACTCACAAGCACCCCAAAAGTTTCAGATTTGCTCCTGGAAAATGGCTCTCTGCTGGCAAAGCCCTCTGGGCGTTGACACAGAGCCGGTTCAAAAGCGGCATGCTGCGATGCTGCCAGGCAGAGGGGCCCGGAGCACGGCGGGACGCTTTCACGTGCACGTTTCCACGCTGCCTGCCCAGCATCTGGCTGCTGCGAGGCACTCGGGAACCTGGGCAGCGGGGCTCTGCCGGGATGGTGCTGAGCGCATCGCCGCTTCAACTTAAGAGACCTCACGCACGCCTGGGATTCCTCCGTATCCACAGTCGGGGAGTGAGGAGATGGCAAAAAAATAACAAAGTGTCATGTGCAAACCATAAACCAAAAGACGGTGAGAGAAGGCACAAGCCAGAACCAAGCCGTGGCTGTACCAGGAGTTGTATCTGCTGAGAACTTAAAATGCAAATGTTAAGTTTTATTAATCCACTTCTTAACTGCAGAGACAACCAACGCAAGCTCCTGAAATAAGAAGGTAAAATGGGAATTTGGAACCTATGAGAGAGAAAATGAGTACCAGAAATTTGAAGAGGCTGAATAACTCAGAAGAAGAATAGGAAGACCAGAAAATAGGTCATTATAGAAACCAGATAAGAAATAGCTAATGGAAAGATTTACATTTTACAGTAAAATTAAAAGGTAGCTATTTGAAGGATACCAATAGGTGACACCTACAAGGCATTTGTGATAAACCAGAGTATATTTTTTTAATTTGTCTGCTCTGGCCATTGGGACAGCTTTTCTATTTTCTTTGCAAATTCCACGTCCTTCTCTCTCACCTGTCATCCTTCTCCCTATCTCCCCTCACATCATATTTTCAGCTCAACAGACCCCAAGTTCCTTTTCCCCTTGCAGCTTTGTTCCAGGTTCCCTTTATTTCTTTACTGCCTCCCGCCCAGCTCAGCAATTTTATCTGCATTTGCAACCACACCGCCACCTCGCCCACTGACCACTATGGAAGCAATAGGGAGAAACGACAACAAAAGAACAAGCAAAAACTGCTGACCAACGAGTAAAGAGCCTGAGCAAAATGAAAAGGAAGCTGTAAAATCCGATGTGATTTAAAGGCATCTGCTCTTCTCTCCAAGCAGTGAAATAACCATGTAATAAACATTTTGAATGTAGGTTTAATTTCCATTATATATGTCATTTATGGGATAACCACCCAAGTTGTACAGCTTGCAGCAAGAGACAGCCTCATTCTTCAGCAGTCTCTGTCCTTATTTTGCACCTCTAGGATACCGTTGAAACGAAGAGAACAAACACCCACATACATTTCTATTCTTTCAAAGTCTGTACAGTGTGTCTTCCATGCAAGCGGTGCTGCTAGGACCACTGCCACCAGCTCCCCTCATCTGCTGCGACCTGTGATGACTTAGTGCACTACCAAGGACAATATGATTGCTTAACTCTCTATTGAGATGAACTATATAGAGAAAATGTTTTTACCAATGCGAAGCATTTTGCAGAATGGTTATTCAAGAATGTTTTAAAGAAATAAGTGATTTTGTAAACACAGGCTCCTGCTACGGATTTTTTTTTTTTAAATTGTGCAACTAATTTTTAGCTACTTAAAATCTTATGAAATCTCTTCACTAGGATACATTTTCTTACTGTCTAAATTGCAAATGATTACAGTGTCATGATGAAAAAAAATACTTAGAAAATATCAAAAAATATTTCTGTACATTATTATTTTTCTAATAAATTTTGCAAGCCCTTAGGAATTGGCATATATGTTAAAATCATCCAAGGTCAGCTTTAGCAATGTACAAGCTTCAGCGGTTCAGAATTCTACAATTTTTTTTTTTTTTTTTTAGAAAACATGGCATGCGTTTGTATCAGCAAGTTTCACCCGTCATTATCCATCTCCCTCCTACACCTTTCTAGTATAAAAACCCCTTCTGCTTGCTGACAGAATACTAATTTGGCTTCATTTAAATGCTAAAGCTCCATAGTCCAGCTATCTCATTTAAAATATGTGTAAAGCTGTGAAACAATTGACAAGCACAATGAAGTGTCTCTACTGTACGATCTGCATGGAATTATTTTTCAACAGACACTAAAAAGCCAAAAGCCTACACTAGCCAATATTTTTTTCTCCACACGTATCACTTAAAATCAGAGAAGGGAAAAAAGTAATATTTACTTAGCAGCTCACCACTTTATACCACCTGTTAAAATTAAAGGCCAGGTGATATATCCACAGAATACGGCTTCTATTCATGTGAGGACACTCAGTCTTGTAACTACCACCACGTTTTTATTCTGTATGTTTAATAAGAAAACGTGCATTAAAAACACCTGTATCAAACATAAACTGAGGGCAATTGGGATTTCCATATATGAATAGTACAAGCAAACTAAATACAGAGAGCTCTGTGGACAAGACCTGGTATCCCTTATCAATACCATCCAGTGAACTACGCTGAGAGATCCAAACTGCTGTCCTCAGGAAGGTGCAGTTTTATGGCATAAAATGGAGAGCATAACGCTACCTGAACTGGCATAATTCATTGAGTAGATTCCAAATACTTGGCACGCAAGTATGTGGAAATGGGGTTTAAACGCACACACACCTTCATATAAAGATGTGTGATGTGTTTATCCTGTTCATCCACACACGTGAATAGAAAGCAGGAAAGAAAAATGTGCAAGGGAGCCCTTACACTCCTGCAGAAGACCACAATGCATCTGAAAAAACAGTGACCACCAAGGCCGGGATTTGATCAGCATCAGACTCCTCCACGCTAGAGAACACTGGGAGCTGAATCTCACATTTCTGAGATGCACAACTGAAGAATTAATCATTCAGATTTGCTCACAGAGGCTTATACGGTCTATAGCAAGTTCAAAATAAGGCAAGTTATCCCCCCCTCCAAGTGAAAATGCAAGTGTGGTAAAATTTTCCTCACAACAGTAGATACACAGGCAAGTGAACAATAGCAAAACCTATTAAACTTTACAACAGAATAGGATGGGAAGAAAGCAACTGACATTTTTCTTTAAACTCTGCAATTCCTGAAAGGTTAAAAATCAACAGAGATTTACCAGGAGAAGAGTCACTAATAAAAATAATTAGTTTCAGAGGGTAAACATAACTTTTCTTGTGCAGACTGCAAGAAGACAATAACTGTCACTGGAAACCTCTGTATTTCTAGATAGAAACCAAATCTCATTTACAGTTTAGTATTTTAAAGAAATGAAAACATGGAAGACCTGATCCTCGTTCAAAAACTGTTTTATGCAACAAGACTAATGCAGGATTGAGTTAAGGAGCTGACCCATATACAGGAAAATAGGATCTAAAATTAAACAGTAAAATGTACATCATTATTTTAACTTAGCTCAAAGTTACACAGCTAAATCTCTGTGCAGCAAACTGAAAAGTTATCTGTACATTGCAGATTATTATGCGCTCAGTGAACACACAACATTTAAATCATTTCTGCTGTTAGTAGTATTGAATTTTTCATGCATTTTAAAGTTGGATAAATGGTTAGGAAAATAATTCAATAGGTCAGTCGTTTCATTAACTTTAATATTAAACAACAAAATCCTCCAAGCAGAATAAATTATTATTACTATTTTTTTTGCCTTCGCCTGTGGACCTATGTAATTGTCCAGGGCAGCAGAGCCCATTGAAAAGACGCCCAGCTTGCCAGAAGTACCATGGTGCTAGGAATATGGGGCTGCACAACTCACATTCCCCATTGAAATTGTGTTTAGGTCCCACCTAACACTTTAGCTTTTGTCTAGATTTACATGTATGTTCGGTCCAAGGCTCCTTGTTCTCAAAGGCTAAGATACACCTTGCTTTGCTTTAATTTCTGAATATACACTGAATATCAGCTTAACACAGTTTAAAAATTTATCAAGCATACATACGTTAGGACTTGGATAGTATCTAAAATATTTTCCACAAGTTTATAAATTACCTGCCTGCAATGATCTAATGCCACTGAAAGTCTTTCAAACACTTCCTAATTCTACAATTTTTTACATCCTGGTTTTCTTCGTGTCAATGGTGAAATACCTTTGACTGCAATGAAACCAGTGTCTCACTTAGACATGCTGCATTCCAATAAAATAGGGGTTACACTACTTTGCAGAACTGAAAAGGATGGGTACAGTTAAAATGAATGCTAGAATGAAAGATGACTGTGTAAAAATACTGTTCTCTTATTCAGCAGTCCTACCCTACAAATACATTCAGTCTTATAGCTGCTTATACTCGTATCTATATACTTACAGCATACTTATTTTCATTTCCATTTCAGGGATGGCACATTATGGTGAAAACAAGCAGATCTGATTTATATTGTTTCTCACTCCTGTGATTTCATCATGAGTCTCACTAAAGTCTATCTGCCTCCCAAAGCCACAAACTTTTGAATCTCATCTTTCATCAGAGAAGAAAATCCCACGACTACAGAAGCCTTGAGTTATCATATAGGAGAAGAAAAAAGAAGCAAAAACTCCCACACATCGTAATTTTTCTGTGATATTTGAAGCCCTGAGTTTGACTAGCTTCTCATCATCTATAAAACTGTAAAGGACAACTGAATTTTGAAATTCTACACATAATAACCATCTCCACAAACTAGAGCACCCCTACTGAAAATATTGCTCACAGAATCTTTAACATCATGTAAAAGTGAGAAAGACAGCCTTTCAGACACCAGCTTAGACTCACAGTCAACATGCATGCTGTACTTAGGAGAAACCTTTTATTTCCAAACTTGGCAACTTTCACCTTGTGCTCCCTAAGACAAAATGAGTATGGCACTTTGCTACCCTTCAATAAATCTTCAGTGTTTCACAGCACTGGGTTCTGACTTTCACTTAGGAAAAAGGAATTTATAATCTCTCAGGGATGCAAAAAAAAGCTTGGACACAACCCAAGTGTGATTAAACTACTAAAAGCAAAAACCACATGCAAAACTGAATGAGAACTGAATGAGTGTGGCAATATTTCTCCCTGGCTGTGATCCATGAAGGACTGCTGAGACTCACCTGTAAAGGACACTGTTGTTGGCATTAATTCTCTCCTCCTGACCCACTGATGTGCTGTGCATAACCGAGGCAGATCTGAGACAAGCTGAGGATGACCTGCAGTTTTGGTATCTCTCCTTCCTCTTGACCCTACGGGAACCTCTCCCAGGCTGTTGGCATCAGTGGTTAGCAAGAGCCACAGATCAGCTCACCCGAGTCGCGACGTTAGTGATATACTAGTATAAGACAAAGATGATAGCTTTTACTAAAAGCCGCTCTTGGTCCTGTAATATTGTCAACTCCCTACCTCTAGCCTGCTTTGTAAATACCCACATTTTACTACAGCAGAAGCCTACAAGGAGGTAGCAGCCCAGGTCTCAAGAAGAACAACACCAATGGTGGAATGAAGTGAACTGGGTATATCCAATTTTGTAAGATTTGTCCTTGCGTCTCAGGCATCCTGGATTTCTATTGCTCTATGGCAAAGTATGAGAGAAGACACAGCCCAGCAAGATGAAATGCAAAGGGGCTGTAAACTGAACATCAAATGAGTTTGATCCCTGCTTGCTCTGGCTCCAAAGTACATGTGCTCAGACATGACCTCCTGCTTCACTAGATAAATAAGAATGGGGTTGAGCAATGTGATTTAAGAAGAAAATTATATGACACAGTATGTTTTATTTCACAGCATGGTAAAAAATGATTAAAGAAATGTGAAGAAGAGTAAAAGACTTGCTCTTTTAGCTTTACTTTCAAATACAGAATGTACTGGGTCTGGCTGGGATAGAGTTAACTTTCCCTGCAGCAGCCCTTGTAGCTAGAACAGCGCTGGTATCACACCAGTGTTTTGGCTACCGCCGAGCAGTGCTGGCACAGCACCAAGGCTCTCTCCAGACCCCCCAAAGCCAGTAGGTTGGGGTGGGCAAGGNGGGGGGGAGGGGATCTCGTTGCGAAGACATCTGTCCTTCCGATCAACCACTGCGGGTATTGAGGCTCTGCGTCCCAGGACGTGGCCGAACATCACTCGTTGGTGGGAAGTAGAGAATAACTTGTTTTTCTCTTTTCCTCTGTCTTGTGCACAGTCTTTGCTTGTATATATATATATGCATATATATATATTGTTGTACAGAACTGCTCTGATACGCTGCTGTATGCATCACTTCTATGCCTATTATCCAGCTTCTTAGAAAAATGAAATCCAAACCTACACGTTTTACCTTAGAGCAGCAGCACAGGTTTCATAGAATGAAAGCTTATGAATGGTAAACAGGAATTTAGCACAGTGAAAACACAGTCCAAGCTTAGGGGTCTATTCTCCTCTTACTGCTTTTATATACTTCCAGTATTCATGAAAATTACGTAGAAGCATTAAGAGTAGGATAGAATCCTGTGAAATGAGCTCACAAATGAAATTAAGAGAGGGAGAGAGCAGTGAATAACTGAATCCCCTGAGCTAGAAGAATGTCATCATCAAGAGGAGTGCTGTAGGAGGATATACAACCTGTGCTACTGTGCACCCACTTTTCAGTGGACCTGTGTAATTTATGAACCAGACAGCAGTGCCATACCTATCTACAGGCTCTTCCTATCCTCCCTCCCGCCCCATCAGCATGCTTCCACAGAGAACTGCCAAGGAGACTGACACAATGAAAATGCAGTGGTTTGGCTGCCTTTCAACCTTCTATATACCCTGGAGACAGAAGGATTACTTATTATTAGCAATTACGAAATTTAATCCACTATACTACATTGCATATGATCAAGCTTTATTATACTCTAGCGAGTCTTACCATAGTATAAACATCAAATTATAAACCTATTTTTTAATGCATTGATTTTAATTTTATAGAGTCAACTTTCTCTGTTGCAATGTGGTCACTTCATTCTGTCATGCTGATAGAGCATGGCCCTTGAGTCACTGAACAGCACTGGCACATGTTTCTACAAATGCATAGGAGAAAAAAAACATTAACCCAATTTCTCTTTCCTATTTTCTTTTTAGCAAAGGAAAACCTGGAACACATGGGTTAACTGATAGTTATGGCTGTGGATGGAACCTTGAATACTAGTAGGAATGAAAACCACATCTCCAAAATCCTAATTCTGTTCACAAAATCGTCCTGGCCTTCCATGTTGTAACCCCACATTCAGAATGGAAGAAATAAGGAAGAGCCATAAAAAACATCCACCCTGTGTTTGGCCCGGCACTATAAGATGTGGTTCACAGTCTTCACTCTCTGCCAACTTAAAAAACAGATGTTCCACAGTGTTTTCTTATACAGGTCTCTGTTCTAAACTATGATACTTACGAAAATCATAACACTCTTTCTCATGGACCACTACTTTAAGTGAAACATGATCATAACTAAGTGACATTGCAGTCAGCAAATAAAAGGGAAAAAAAACACCACCTTTATAACAAAATGTACTCTTTGCTCAGTCAAGGATTATCAAATGTTAATCCTTGTAAAACAGTAAAATATTTGATTAAAAGGAGACAAAAGAGCAAAAATAATTTTCAAGGTAACCAATGTTACATATTGCTCCACTCTGCCTCCTTCCATTCTGGGTGGAAGCTGTTATTTATCTGACTGCTTTCTCCACCCACTAAACAGCAGCACGTACGCTGAGGAGCCCTCTTCCACAAACTGTAACACTCTGTTCTGCAGCATAGGCTTTTCCCCCAGGGAGAAGACGCGAGTGCCAGGCTGCTCGTGACCCTCATCAGTCACATCGCGCTACTGGAAAGCACTTAGTGCCGTGAGGAGCATGGTATGAGAAGCTATATGCAGCCGCGCTAGTGCTTTTACTTGAGCCAATATACCACTCGTCACACAGTGACTTATTTTGAAGAGGCACCTGGTGACTGACATGTTCCACCAGGAGCATAAATAATGGTGCAGTTTGGATGGATTTGCACTGATTGCAATTCTCCACAATCCTTCCCTTGCCCCAGACCACAACTCTTCTCTCCCTACCTTCCTCCTCCATATTATCTCCGGCTTCCCCGATCCTCGTAGTAATTTCAGCATCTCACCATGGCTCTACTGCTCGTTACCTCCAGTTTTTCCCACCCCCAGCACTGCGAGGAGGGTATGAAAAGGGTTCCCTCTACCCCGCATGAACGTTGGAAGAACTTAATACCTTTGAAAATAACCATTTTTCCAGTTAAATGGACGATTGGTTCAAAAGCTCAAAAGACTGACAGCACAAATGCAAAACTTACTTCCTTAAGTTAAAAAGTATTCCCCAAAATGAAAATTTAGTGGAGTAAATCAGTGATAAAAAATTCTAAAATACATGTTTTTTAATGATCATTATAGCCCAGAGCAAGAACCTCAAATCTTGTTTCTTACATAACTGCATACAGAATAACTGCAGTTATTTAATCATCTTTCACCTCAAAAAAATAAAAGGAATGTGACACACTTAATACTATTTTGCTAAAAACAGAAAAGTTAAAGCACCCCAAATTTAGACTCGATTCTGTACTTCAGTAGTGATAAACACAATGCAGTGAAACAAACCTAGGCTGTGTATTCATGTCTACAGAATGACATGACGTTCACGTAGAATGAATGTCATTCTACACTCATGACAGAACAGTGATTAATTAAGCAATGATCCTAAGTGATTTCTCCTACCTGAGCATGCACAACCCCAATTCCCACACGCTGCTCATTTGACTGAGATTGGAAGGAGAGGTCTGCTGCTTCGGACGAGCAAGCAGTAGATTGGTCTAAGCTTAAAACACACCAATACAATCATATTAGAGCTTTCAAAATTAGAAACAATCGTTTTTATCAAAATAGTCAAACAGAAAATCTACCATTCAGGGAAGAACCAAGTAGTGAACCTGACTGTTCAAATAACAAAAACATCAGGAAGGCAACTGTCCTCTGTCAGGAAGGCTCATTATTTTAATTTAATCTTAATGGGGAATTTTAAGCAGCAGTGAAATGAATTACACAAAGCTTACTAAATCTGAGGAGTTAAGGGAGTCCTATAGTCCAGGTTAGAATGCCTTTATGTGATGATAATGATCCAATAACTCTTTAGATGCTCCCACTGCCGAGATAAAGCATCCAGGACAGCTGCACACTGGGCACCCACCAGCTGCAGCTATGCTCTAGCATATGAAGTGAAACTTCTGGAAGTGAAGACGAGGGTAAACAGACAGGTAGCGATCAGCCCTAGATGAACAAGCTTTCTTCATGTACCAGTTTCACTTCATGGTACATGAAAACTTAAAAAAATAAAATATAAATTCAAGACAATAGGAACCAGATACCACTGTATATTCTGAAAGCTTTATCCTGCAATGGCTCCAAATACCTTCCCCTTTTGATGATTCACAGAAGAGTGCCATCCTCATGTGTCCTTTTGACTCATGCTGAAGCCTAATTACTGCTCTTTTTTATTGCTGCACCCATTTTTTCTCATGTCTTTTGTTTTCCTTTTATTTCTTTTAATCTTCTAAATTTATAGATACAGCTTTTTAATTTTTATTGTCTTTTAACTCTCTTGTGCTTTGGCTCTTCTTTCTTTTCTGCAACTTTTCAGGAAGCCAAACACTGTGAAAGTGTCATTTTGCCTCCTTTTATTTAATCTGCTCATTTCTTCTGCTGAAATGAAAGCCAAGGGATCCGGAATACTTTAGTTAAGATACTGCCCAAGCCTGCAGCTATTTACTTATGAACTGATTATATGAATGACTGTGTTAGAAGTCATTAGAGGTCTAAGGGAAAATGTCATGTAGGTTATAATATAAAAGCTGGAAATAACAGCTGGTTTTCAAGCAGCAGTGTAATATACTACCCACTGCTGCAAATCCCTGTTAGCACAGGTGTTGAGGCAAAACTGAGATCAACTTTGCCATCTATACTGCCCTGTTTTTGTCTGCCCATCACCTGTGGCTTGTAGGCTAACCTTTCTCTCCATCACAGATTGATAAACACCACTTTAGTTCTGTTTAAATAAAGCAGGATCTTGCTTTGGAAACAACAACAACAAAAGCACAACAAACCGCCACCACCACCAACAAAAAACACCAAAACCAGGACTACACATAATAGACTTTTGAAAAGTAAATCCACCAGGATAAGAAAATCAACACGAGGAATAACTTCTTAGAGGAGGTGAACTGTAGCTTTTCGGAGCTCTGTGCCAATGTCTGAGAACCAAGTCCAACAGGTGAGCTTACAGGTTAAAAATGATCACTGTGGGGAAAAGGTCAATGTTTGCTCTAAAAATAGCAGAATGATACATGTGATGTGTTACTAAACTTCAGTCTTTGTGAGGAGGAAAGATGTGTCAAAAATTTAGGCAAGATAGATTTGAATCAGCCTAAAACTACGCTCAGTTATACTACGTGCAGTAATTTGGCTAATGCCAAAGACAACTTTCTTCTCATAAGTCACTGACTCCCGTCATCTGGAAAGAACAACTGTTCTTCTGTAACATGACTGCAGAAATCCTGCTCCTTGCATTCAAGCACAGTTGTCCAGGATCCATAAACTGCAGCAAGACCTGGTTAATACATCTCATGTAAAAGACAGGAGGTTTGAAGAACAGGGTGAAGGTGTTACCTGGCTGGACTGAGCAAGAATAACCTGACCAAAGAGGGTCATCAAGACGATGAGGAATCCACCAGGACTCCCCTCTCCCAAATACCAGCAAAAATGGAAAAAATGAACTGCAGTGACATTTTTGGCCACGGATGACAAAGCATCTAGCACCACCTAGCCAGTCACTGTGCCAGAAGTGGAGGCAGGTGGCATCAGCATTTGCTCTGAAGGCAACTCTGACCATTCTGAATTTCCAGACTTGTGTGAGGAAGGAGGAGGTAGAGTGGCCTGCAGACCACCTGCCGGTCTTCTGGAGGCAGAACCGAGGTGGCAGTCTGCCACCGGGACCGAGCCAACTTCTACCCTGGTAACTGACAGGTTTGGTCTTGATCCCTGGAGGAAAACGTATTGTTGCTGGAAAAGCAAGCCTGTCAGTGAAAGGCCAAAAAAAATGTATGAATGGACAATTTAGGGAAATAACTACTTCTTATAAATCCCCCTTTTTCATTAACACTTTAGTTCCTGTTTTGTTTTTAAAATAATTTATTTTAAGACTACTAAATAAATAGTACTGATTCTGATGCTTCACTAAATAACTAGACATTCTCAGTAATTAAGCAGTTTTTCTACACACAGTAGAAAGAAATATTCTAATGTATGGATTATATTTTTTTCCATGGCACAGAGCACATAAAAATAGGCAATTTCAATAATCATTATTACTGCTACAGTATATATTAATACATTTTGTATAAATCATTGCCTCTACTATAAACTCAGCTACTGCTCCTGCAAATAAAGCGATACCTTGTTACCTAGCAACTGAGCAAGTCGCTGCTACACTGCAAAAAAAAAGAAAAGAAAAAAAGGAAATATATATATTTATATTTCCCTTTGGTTTCATGTTGAGAGAACATCCATAAAGAACAAAGAATAATCCACTCAAATGCCCTGAAATTCAATATTTAAATAAAATATTTGATCCTCCACATTTCATAAATATCCTCAGAAGCTAGCTCTAGATTAAACATGCATTACCTCTCACTGACAATACAATGTTCTTGCTATGCATTTCTTGGAATATTTTATTAATGCATATATATGTACACAGACGTTACATATATAAGTCATGGCAGGCTCTTAATGCTACATCTGATCTGTATTAGAATAGCAATAGCTATCAGAGGGCTTTCTTTAAAGTCCGCTTGCTTATGCTAAATCAGTTCCTTTCCTGTTTAACATAGCAATGTACAGTATTACCTTTGACTGATGAAATGTCTCCTTTTAGGATACTGTCATTTGTACAAATTTGTCCTTGTGTTTCATGCAAAAAGAAAAGCACACAACCATATGTACTACAAAACCCACCACTTCATTGCTTTATATTTCCTGGCTGTTTCTGACAGATTGCCAACACTATGTTGGTCAAAAATGAAAAATGGGAGCTCAGTCCTACTTGTGTGGGTGAGCTACTGTGCTGGGCAACATGTGAATTCTGCAGCAGCCTCTGAATCCTCTGGTTACCCGTGTGTTTCTGGTCCACGCTCTACCCTGTGCTAAACAACGCAGAAGGATTCATGGCCCCATGACCGTACAGTATGAAGACATACCCATCACTATGACAAGGACTGCCAATAAGCTTGTGAGGTAGAGAGAACATGAAGCCATGAAAATTGCTGTCCTGAAGGCCCACAGTTTCATTAGTAAGTAACTGTTCTCTCTTTCAGTATTGTCTAAGTCATCACGCTGCCTCCAAATCCAATGGGAAATACATCTGAAGACAATGTAGGACGGTTCTCCCAAATTTCACTTCAGAGTTAGGAGCCAATCACACATTACTACATCTAACCAAAAATTACATGATCGCTAAACACAAATAGCAATACCATGCAAAACTTTGAATGCTGCTCCTGGTAGCAACTTCTGTAGAAAAAGCATTCCTGAAACATGCTGTTAATGTCCTCTTGAAACTTTTTGAAGTCACCTCTCTCTTACAATACAAGGATATTGGCTTAGTTAATCATAAGGCAAAAGTATACACTATCTATATCATGCTGTCTCGAACATCTGCTGCTGCTGTAATCCTTGCTAATTCATACCAAGAATATACAGAAAATGATATGCTTGCATCCAAAAACACCTCATTTTGTGTGGCCCTCACCATTATCTCCAAGCACTATATACCAATTTGAAGTCTTCCGCAGCTTGGTTTTGCCCATTTTTTTACATTCTTACAGCCTTTAACAAGTAGGTAACATACAGCAATGAGTGGATTTCAGTAAAGAGCAAAATGCACACACATGGGTGAGGATGATTTATTGGCTAGCGTGGCATTCAAAAGCCTCTTTCAATAAAAATTTTAGAAGTTAGGAAAACACTACAACCTATACATCCTACAAGGGTAAAGCAAACATCATACCCTACAGGCTTTGTATGATGAAGTCTCTGCATATTGTCTCTCTCTCTGGAACGCAGTCTTTGGTGACAGATGGCACAACCACTACCTACAGATGGCTCAAACGGGGGCTCCATAGCTTTGATAAATACTGCAATCAACTCCTAGGATAGGTATGGTTCAGGCAGCAGAGCAAACACGGGGAATAAATCCCTCAAAAACTTCTTAACTGCAGAATAATCACACACATAGTATTATCCTAAATAGACAGATGAAAGTCCTGGGCTTTTACTGAGCTGAGAGAAATTCAGGACTACTTAGAAAGAGGTCAATAGTTTAGGATGAAAGTGTTTGAAATTAGCCTCAATCAATTTCTTATCTACTTCATCCAGAAAACCATTTCCACTTTCATCATGCACCAAGCATTCCTAGTAAAAGTATTCTTGCTTTCCAGTAGGATTTGTTATACTTTGAAGGAGCAATCAGCCCTATCACTGACACGAGTCTTCGTTTGGTTGGTAGAAAACATCCTTGCCTCAGACAGATGATTCACTACAGTGAGCAGAAGTATTTGAATCACTGCTACAGGAAAATCAAAACTCATGGACCGATACTGGGGCTATTTGTAGCAGACCAGCATAATCTTTTCTAATCTTCTATAGAAACCCGGGAATAAGAGCAAATGGAGGAATCTTACACAGGAGCATTTGCGTAAGTTGAACACACGTCTCAGAGACCTGTCACTCTCACTCCCTACCATTAAAAAGACAGGTATGGCTTTGCCATGTCTTTTGTGGCAACACAGGACTAGCAACAGGCTGTTTGTTACCTGCCTTCAGCCACTCAAACTTTATGCCATGCGGGCAAAAGTTTTCTGCCACATGCCATCTACCAGAATGTTCTCATCAACTAAGTGCTGTAGTGCTATGGGTGTGTATGCAATACAAAACACACAATCTCCAGAATTTTTTTGGATACTCAGTTAAAGAATAAGAATATCCCATTTCAAGTTGGTGTCAGACATAGCAGGAATGCTCTCTGACAAAACTAATTCGCCCTTTGCTCTTATATGCATACTTCCTGTTAAGCAGATGCATCTTACATATCCAAGATAAACATACATAGGTTTAAATATACCTCTCAGATACACTGCAGAAGGTGGACTACAGCTCCATTCACAATCCTTGGGCTGTAAAACAATCCAGCTAAGTTCCCCAGCCCAAAGCTTGAGTATAATAGAAAATAATGTCTTTGCAGAATGCTCACAAATGGAGCTCTGTGAGTCTTGTTTCCCAAGAAGTAAAACAACCCCATCCCAGCATTAACAGGTAATATGATGCTTCAGAGCAGCCCTAGCAAAATCTAAATTAACATATGCCTACTGGATCCTTATCTGTGGAAGAAGATACCAGAACACAAATAAATACTGTAATCATTTAAACCTTGATTACAGTCCAATTACTGGTATATCTAGAATCTCTCCTGCAGACCTTAAATTTCTATTCCCTTCTGCCATCACTATTTTTTTCCAGAATGCAAAGAGACAACAATAAAATTGCCTCTTTTCAACTACTTATTTCTGCAAGTTAATGAGCTTACTGTCCCTAGCTTCCAAGTTTCACAGCCTGAAAATGTACTGTCAAGTTAGGAGGGAGTCCACTTTGTCAGAGCTTCAAGAAGTAGAAAAGCCTGTACAAACATTTTTTATTTTGATTAACTACCTCAACTCTTATCCTTTTTCAGATTACAGAAAACCGCAATTGACATTATTCTTTTTGAGGAACTGCTGTGTAGAAAAGGGAGACAGAGATTGCTATAGTGCCAATGTAATTTCTGAATGCATCACATAATCTTTTGTAATATGTCAAAAGCATAAACAAAAACACTCCGTGTGTCATAGTCTACAAAAGATATCAGGTTTTATAGCATAATAATGCATGACAGCTCTCTTAATACTTCTGATAATTCAGTAATTATGCAAATACCTCCAAATTTGATTACACAGACTCACAAACACCATTTAACTTCGTGAGCCAAACTCAGACTGCTCTATGTGTGAATGCAGCAATACAGAAACCTTTAGCACGAACTTGGCTATGTCAGTTTTCATACTGCTGGACTAGATCCTCTGCTCACTGCAGGAATGTGTGACAAAAAGTGACTTGAAGTTATACTTATGATCCCCTAATCCTCAGTTTGAGTCTGTAGGACGTGGAGATGCCTCAGGGCTGAGCTAAGCTTCAACCACCCACTCCCTCCCACTGGCAGGGAGATACAGACCATCATCTCATCCTCCTCAGCGGGGCCCTATGCTGAGATGAGGAGAGCAGGAATGGGAAGAACGATGGGAAGCTGGATGGTGAGATCTGCCTTGGAGATCATCAGCTGCAGGGATTCATGCACACTGCAGTAAGGTAGCTCTACCTCTCCTTCGCCCACAGAGAAGTGCAAAGGCACCGGGGCAAAAGGGTAGGACTTGGTTTTTGGAAATGGTAGATGTGACTGTTCACTTGCTATTACCACCTCTCCCGGAGTACCTGACTCATAAGGACTACATTCCTAATAAATGCAAGTAATACTTCAGGAATCTTACTAGTTTTTAACCAAGAGGGCGAGGGAGCTGATTATGTCATCACTGTATTAGGATCGACATAACAGGGTTTTAACCAGAACAGGTTGTGGTAGCTGAAATAAGGTATTCTAAAAGAAAAAAAAAAGAAAAAAAAAAAAAAGATTTTTATAGATGTGACACATCAGCCCCTAGCAATAGGAGCAACAGCAGATATAGCTTCTGTATAATGCATGAACACAGGATTACTTCCATGAATCAACAGTTTTGCATTAAACTATAAAATCATCATCATATACAGATAACTAAAAGTGAGAATTGTACCTCCAGAGCTATATAATGAGATTATGAAGGTCAAATAACAATCCCATTACTTATGTTATGTAACTCAAAATAGGGTGCATGTGAATGTAAGAACATGGAAAGAAGACTGCCGTTTTTTATTTATTGACTACTTTAATTCAGATTGTTTCTTTTACAGTAATTCTGTTCTAAACAGCTTTTGCAGAAGAAATTTTCTAACACAAAGTCTAAGTACTTATACCATAAGGCAAGAATGACATTTTTAAAAACAAATTCTGTGCTATGCTCTGCAGATAAAAAGGGGCTGTTCTCTTGCAAAAGTCCCAGCACAGATTAACCAACCTCAGGCACCAAAGAGCAGTAAGCTGGGAAATCTCTTCTCAGCCAAACCAAGCCACTGCCCTCAGCTAGTGTGGGCTGACTGCAACATGGCATTAGCAAGTCCTCAGGTACAACACGTGCACAATGCTGCACCACATCGAGAGTCAGCAGAAGGGGCAGGTTTTCCTTACCTGTGAGAATAATTAGGAAACTACTTGCTTAGAAATACAAAAGCTTCCCAATTTTCTGTTGACTAGTGCAGTCTTCCGTATATACAATAATAAAGAAAATATCACGTAAATGCAATCAAGTATTTAAATAGGAAAAGCGATTCTTTGGAGGGCTATGACTTGCTTTTTACCTTATGCTTTAAATTGCCATTATTTTTTAATGAACGTTACCAGTACTCTGATTGCAGAAGTATAGTCCTGCAGTACTATCCTTAAATATCAAGACCAAAGGATTTCAACAAAATTTTCAACCTAGGAAGGTCACTTGCTTGTATATATAGTAGAACATGGCATATTTAATGAAAGATAGTTCAAAAGGGAAAATCAACACTCTACAGCCAAGCTTTCCAGATTAGGAATGCCTAAATTCAGTTTCCTATTTCTACAACCAGGCATTTACAAAGATGAATATCAACTATAATAATGCTTCCTCTAAAGGCACCTCTACCCTTGAAAATCACACATTGAATTACGAAGTTTAGAGCCTAATTTTTAGGCTACAAAGATGACAAATATTGGTCTCAAGCTTTCCTGTTCAACATTTCATTTTCTCAGAAGTTCTAGCCAATTAATTGGCCAATGCAAATGAATCAAAAGTAAATAAAATCACAGCAAAAGATGGCATATTTAGCAAGAGTCTATAGGGCTTTTATTAGTGTTAGTGCTCCCATACTAGATATGGCAATAGGGGGATGCTTACTACTTTCAGAGCAGTATTTCGGGAGCTCCCCAAACACTGCTTCACTGCAGTGGTAACTGAACTTACTCTTTTTTTAAAGTGTTATTGCTTTTCCTTGTTCCTGGTATTCAGGAGGATTAGTCCTGACAAAGTACATGTTACAAAGTCTTCTGCCTGTGCACTCAATGAAATCAATGGCGCTATGACAATTTACACCAGCTGAGAACCTTGTTTGAAATCTCCAAGTGCAACCCCTTGGGGTAGATGCTGCCTTCCTCTCCTGCCTTACGCCTCCTTGTACATATCATCACTGCACAACTACCGCTTAGTCTCAGATAGCTCTCTAAAGAACAAAAATGGCTACAGCAAGCCTTAGAGAGGGAACAGGAACGGTCACAGCAAACGCTAGAGCTGGAATGGGTGTATTTAATTCAGGTCAACCTGAAACAGTATCCCATGCCAGTTGGAGGGTGGTAGTGTTAAGTAATGCTTATGAAATGAACATGATGTGGACAGTGCTACCCAAGTACTATGTTGTGATCGCGACTAATGCACATGCAAAGTATTTGAAGGACAAGTGTGGAGCTGTGTGGTGGTGTGCTGAGATGGCTGGGTGCAGACAGCAGTTTGGAAGCACTCAAGTCATGGCATCACACAATGGCCCCAATTTCAGCACATACCAGCCTCAGTATCATGTGCTAAAGTGAAGGGTCATAAAGATGCTCCTTCAAACAACAAAAATTATTATCAGTAAAATCCAGGTGGAAAATGATAGTTATCATATTTAGTACTCTTCCTATGCTTTCATGCTTAAAGAAATGCAATGCTGCAGTATTCAGAAAATATCAAAGATTTATTGCCATTTTGCACAGGAATGGAAAACTCAGATGGACAGTCAATTAATTAAATTAATAAGCAGTGGGAAAAATTCTAGAAAAATGTGAGTGCCACAGATTTTCAAACCTGTGAACACCTATTAAACTTAGTATTTTAACTGTGAGGTTTTAAAAGAAGATAAGGTTCAGAAGTCTCTTCATAATGTACCTTCTGTAGAGCCAATCTTTGCTTCCAAGATACCTAAGGTGAGCATAACACAGAGTAGGATTGAGAAGTACTTGCAAAGGTCTATGACAAACCTTGAAAGAATGTCTCTTGCTAGTGCTAGGAGTAGGAACAACAACAACACCATGTTCAGTTTTTAAATAAAAATAATAACTTGCATTCATTTTTGTAACAGCTTCAGAAAAAAAAAAAAAAAGAGTCATGCAATACTTCCCCTAGGTTTTGCTAAAGTATTTTTCTGTGTGACAATTCACTCCCATATCCACTTACCTCGGTGGTGGTTTATAAATATTAGTACAGAACGTTGTAGTTCTATGTATTTTTATCATATAATAATGTAGGTGTTTCACAAACCAATTGGGTGCTCATTAATAATGAGTTTGCCAGGTGACTACATGATTAACAAAGTAACACCTTTTCTAGATTTTAGAGTTCCCTCTGAAATCATACCTGAGAAATAAAAGCATTAACATAGCACAATAGTATAACAGCTCTTTGTTTATAGGATCTTCAAAGAGATACTTGGACAGTCTTCAGTTATCTTGAATTTTCAGTATTTTAAAGATTTGCAGACTGACAAATACCCAGTGTATTTATTTATGCAATAAGTGACATTATCTAAAACTTTATATAACGCTAAGAAATTGCTAGATTATTTCTACAAGCACTTTTTATGAATCTATTTAAAATGAGAGCTTTCAAACCAATTTCAATGGGGTAAGATGAAGCTGAAAAACTGTCAGATGAACATACATTATAGCTGTAAAACTTCTATAATTATAGTTATTCCTTATATCCACATACATTTTATTATTATATAATAAATCTTGATGAACACTATAATTGACTTTGCATTTTCCTATATTAGGAGTAATTACATCCAACCATTTTTGTGGCTTACCAATTTACCAGTGTTTTTAGAGTCATTCATGATACTTAAAAATAAAAAGATACTATGTGTAATATGGTGTTCTTCACTGCACGGATACATGACGAAGAAATAAATGATCTTCAGTATAGCCTTGTAAAACAGCCATATACTCTCACTGAAATCTTTGCCAAAGCTTTACTTCAATGTATAAGGAACCAGCCAAGAAGGCAAACACCCAGCAGCGTTGAAGGTCTGACTCCACAGTGCAGTCAAGACGACCAGTCAACCAAATGAAGAGGTTACCTGATAATCCACAGTCAGACAAGCAAAAGAAGTGTTTATCACCTTCAGGTTTTATCACATTTAAATGTACAAAAAAAATATAAATGCTTATTCCCCACTGTAGAGAAGCACTTTCTGGAAAAAGCACTTCAGAAATTAAACAATGGGCTAAAATCTGCTGTCAAAAAGGCAAAACTCCCTGCTGGCTTCATTTGCTATTACTGCAGCTACCATTAAATTTACCCTTTTTACATTATCAGAACTTAAAATGTTCTAAAAAACAGAAAAACCTATTTGGATCTTTGTTGACTGCAGGAGCCAGGGACAGAATGAAGAACAAACCAATTATCTGTAACAAACCTCATACAAATCACCTTGGATTTCCTACACCAAAAAGCTGTAAAAGCATAAGCAAAGAGGTACATCTTATCTTAACATGTCTCAGTTCATGTTTTCATATGTTTCTAAGAAGAACAAACTCCAAAGGTAAAGGTCTGGGAGAAAAATTCCCCCTCAAGTTTCATAAGGCCTTCTTTGCCCACCAGACACATATTTCTGGCATTGGTGTTAATCCTATAGCATGTGTGGTACATTTAGAAAAAACAGGATGGTTGCAATTACTTAGTTCTGGACTAGCTGGAATTAGTTTTCCCAAAGGAAAACTGCCATTTTTGGTAGTTTAGCGAGGGATCATGCAAGTCTTGGAAATGAGTCAAATTTCTACACAGGGGAAAAAAAAAGTCCTAATCTTAACTATCCATAAAATGAAAATGTCCCAGTGTTGAACACCACTTTATAATATTGAACAAGTGCCCCCAAGTGACAGACAAGCCAGAGACTTTAGAAGATCTTCAGAGCTACGGTCCTTGCTCTTTTCTTGATCAAGCTGTGCTTCAGCCATTTGACTTTAACCTGATCTCAGTTCTTATATACTGGGATCTGAGTGCAAATGAAAAGGAGACAAAGGCCCAGGTATCATCATTACACTGTAACACAGCAGCCTGCACGTTCCTGCAATTCCTCTAGAGGTATCACAAAGACACAGTCCACTGTGAAAACCCACAGGAATGGGCCAGGCAAGGACATTGGCTATCTTTAAGAAAGACATCGCAGAACTCTCCAAGATGCTCCTCAGTCAACTGAGTCAGAAATGTCCCACTACTAGGAGGCTGATGGCAGTAACTAAGGAAGGGAGGAACACTAGAGGTTGCCCTGTTTTTTCCCCTTTGTGCTTAGAATACTTCCATGACAATAAGAACAGCCACCACTCTCTGATCCAAGGAGAGACAGAGCATCCAGGAGGTCTGCCGGAACTTAACTCAGAATCACTGTTCTTTTTCCTAGGAAGAAAGGCTAGCTCTCAAGCAATTTACCTTTGGCTAAGGATTGTTTCACACTTGCATCACCATTCCCTTACTCTAGGCACAATGGTTGTTATCTGCAGCTAACATGAAGTTGCCCAACTTGACGTTCATGCCCAACACATACCAATTGCAATGCTGCAAGACACTTCACTTTAGAGAAATTTGTGGGGGTGACAAATGTCAGCAAGATTGTTTCCTTTCTTTTACACTATGCTCAAGCTGATGATAATGAATCAAACCCAAATTATTGTTATTATTATTATTTTTTTTTAAATGAAAAATCTGGAGAGGAAGAAACATTTACTAGTTGAAGGCCTTCAGAAAAACTGTATTGCTCCAGAGTACATAAACAGAAAGACAGGAGAAAAAAAAAAAAAAAAAAACATATCTCCTCCTCTTTTCTGGCTCTATGTCAAAAGCAAAATGACTACTGAAGTTCCCTCAGCAACTCCACACCGTCTCTACACTTGATCCGTAAACCAAGAAGACCTCTGAGAGGTGAAGGTTCAAACAAAGGAGCAGACAGATAGTTTATAGAACTAAACTGTTGAGAATAAGATATGTACAGATTTTGAATACGTGAAGATTTTCCAGTCTCAGAGCTCAGAATACTCAAGTTAACATGCTCAAACGCTACAGATATTACCACATTTCCTAGCTTTTCTCCTCAAAGGAAAAAAAAAATATAGAAAGTCTATGGATAGAGACAGCAGTCAAACTATGACAACGAAATGCTTTCCCTAGCTTGATTACCTTGTCAAAGCCAGGTTTATCTATATCATGTCCCTTTCATACTAGGAACCAAGACTACTGTCTTGGAGACAAGCTGGCATAGCTAGCGCATGGACTAAAAGATCAAATACAAGTAGCCCTATGTTACTGCCCTCACAAAAGGAAACATTACATTGGATTGTAAAGAGTGCCAGGCTGGTACAATTTTCTGAAGGTGTTATTCTCCAGAATTTGACTGTGATTTCTTAAAAATAAGCTTGTAGCTCATATAACTGTGAAAACAACATTGAAAATGTGAACTAGCGTAAACCAACATTTTCCCAAATGTGCAAACAATTGCAAATCATACCTCTCAGAGTAAAAATTGGCCAGTTCATCACAATGATTGTTGATTTGGAAGACTAATATAAATTTTCAACATTTAGTAAGCAAAACACTGTGATAATAGGATCCCTAGGAAAAAGGTCCAGTCCTATAAATGTAACATCGTCTTGTTTGGCATCTGACAAACGAATAAAGACTGGACCCAGAATTACACCATTCACTCATCTCTCTGTTTTAACTTCCAGTCTGCATGCAGAGAGAAGACTCAGGACCAGGGGCCAAGAGATCTTAAGTCCAACGCTTGGCAGTTTCTCAGTCTGCTCAAAGCAAGGTGGAAGTTTCCAATTATTCATTATGCCTATCACTAACACTTAACAAATAAATACAAAGATCCTTACCAAAATGCCAGTCGTTCACTGTTACAAGAAAGGAAATCTGTATCCTCCCAATTGCTGGAAATAAATTAAAATAGGCATTGCCAACATGGAATTCTGATCACTGCTGCATTAAAATACATCTTACTCTCAGAACGCAAGGCAAATCGTGGCCGACCTGGGTCACAGCTCCTTCTTCAAGTTCCTCAGTAGTGAAACTCTTACCCAGAGCCGATCTGCTTTAGTTTCTGTTAAGTTCGGTGCAGCCTTCATAGGTGGTAGCTTCACTGACAGCTCTGTTCCTAATTTTCCCATCTTCTACCCTCCCTTTTTAACTCCATGTGCCCACTTCTACACAGAAGTGTTGCTTCCCCCTCTCCAGCAAAATGTGCTAAGAGATAAAGCATCGAGCCCTGCGCTTTATGAATTTGTTTCAGGGTACTGCATTTAAATGCCTTTTAAACAGAATGAATAGGCAAAGTGTATTTTAATTCGCCTTCTTACTAGATAATTTTTTCTCTTCCTACCTATCACATCTCCTTTCCCTGAAAAATAAATTCACCTTTACTACAGAAAGCAGTTTACTTTGAATACATCAGCAAATTCTTGCAATTTAATTTGTCAACCACTTGCACAAATTCTTGAAATAGAACTTCTCAGGTGCGCAAGGTTAGAAGGGTCTGTGAGTGACCACATCACCACAGCTGCTATTACTTACATACACATATAGAAAAAGAACTGAGCTCTTAGCAAACAAGCGTTGCTAGATCAGAATTCATCAGCTAAAATCACTTACTCTCCATGCTTTCCATAGGATCACTGAGATTTTTAGGATACCATCAGAATGGAGTTTTAGCCCATCACAGTAATTACCACACCGCAGGATCAAGGTTTCCTACCTGGCAAGCAAGTATCAACTTTACATGAATACTTATAACCTGTATTCATACTTATTTATGAAAAAAGCCCCTATTATCATGCGAGTGGATCTTATTCCAGTGACTTTTTTTTTTTTTTTAAGCGGGTTATTATATCTTACATTTTGGCATATACAGAAGATGACAGCTTGATCCTTAATGTGTATTTAAACAAGTTACTATCTGCCACGTCAGGGTCTACTTCAGCACCAGTTTGTGCCTCACTAGGGGAAGAAGTTAAAATGCTCCCTAAGGAATCGCTGCGATACGGCACGCCAGCAATCCCGCCGCCGATGGACACCGTAGTTTTCCTCATTAATGCCGGTGCTGCCGAGAAGGGTACGGAGCGCACCTTGCTGTCGGGCATGTGGGCATACATTGCCACCGATCGCAGAGAGAGCAGAAGGAATTCTGCAAGGCACATGGCAACACGCGTTGGTCCACATGCTAAAAATCCTGTCGAAAACCGGTACTGCACGTGTGCGGTAAGCTGCGTGCCAAACGGAATTGTCAGGTACCGGGTTTTTCTCTCCTAACGCCGACGGTGCCTTCTCGCCATACGGTAAAACAACCTTCCGCAAAGATGCGCTGGGCAAACGCGAGCCTCCCCAGACACCGAACCACGGCTCTGATCTCCACACACTTCTGGTTTTCATCCCCCCCTCTTTTTTTTTTTTTCCCCCCCCTTTCTGGTGACCGACCGAGGCACTCCGCTGCACGAACGCCCCCCGGCCAGCCGGCAGGACCAGCGGCGCTGCCGTAACGCCCAGCCCTCGCTCGACAAGTTTCGGACCGCGGCGCGGCCAAGTTGCAGCACCCCGCAGCAGCACCGCCCGCCGCGGGCTCGACTCGCCGTGCTCCGGCTGCCCGCTT